>JAROYE020000027.1:0-515376 GCA_029619315.2 Dynastes maya
GAGTCCTCCGTGAAATCACAAAGTGAATAATGTCTGTTAAATATCTGCAACATTAGATATGTTTCAACTGTTGTTTCGGCAAAACTAGTACGACATGAGGAAAAAATGCGTTTATATGCAGAGAACGAACGTTCTACATCTAGTGACGTAATATTTGCGTAAGTAAAATAATCTTTCAAATAACTTAACGATTCTGTCGACGCACCTTCACAAATGTGTCTTAATGTGCCAAAATCAGAATTTTTCTCAAAAACACTTTCAAATTTTTCTAGAACAGAAACATTTTTTGCGTCTTCAATCGCGCATAGCTGTGCGTGAACATGTTGCACTATTTGTAGAGATTCTTCTAACGGCACCGCAGGATTTGTAATTTTTCTATTGCATCTGCTAGCCCGAAGTAATTGTCGTGAATGATTTTTAAATCCATTTTAACCTGACCTTTGTATCGAATTGAAAAACCACGTTCTTAATATTGTCAAAATATTTATGATAATAAAACGCGGCCTGCAACCATGTTTCCCAACGAGTTAGAATAGGTTCTGGTGTCTCTGGTATACGGGGGCACAGTCTGTGAAATTCGCGAATACGTTTCGGTGATTTGACAAATACTGCTTTGGTATGCGCTATTAAAGCGTCTACCTCAGGATAACATTTTCTGATACTATCCGCCACAAGATTGGGAGCATGAATTTTACACGTAATGTGTAACAAATTAGCAGAATGCTTTTTAAGAGACCGGCCTACAGAAAGCATGTTTGCAGCACCATCACTCACTAACATTAAGAGTTGGTTTGTTGAAAGTTCAATCTTGTCCAATGTATTTAACACTAACTTTGAAATTACTTCGGCAGTACACTGTTGTATTCGTTTGGAGACTAATAGAATTGAAGGTGCCGATTGATGAGGTTCCAATTTGCGTGCCATTACATTAAGAACATAATGTTTCTTCCGATCTGTTGTTTCGTCGACACATAACCACAATTTTTGATCTTTCAACTCCGATTTTATTTTTTGTTCAATATGTTCGCGCGCAGATGGTACTATTCTTCGTAACGATGTTCGACTTGGTAATTTGCACTCCGAATAGTTATTCCAAAAGCAGATAAATGGTTCCTTGTCTAGTAAATTAAACGGTATATTACATGCGATAAACGTAACGCGTAAATTAAATATAAATTTTTCATTGTCTCGTGCGCAATTTCTTTTTGAGACATGCTTTTCACTATTTACGTGTCGAAGACAATGTTGTCTGGACCAACACGTTAACGGGATTTTACAGATTACACATTTAATTTTAGCACCTTCATATATTAAGTCTGGAATTTCTGCAATAAATTTTCGAAGTTTGTCCGACCGCGGTCGTTTTGCTGACGAAATCATAATTTTTCTAGGACAGATAAACAATTGCGCAAATGACCGGCAGCGAAAATGTCCGTACTGCTCCGCAGACGAAGTAATACTACCGTTCCTCTCGGTCCGAACTGATTCTACGCCGATGCGCGGTACCGCTCGTGGCCAGCGTTAGTTATAACAATAATGTAATAAGTTTAAAATAAATATGTATACATCTTACTATTTTTTTCTTTTTTTTTAATAAATATATTTACCACATTACATGCTGCTCAGAAAATTTTCATCCATGTTTCTAAAATCACTGCTTTATTCATTTGATACCAAAGAACAAATTGTTAGAGAATCAGTCATGTATTGCTTGCTTTACGTTTTAAAGTTCCCGCATCTTTTTGCCCCAAAATGGCGGATAATTGCGGTACTTTATATATCTAGTAACTTTAAAAATCAAGACAGTATAGCACCATCTAGGTTTGTAGAATGTTATTAACGTGACAAGGATGTCGAGGACAGTATAATTACGTTGGCGACACTGGATTAACTAGTTAAGGGAATCAAAATCATCTTGTTTTACAACTATTTATTTTTTCCAGCATTTACATTCAATTTTTACATCACATACAATGGTTTTGTTTACCTATTTATCGATTTAAAGATAACAAAAATAATTCGGTTTCTTGTTTTTCTCTTTTTTTTTTAATCATATTTATTTTTTTTTTATTTTGGATATTACACACAAATTTACAATAATATTAAGTTGCTGCGAAATAAACCTTTACCGTTCCTTCTATTTTAAATATTGTGCAGATCGCAGGTGCATACAGTACATATGTAGATCGAAAATAAACTGAACGTTGCATATATAAAAACTATAATTTAATATTTGGTAACGTTGGTTATATAGTTTATTTCTCTCTATTATAGTTAAATATTTTCCTGTAACGAGATCATTATAATCTTAATAATCAATAAAATCAAACAGCAATGCCACAGCAACAACATAGTTTTAAATACTTTCTATGATAATTTTGTGTTTCTATTTTATATTTTGTTGATTTGCTTTTTTTTTAATTAATCAATTTCCTTAGAGTAACATGTGAATTGAAGGCGAAAATGCAGATTTCTGTTGGAATAGGTGTTGCATAACTACGGAGTGTTCAATGTTACAGCACGCAGAGAAACGTTTACTTGTATCAAGATTATCCGCCTCAATTCAAGACACTTATCCACATTGCGGTTTTAAATCAAAAGAAAAAAGCGGTTTTTTTTCTCCGCTTAAGGGAAGTATATACTCGTAAATTAAATAATTGTATTTCTTTAAGACATTTGTTAACTTGATTGAAGAAAATCTTGCAGAAAATTTGTAGAAGAGCGATTGTTAGTATAAGTAAATAGCCGTTATAACACAAAACAATATTTTCTTAAAGATAGTAAATAATTTTCTTAATTCAAGAAGGCGTTCAGGTATTCAGACATCAATAGTTTCATTTTCTTAAAATAAAACATTTATTTACTTAGAATTCTTGAAAAGTATGTTATTTGTATCCACATTATTAATTGCATTTACCTTGTTTAAAACAGTACGACATATCCGTACATAATGCATTAAATTATTCTCATTGTTTGTGATTTAAAAAAAGTTAAGGTAGGTTATATACAGAATAATGTTCGAACAAAAGTGAACTTTAATGTAGAAGTACACATGAAAGAAAGTGCGTAGAAACAATAACCATGCTAATGTCGATAGCTCATGGTATTGACGGAATTAGCAAATGATGGGGAAAGAGAAATGGAAATCAAAGAAAAAATAATGATTACAAATAAAATTTTCTAAGCGAATAAGAAGCTATTAAAGAGTAATTTCCATGGGAAAAAAGCGAAAATGAATATAAAACACTAATTCGACCATCGCCGAAACACTTACTATAACAAAAAAAAAACAGGAAGAAGACCTAAGAATATTAGAAAGGAACATTCTAAGGACAATATTGGGACCGATAAGAGTGGACGAGAATGAATACCGACAAAGAATGAACCATGAAATACTACAGGAAATAGGCGAAGATGTGGTAAGGAAAATAAAACAGCAAAGAGTAAAATGGCTGGGGCAGACATGGAGATCAGGGCCAGGCACAGTAGTATATTCCACATTAGAGTGGGAGCCAGGAGGAGACGAGGAAGACCAAGATCGAAATGGTTACAGGAAGTACACATGTGAGTGGAAGAAGACCTCAATAGGGCTGGAATTAACAACTGGCGAGAAAAGACACGGGACAGACAGCTGTGGAGAACCATAAGCAGAAGGATCGATCCGCGTCCGGAGCTGGTCCTGAGAAGCGCCGTTGAGAGCTCGACGTTTCGATGAGGTCACCTTCATCTTCTTCTAGAGCGGTTGACTGTAGAAGTGCGCTCTGCTGCTGCTGGCGCCGGTATTTGTACGCTTGGCGTGGAGGGGGGGTTCTCGTTCTTGCGCGAACGGCTGCGCGTCATTGGGCCGGCAGCGACGTGAGCGTTCTTGCGGGTATTGGATGTCAGGTCCGTTAGATGTGATTCGTCGTTCTGCCAGTACCGGTCGCCATGTTGTAGGGATGCGTTGAGTGTAATCACGCTTATTCACGCTGTCTGGACGTTTATGAATCTCAATCGCTTCCTTTACAATTCTGGTACCCAAGTTCGTCGATTTCGCGATAGTTTTTGTAGCTTCGAAGTTGATGGTATGTCCCGTCATGAGGGTATGTTGGGCTAGAGATGACGTTGTTTCTTTTCTCTTGACTGCGAGTTTATGTTCTTCGCGTCGTACTTCGATTCTTCTGTTGGTTTGTCCGACGTACGATTGTGGGCAATCTCTACACGGGATTTCGTAAATGCCCTGATCTTCTAGAGGGAGTCTGTCTTTGTAATTCTGGAGCACGTTTCTTAATTTCTGTTCTGTTGAAAATACCGTATCTATGTTGTATTTCCGTAGGGGTCTGCTTATTCTATCGGTAGTTCCTTTTATGTAAGGTAAAAAGGCCCTATTTTCACTGGCTTCTGGTGGTTTCTGTTCTGAATTCGAATCCAGAACAGAAAGACGTACATTTCACATCACGTCTGCGAGAACATCCGATGGAATATATATATATATATATTGACGGAATCAATCTCGGCAAAAACAATGTGAGAAGAGAAAAGCACTAACGCTTTTTGCTCCTGCCCACATTGTTGTTCATCACTACGTTTATGCCACTAATCTTCACCTCATGCCGTCCTAGAAAGTAGCGACAGAAACCGGAATACAGATGCCATACTTACCCATACAATGATATAATCTTTAACGTACAACGTTTTATAAACATTTTCAAAAGATACCGGTTAATGTAATATTAATATTTCTTAACTTAAAATTAAATGATTTACTTGGAAGAAACATTTTTCTGTCTTGGATTTTTTTGATTTTCTAACCCCAAGGAAATATTTATTTAATACAAATAAAATTATTTTATTACATTAAATATTTTTGTCTAATTTCTTGATGCAAGAAACCATTTCTGTGCATGTGTATGCATAACACAACCTAGAATTGTTGGAAGTGTAAAATGTTTCGGTTAAATCCTTAAATTTCATAAAAATATGAAAAAATATAAAAAATCTTTACCGTCAGCACCTGCAATTTTGCCTCAATTCATTTCCCAACTACATTCCATATTTATCTTTACAAATCACATGAAGATTGTCACTAGCTAGAATACTTACAAGGGATATGTTAAACACGAATATGTAGGTTGAAGATTTTCATTTTTTTTTTTATAAGGATGGTACTGCAGTAAACATGCACATAATAATGAAAACGTTTGTTTGTTCTTTTTCCATTTAAACAACATCAAACGGCACATTCTCTAAATTTTACATCTCAAAATCATCCATATTCTCGTTATAGTTGCAAAAAAGTTGAGTTCTTGGAATTTTACACATTATTAGTTAGTTTAAAGTTAAGGTTAGTTAAATTATACGATAGTTAGTTATATAGTTGGCGTACAATTAATTAGTTACAATAGAGTTAGTTAATTTTATATATATATAGTAAGGATTGTCGCGATTTCAATGTTAGGCCATTGATACATGTTTCTTTTTTGTTTTATCGTTTATAAATTACATCTGTAATAAGTGAATTAATGATTTGGCGAAATCAATTTATTCTCGAAGTAAAAATGAAATTAAAATCTGAGTTTATAACCTAAAAATATGTCAAATTTTAATTTCATCATTGTGTAGAAAATAAACTGACAATACTAAAACATTGACTCATCCAGTATGTATTTAATCTTCATTTTTTAAGTTAATTAGTTATGATACTGGGTACTGAATAATATAAGGTAAGAAGTGGAAGGTCCAAAAGCTACGGATTTCGTATTTACTTAGAGATTGAATGTGTAGTTTAAATCTTACTACGTATTTATATTTAAGGTCAATTTAATTGTAAAAAAAATGTTGTATATCAAAAGTTTACTATTTATAACGACTCCTATGTTTTACACGTGGAATATAGGTGTAGGTAATAAAAGTTTATGATTTTCCCTTTTAAAGAAGTAGAAAATCAACTTATTATAGGGTTTATATTTAAGCTGTTTCTTTGGAAATTATCCTCCGAAGAGTAAGCGCCATAGAAAACGCAGTTTTGCGGAAGACAAAACTCATTGTTTGTGCAGGTCGTTTTGTATAAGACGCGTTAACGGTTTAGTAAAGTACATTTATTCTACAAACAAAGATGAAATACAAGTTTAGTAGACAGGCTCCGGTTGGTTTTCATTCAATTCTTGTTAAACCTAAACATTACACGGTTTGGTAACGATCCATTCTCGATTAACAAGGAAACAGGTAAGCACATCTCACCGATTTAAGTGAAACTTTGTGGGGTTATAGACCGGTCTAATGTAAGAACAACGGTAACTATTTTAACTGCCCAATCGTCCAATGGCGGGGTATAAAGCACCCCAAACTGAACACTATTCTTCGCTGTTTGACTCGATAGCTCAGAAACTATGAGAGATATAAAAAAAAAGACAAGGTTTAAACAAATCTGGTAAATAACGGGGTGAGACGGTGGGTAATATTTTAATGAAACTCCTTTTTAATTCATCAAAGCTTTCGCTGTTTATTTGACAGCTTCTTCAGTGATTACTTAGATTAAAATCCTGAATTCTTCTTGTAATTCGTCCTCTTGTTCCGTTTAGAAGAGGGTTGATATTTCCCGAATTGTTGGAAATGTGTTTGGGTAGTATTCTTTCTTGTCTACAACGAATTAAGAAATGTTTCCTGTTGTGAAGTTTCGCCAGTTTGATGTTGGTATTCATTAACTCTTTCATCAAGGTCCATGAGTAGTAGATACCTGATTAAGAAACCCCATCTGTAAGTAAGGTAGGAGTACTGCTGTATTCCATCAGGACACAAATCTAATTAGATTTGTGTCTTGACGGAATACAGCAGTCCTCCAGGTTCTTCAATCTATTTAAATACGCATGATATAAGAGTGGATACATCGCCGAACGGCGACCGCATTTTAAAGATCCTGTAAGATTCTGTTTCCCGAAGGATGCACAAAATACACAACAATGAGGTATTTGCGGCAAGCCCGCGTTTATTCGTTGTGCATGGTATAAGCAATTCCTTCGTTTCTACAAGGATTACCTTCATTCTTATTATATGCATCGTAATGCATTTCTTAACTCACTTTTACAGTTGTCAGTAAACTCTGTACTCACACTTTAGTAATAAAATCATTTGATAACCACCTGCGTGTTTTCTTCATTACTGTAAATATAGAACATCAGTTATGAATTTTTTTACACAAATAAGAATATGTCGTGGCAGATCTAATATAAATTTGTAGTATATAAAAATTCAGAAATTTGCCAAAAAATAAGGGGGAGGGGCGGTTGTTTCTCTAAATAAATATTCGCCTAGAGTTAGCCAACAGTTTAAATCTTATCTTAACTTTTTTTTTATATCTTTCATAGTTTCTGAGCTATTGAGTCAAACAGCGAAGGGTAGTGTTGAGCTTGGGGTGCTTTATAACCCACCAGTGGGCGATTGGGCAGCTAAGATAGTTACCGTTGTTCTTATACTGGATAGGTCTACAAACCCACAAAGCTTAATTTAAATCAGTGATATGCACTTACCTGTTTCCTTGTAAGCTTCTAACAAGGTCTAGAATTTGTCATGTCGGGTGGTATGTATGTATACCACATCAACAACGTGGTAGTACATATATGTACCACAACCCATCTCAATGATTTAGCCATCCCAGAAAGTATGAAGAAAAAATGAGAGTTTTATGGAATCAGGCAACGGAAAAATGGCCTGTCCAAAAACTAAGGAGACTTAAAAGGTAAGGTAGTAGATAGACAATAGGAGTTCTGGCCTAAAATCCCATGTATTTTCTGAAGGGGGTCCAAAAACGTTGTTCAAGTTCGTTGGCGTTCGGACCGCGGTCACCGTCGGAATAGGGCCCTGCACGGGGAGTTGCATACCCCGTTTCGGGAACATATCCTGTTCCGGGAGCTGCATAGCCTGTTCCGGGAACAGTTGAGCCTTTTTTGAGGCGGTTTTGGATCCCCATAAGAAAACATATGGGATTTTGGGCCAGAACTCCTATAGCCTATCTACTTAAGTTCAAGCTGTTCCCGCTTTTTACGAAAGTGCTTATATTAATGATCCAGAGGCAAAAGCCCTTACTAACAGAGAAACAGAAGAAAAATAGACTTCCCATGGGCAAAAGAGCACACAGCTTGGTCTCAGACTCAATGGAACTCAGTTATATGGAGTGACGAATCTACGTTTGAAGTTTTTATCAGTGACAGTCAAAGCAGAGTCATAAGAAAGCAAGAAATCTGACTGGCCCGTAATGATTTGGAGATCCATGTCATCTAGAAGGGTTGGCAAATTACACTTTGCACACTACAAATTGAAGAAATGCCTTGAAATAATATTGAATGTATCTTCCAACAAGATGGTGCTGCATGTCATACAGTCAAAAAAGTGAACAATTGGATTTTAGGAAACAATATTTCACCTTAAAATGGACGATTGACATTTTGTGGCGTTTTAAGTTTTGTAAATTTACCAGGAATTTCTTGAAATTTTCCTTTTTTTATTACTTAAAATATGTGTGAATCAGAAAAATGCGTTATTTTTAATCTTTGATAAAGTGATAAACTTCTTAAAAAAACATATTTTTGTTAGTTGGCGCAATTTCACTGAGTCTGCGCTTGTAAAAAAAAACTTTGTTGTGCCATCCCATGAAGTTAAAAGTATATTTAGCTTATGCGCTGATAATTGGTGCTATATGCAATTTGTTTGGAGAATAAATTTTTACCGTTAACTCGCCTTGCACATGCTGGGGTTTCTCTATTAGTATTTGCTAGTATTTCTTGGATTACTTTCAAGAAGCAGGGCATAAGAAGAACGTTCTGGAAGAAACGATGAGTTTTTAGAGATTGACCAATATATTTATATTGAAAGTCAAAGAGGAAGTTACGTGTAGCATGGATTCATTAGACTCTTTCAAGCTGTACCACATTCAAACTATATAACATTTACTTGAGTTATGTTTTAGATTCTTTTTCTTCGATTTTGTGTGTTGTCTTCGTTTAAACGACAAAGTTGAGAAATCATCGCTTTGGTGTTACGTATTGGTCGTATATCTCGGAGATTATTGGAGATAATGATCATAAAGGAAACATAGGGTTGGAAAATTACCGCACCACTGCGGTTTCTATCTTAATTTTGCCAGCAACAAATTAGGATTAGACTGTAGTCTAGAACAAGGCTAAACGTAATGACAAGAAAGACCAATAAGTCATCCTATAGATTAACTTCAACAAACCCTCATTGAGGTGAAATTCCACAACAGATAATAAGCAGATTAATTTTATTCAAACCAGTTTCAAAGATAATAAAAACCTCTCTCCAAAGATAATAGTTGTTTTACTCGATGTCGAAATACCGTTGAATCTAAAAGTGGTGCGTTACAACATTTAGTACGAGGTGTTACCCAGAAGTTCTAGAAATTTGCTGCTACGTGGAGTTATGCCAATGCTTTGTAAGTTAGTGTGCCAAGAGACGTCATTGTAAGTGAAAAGATTCTTTATTGGTGAATAACTCTTCATTGTTCTGTCTGCTTTCGTTTGCGATTCTTCAATAGCCGATTTGAGGGAACAGCATATTTGAACCAAGTTCTGTTTTAAATTGGAGAAGACTGACATAGAAACACACAAAGTGCTAAAGGAACCAAAGGCCAGACACAAGCTCACAACTGGTTTAAGCTTTTCAAAAGTGGCCGAACATCAGTTGAAGACGAACCATTAACTGATATTAAGCAAAAGTACCCAAAATCCATTCACTGCCCCAAGTTCGTGCCCCTTTTTTACTTCTACGGAAAGTGATGCCATCTTACGAGAATGGCAGGAAAATTGCCTACTACCAGTGACTGGATTGCTTTGTTCTACTCATTCAGACATTAATCTAAAAGAAAATAATTGTGTGGAAACTTACTATAGTATGAAATCAATATGAAACAGTTATATTGACGCCCCGTGATCATTTAGCGATTGATAATTATTGATTGGTACTTGAATATTGTATTCCAATTGTTACAGCCAAGTAACTGCGGTTGTTTGGTCAGGAGTAGTCGCAATTGTTGTTGTTATAACTGAAGTCCTAATTCCGTCTCCTTTGATCGTATAGCCTTACACCAGAAATCTAGAGCTTATTGACCGAACAAGAGAGGCAGAACTATCTATACTTTGCTTTCCTCCTCATTCAGAAAGAATCTGCAGCCTTTGGATGTAACATCTGTGTTTCTTCTGAAAACTACGCAAACGCTTTAGAGCAATGGTGGGTTGTGAGGAAACTACAAGTATCTCGGTTGTTCTGTAAAGCGTACCTTTCGTTTGATCTCGATGCCTTTCAAAAGCATGATTCTAAACAGAAATCTTTAACCTCCTTTATCATCTTGTAAACAGCTTCTTCTCACTACTGGGGTTGTTGAGCGATGATCAGCAATATAGGGGATTAAATAGGGATGTGAATCTTGTATCGGGACCTGAATCTTGTGACACCAGATCGAGTACGTCTCCAATCCTTATGGCTCTTGTCTTCGGGGGTGGACGATCCTGTGGATCAACTACTATCTTGATAAGCGCGTTCTCAGACTCTTGGACGCGTCTCCACGCTTTCGTTAGATGCCTCCCTGAGATGTTCAGCAAAACTGGAGACGCTGATACCTTATCTAATCAGGCTTCATATGCAACAATTAGCGTGAAGTATTGCTTTTGTCTAACAATGGAGAGAACAGGAAATCTGCACAGGGCATCTATAAAAGCCTCTATGGAGAAGAAAGAAGTGGAGGAAGAGCGTCAAAAGAAACAGTCCCAATCAAAGGCCAAGGAACGTCTCATCATCGAAGATAAAAAAAGAAAATAAAGGGATATGACACAAGTTCAAGTGACTATGAGGATGAAACACAAATTCTACCGGTGTACACCGATGAGAAGAATAGTTCAAGCGATGAAGATGCGTCATCTCCTCTTTGTGGAAAGCGTTTTTCCCAAGATAAGCGGGCAGAGAAAAGGATAAAGTGTTTGAAATGCTGCCAATGGTACCATGACATGTGTTTATCTTTAACAAAAGTCAAAGAAACTTTATTTGTGATTTTTGCCCGAATTAGTAAAAAGATTTTAACGCTGTTTTAATCAAATTTCTCATAGAAATAAATGCGTGGGCAGTAAGGGGAAAGGGTGGACGGAATTTGAAAAATTTGCGTTCTTTTGATTTATTATTCTTTTGGCAAAGAAAGATTCTTTTAGCAGAATCACATCAACAGCACTGGTAGGTATGGAATTAAGTTGCTTCAATCGGTTGCATTATTTTTAACTTTAAACAAATTATCAGAATTGAAGATTTGGCTTAGGGGGACGGTATTTAGGCACTTTAGCTTACACGAAAACATATTGCTGATGGGAATGCAGTTGTTATTGATCGTAGACAACCCATCCAAAAGATCCGTAATATTGTGGGATGATTTTATAGCACATATCAGCGGATTTTGTCGGAAGAATTAAACATGAGAAGGCTAGCAGTAAAGTTCGTGGCACAACTGCTAAGTGATGAAAAAAAGCAATGTCCGGAATGCATTCCTTTCATGGCGGAGGCGCTGTGGTAGGTGTTACACTTCCAATAGAACTACTTTGAAGATGATGTAGGTGAATGGGATCCTGGTACTCATCAATGTTATTTATTGCTACATTTCTGGGACTTCTGGATATCATCTCGTATTAAAAATTAGTCCTAAGTATTCTACAGAGCTTGATTCTAGCTAAAACAAAAATCATATTCAACTTGAGTTTTTGAGAGGTGCTTAAAAGTAATTTTGTATTATATAACGCCCAATTAAATAAAATATTATCTATTATTTCAGATTACTTTGCAACTCAAGATCCTATTGAATTTTCAAATTTGCCGCTTAAAACCACTTCACTCCATTGATTCATCGTACCTCTGCTATCTACACAGTTTGCTTAGCACGTAAATTACATTATTAATTAGTACATTAATGTTCAATCATTTATAATATAGATATTCATATCACTAATATTTCTAAATTTTATAATAGTATTATATATTTTCATGTAGATATATTTATAAGATATATATTGAGAAAATATATGTATGTAGTGTTATTATGCATTATATCTATTTATATTATGTATATATTTATACTTATATATTTTTATAATTTAGAAGTAGACGCTATTTTTATCATTGTTTTCATTGGTTAATAATAATTGTACAAGGCGTGTGTTGATTTATACGTAATAATTTGGAAAGAAGATGTAGTACGAATAAGAATAAATGGACAAGTCGTTCTGGGGGGAAGGGGAGGGGGGTGGGCTTGCTTCATCTTTTTAAATATACCAGGTGATTCATTACTAGAGCAACGCAAACTGCGCTGAAAGCTAGTGGCTGACGCATAAAAGTTTACACAAAATAAACACGGCCGGGACAATTCGATATAAGCGTCAGTATAACTGCGACTCGAAAGCCGATCTGTTGTGTATGCATCTACGCTGTCATATACTATATCGTAGTTCTACCTTTGTTTTGAAAATGTTTCCTACGTCGCGAAAACGACCAAAGTTGGATACAATAAGAGAATTTATTGCAGAAATGCCCGATTTAAAGTGTGATGGCGCTAAAATTCAATGTGTAGTGTGTAAAATAGATTTAACGTGTTGGTCGAAAAGTGATTGTCTACGGCACGTAAGTAGTGCAGGGCATGTTTCAAAAAAAATTCCACACGAGATTATGACAAACTTAAATTTAATTTATGTGTTACCTTTATTGCATGTAATTTACCATTTCATTTACTAAGGAAGAAAGCATACGTCTCGTTTTGGAATGAATATTCGGACTTTAAGTTACCAAGTGAGAGAACATTACAGAGAGTTGTGCCGTCTGCTCGTGAGCATGTCGAGAAAAGAATTAAATCGGAGTTGTAAGATAAAAAACTGTGGTTATGTGTGGACGAAACAACAGATCGTAAAAAATATTCCGTGGTTAATGTAATGGTACGCACAATGGAACCACATCGACCGTCACCCTCAATTTTACTAGCTTCCAGACGAATACAACAATGCACTGCCGAAGTAATTTCAATGTTGGTGTTTAATACATTGGAAAAGTTTGAACTTTCAACAAATCAATGATGTTTATAAGTGATGGTGCCGCAAACATGCTTGCTGTAGGTCGATCTCTTAAAAAACATTGTGCTAACTTGTTGCATATTACATGAAAAAATTCATACTCTCAGTCTCGTAGAAGATAGTATCAGAAAATGTTATCCTGAGGTAGACGCTCTAATAGCACATACAAAAGCTGCGTTTGTAAAATCCCCAAAACGTATTCGGGAATTTCATAGACTATGCCCCGGTATTCCTGAACCACCACAACCTATTCTTACTCGTTGGGGAATCATGGTTAGAGGCTGCATTTTATTATCTTAAATATTTTGAGAATATCAAGAACGTGATTTTAGAATTCGACCCAAAGGAAGCTGCGGCTGTCAAGGTAAGCCGCTTGAAATTTCAGGATAGTCAAGTTAAAACAGATTTGGAAATTATTCAGAACAATTACGTGGGACTAGCGGATGCGATAGAAAAACTACAAAATTCTTCGGTGTCGTTAGTGGAATCTTTGCAAATAGTGCAACATGTTCACGCACAGCTATGCGCGATAGAAGACGCAAGAAATGTTTGTGTTTTAGAAAGGTTTGAAAGTGTTTTAGATAAATTTGTGAAGGTGCAGAACCGTTAAGTTATTTGAAAGATTATTTTACTTACGCAAATATAACGTCACTAGATGTAGAACGTTCGTTTTCGGCATACAAAAGCATTTTTTCTTCACGCCGCACTCACTTTGCCGAAACAACTTCGGAAACGGAAATGTTACAAATATTAAATAGACATTATCCACTTTGTGATTTCACGGAGAGCTCTTAAAACGGTTTGAGCACGTATCACGTATTAATTTATTTTATGTAAACTTTTATGCGTCCGCCACTGGCATTCAGCGCAGTTGCGTTGCTCTATTCATTACCCTAGATATCCCAATGTTCTTTTAAAAAGACAATTTACAGGCTTCTCAATGTGTTTTGGGTTGCAATTTCGAGATGACGCTTGCTATACGTTTTTGAGAAATAGAGAATGTCATCGATTGTGCTTTGTTTTCCTTGTAATTTTGAAAAAGATTCGAGATTCGAAAACTCGAATCTTAACGCTTTTTTCTTTTAAATTTGAATCCTTTGAATCTTAAAAAGCGGTTAAACATTTTAAGTGCAAACTTTGGAAAGAACAGTCTTATTCATATCCAATAGAAGCGTTCATTAAAAATCAGGAGTGTGACAGTTACATATATGATGATAGTAACAAAAAGGAAGAAATGTAAAAAATAGGATTTATGTAAATTCAAGGTATCAATAAATATTGTAGCCTTATACATACGAGGCTCGTCCGGGAACTAGTACGCGTTCGCGCCGTGTGGAGCAGCACAGTGTTACCTATAAGCTTGGATTATGTGAAATTTGTAATTTCTGTCAAAATCCCTCTAATTTTAGAGTAAAATGTGGAATATTTGTGGAAAATTTGTATGTTATTCCATGATAATATTTGCATTTTTTGTGTTTCTACATATTTCAAACATGTTTACTAACGAAAACAATTTCAATGGAACGGCATCTTTTAAGGTGACAATTTTCGTATAGTAGCGGCACAGAAAATCATTTTGGATCACTCGATATAAAAAGCAACTTATTCCGGTTATAATAAAGAACTTCAGCTGGTGACGTTTCTAAACTTTACGTTGGTAAAATCTAAATTCTCAAATGAAATTATTTATGTGAGCATAAGTTGGCGCGACATTTCTATCCCTAGTGCACTTGTGTATGAGGATGGCGTGATTGGTGCATTTGCTACTAGCGGCAATTCAAAATATATACTTCAATGTGTACGTTAAAAGAGAAATTATACAGTGTGTCCCCGGATGGACTGAACAAGAGGGAAAAAATTTTTATTTGTAATTTAACGCAAAAATGTCATTCTTTATAAAATTTTTTGCTTGTCTCAAAACCACCAATTCTGAAACAAAAACCAGAATATTTTTTTTAGCAGCTGAGAAAATTACAAAAACACACTTGAGCTAAAGAAAAACATTTTATTTTATTAAACGTGGCATCCTCCAACCCTTACACACTTTTCAGCTCTACGTACAAATTCTTTATAAACATTGTGGATGATATCTTCAGTGACAGAATTAATTTTTTGTTTTAAAATTTCGATATTGTAATCCAAATTGGTGTTATAAACATGGTGTTTAACATATCCCCATAAAAAAGAAATTCAATGGGTTTAAATCAGGGGAACGAGCCAGCCAATTGACTGATCGGTAACGACCTATTCATCTGTTTCCAAAATGTTCTTGCAGATAATTTCTTACCAACACAAATATAGAATGACATTAATAAATAACACGTAACTTGATTTATTTATTAAGTTATCATGGAAGATAACAGGATAATCTGATTTAATCAAAAACATGAAAATTTTTGTGTTTTTGTAATTTTCTCAGCTGCTAAAAAGGATATTCTGATTTTTATTTCAGAATTGGTGATTTTGAGACAAGTAAAAAATTTTATAAAGAATGAAACTTTGCGTTACAAATAATTTTTTTTCCCTCTTGTTCAGTCCATCCGGGGACGCACTGTATATAGTTAGTTATCTTGCATATAATTACAAAAATATTTATGTTTTTCTTGTACCCAGGCTTTTGTACTGGAAACATCTCTATTTTATAATTTCGTGATTAATATCTTGGCTGTATGAGAAAAATTGTGATAATTTAATAACAATTGTAATGCAGTGTCTTAGAATCATTATTATTAATTGTTACAGCATTAATATTGTTGGTGTAAATTATTACTAATTCTTATTATTGTACCCAACTATTATTATGTATTATTTATGATCTGTGTAGTTTTTATACATTAATATGTTACTGAATTAATTGTAATATTTATCCTGTACAGTATCTTGAGTATATAGTAACTTGCAGTACTTTTTGTTCGATCCTTAATGTGTTTTGAATAGACCTGAATATATTTCTTGCTATATCTTTCGTGTACTAATGTGTAATATGTAAAAAGATAGTTGCAAAAAGAACAATTAGCACCAATCCATAACATAACTGTAAAAGTCGGAAAGTTGTGTTTCATTTTCTTAACACAATATTATTTTTAAAAACAGCTTTTAAAATAAATCTACCTATTAATTTAAAAATGCAGCACCTACACTCGCATGCCAGCGTATATAAGTTAAATTAATTTAATTATTTTTCCTTGGCTTCGGCATTTTCTTTAAATAAAATTAAAACACAATGAAAAAGTCAACATTTTAACGTTTCGACCTTTTTTATTATGTTTTAATTTTCTTAGAAGAAAAAGCCGATTTTTATCAAAAAAAGGAATTAAATTAATTAAACTTAATATTCTTAGCCGTTAAGTTGTAACATTTAATTTGTCATTGCATAATTAAAAAATATACATGTATTTTTAGCCATATTTTTTGTATGTTATGTATTTTCTGCAAGATACGTTAATGAACGAGACTTTTTTTTTTGGAACAGGTAAATCCATAGCCTGACATTTTTTTTTTTTTGGGAAATGAATAATCTTTGTGGCTTTTTGGAGGTCCACCGGAAGTTGCATTCCTTCCTCCTAAAGGAAACCTCCTGCGAGTTATATGTAGTTGTTGATTATACATCATACATCGGTTATACAATTCTTCTCTTTTTTATTGGTAAACCAGACTATTTTCCAAAGGTATGAAGAGCAGTTATCATTGAAGAGTCTATTTTTATACCATTCACTAACTCACAAATTGTAAAAATCCACACTTATACCTTGAAAATAATCTTCTTTGAACTTTCTGCGAAAGTGTTGGTTTTCTTTTCAAAATCACTTTCCCACATGACAGCTGCCTTTTTATTCGTAAGTTTTACCCATAATTCTATAGAAAAGCCTTCATTACCTTTATCATATCCAATTACAAGTGTTTCATATGTATTCGGAAGTATATTGAATATCTAAATGTTAGAATAAAATAATTAAGGAGGGAAATACTCATCACACCCAAGCTTTTTTTTTATCAGAAATTAATATACTGTTTTCAAATTTAACAAATTCCATTTTCGCGCTTATTATTTAGTTTCTACGCAATAAAAAGGCATATTATTTTATTCTTCACACAATGTTTATGTTCCTCATAACGTTACAACGTGTTTCAAATTTAAAGCAGATACGTCTCGTTCGTTTTACGAAGTTTATCGAAGAAAGGACCAATCACGCAGCTGCAAATTTTCTCCTATACACAAGTGCACTAGGAATAGAAATATCGCTAAGTTGGCATCCATTAAATTTGACACTTGTTCGAAAATCTCAATTGTCAAAATATACGCGCACCAACTATGATATAGCCAACCTATGAAAAAATAAGAAGAGATAGTCTTGTATCATCTTATTTCGTTTGTTCTCCATATTCTTTGATGTATCACTTACAAATCTAACGTCCACACCTTGCACATTAAACTTAAATATTTTAAATACATTTAGTCTCACTCAAAAAAGATGTTTATATATTATATTTCTATACATGTACGTCACGTCGAATATTACGAACAACATTCAGTTTTACAAATACACTTAGTTGATTAATCATTAGTCATTAGCTTATTAACTATGTACTGATTTTAAAAACGAATTAGAACAAATCAAATTCATAGTGTCGTTATTCAAAAAACTATCAAGCGTTTATCCTTTTTTTATTTTTGGTGTATCTCCGTCTTAGGTCTGTAAGAAATACATACGATTTTGAATCAAATAAAAGCAATGCGTTGAAATTATGCAGTATTAAAAAATTTACGTTTACAGGGACATGTTAGTTTTAATACAATTCTAGTTGGTACCATTGATTTTAAGATTAGATAAGTATCTGCGTTTAACTTCATGATGATTTGGTTGAATTATGATATGCTGATTTCGAACTGTTAAGTGAATGGTTGCGAATTGTTTGAAAGACAAGTTTTGTTATTGTATTTTTATGTTCTAGTTATTGCTAATTTAAGTTAATCGTTCAAAATGGTGGAATTGTAAGAAGAAATGTTTTGTACATCTATAATACTCCATATATTTCAACACATTGTAAATATAATTGCTATCGGTAAGTTTAAATATGCTTTCTTTACACATGAAAAGATTTCCTAGTAACAATAACCAAAAAATTAATACTAATATAGTTCATGGTATTGATGGAATCATTCCCGGCAAAAAACGAAGCGAAGGAAAGGGACAGCGTAAACCCGCGAACATATTTCTGCGTATCCGGCGTCATCAGCGCGGTTCCGTACGTGTCCTTCTCCATCGCTATTGTTTTTCACCTCTCGAGTCTGCGTCCCGAGTTGTTGTCGCTATTCTCTCGACGACATGACTATGTTTCTCGACGCTAGGTGGCGTGGAGAGATATATCGCGATTCTGTTCGTGGCGAAATGGCAAAATATACTCGAGAGGTATAGCGAGGGAGAAGGACACGTATGGAACCGTGCTGATGACGCCGGGTGGGTGTTTACGTTGTCGCTTTCCCTCGCTTTGTTCTTTGCCGGGAATGATTCCACCAATACCATGAGCTATATTAGCGTTAATTTTTTAGTTAACTTTCTTTCTCTAGCATTCGGTAATTATAAGTAGGTCCGTTATATTTCGTTTTGGGATTGTCATTGAATGATTTGTTCGTACCGAGAATAAGCGTCATGTACCAAATTTTCTCTTGTTATTAGGCATATCAGCGTTGTTTGAAAGGAAGTAATTAAAAAAAATAGCTGTCTTACAATCGTGAATGAAGCATCAAAAACATATAATGTCATATAAAGTCTGCATCATATGGGAAATATTTTTATTAATCAATATATGTAAAACTTTGTTTCGTCATTTGTCTTTACTTAAAAAATTATGTCAAATATCCCATGAACAATCACGTGACTTTTTTAACGGCGAAATTTAACATTCTCTTCAGAGAATTACAAAATACGGTTTTATTTTTTAAATTTCCGTGAAATGTCAAAGGAAGAAATTGGTTGTTTTCTAATTTTTTTTTTGCAATTTGCCAATTTTTAACACTCTCATGTAATTTTAATATATTTTTTCCTTTTTTTTTAACGGGTACATTTTTCGTAAATCTATTTATATCAAAATTTGAATAAAATTATTTTATTATCTAAAAATCACTATTCGAATGTGTTAACAAGAAATCTTTTTGATAGAATTGTAGTCCACATTTATTTTGAGCTTATTTAAAAAATAAAAAAAAAAATTGATAGAATGATAAAGCAAAAATATATACAGTGCGATCCTAAAGTGGTGTTCCCCCCTTAGGTTAACTTTTGAACGACAGAAGCTAGCGTTTTTAGAAAACAATAGATCGATTTCTATTTTTTGTGGACTAAATTTTGCCGTTGTTGGCAGTTCAATTGTATTTCCGGTTTCACCGAAAGTGACGTCAACTTTCTTATTTTAAATAGAACACCCTGTATATTTTTACGTTTTTGGAAAAGTAATTGAAAGGCAAATCCAACCATATATATTATACTTTAATTTTAGAAATATGTCGAGATACAGCAATAAAAGTTTTGGTAATCTGTTTTTGTTGCGTCAAATTGCTTCTTGTGACGTTAGGTTGATCCAAAGAACACGTTGCCACGTTATAATAATTGCCAAACTGTCAAATCTCAATACTTTGCTTAGCAACGAGCTCCTTCGATTTGTCCGGCGACACAAGAAACAGTTTGACGTTCTTTCCTAGCCAACTTTGCGTAACAACAAACAGATTACCAAAACCTTTATCGTTGCATATCGTCATATTTTTTAACTTAAAGCATATGTGGGCAACCCCCAGCCCTCCACCAGCTTCAATCCGGCCCGCGAGAGAAATTCAAATAACGCGCCAAAAAAATTAAAGATTTAGCACACACAGTTTATTTGTAATTACCGTCAACCAACCTAAAACTGTATTTATTCAAATCATAAAGACTAAAATCGATAAATAATATTATTAAGCGTACGCAATGGAACACAGATCGAGTCAGAAATAGTCGTTAGAAAGAAACAAACAGATAAACATTCGGGAAGCCGCCCGATGACCTCGAAGCGTTCCAGAGCCGACTGTTATTCATAACGCGGCTAGCATCGCATATTCGCGTACGATCGAGAGTATTCTAGTTGCTTATTGCGGGTAATATATAAACCGCTCAGCGCGCGTGTCAACTCATTACTTCTTAACAATTGGTAAGAAAAGACGCGGGAAATATTCAAGCAAATTCAGCTCAGAAGAAAAAAAAATCTATCAAGATGTCTGGTTTAAAAAAGCGGAAAGTGGATCCAGAATGTCGTCAATTCCAAAACAAATGGTCTGAAGAATACTTTTCTATCATGCACAGTGGTAAACCTATGTGTTTGCTGTACAATGAGACAATTTCTGTTTTAAAAGAATACAATATGAAGCGGCATTACTCCAGCAAGCATTTCGCTCAATATAAATTACTTACGAGCCAGTTAAGAAAGGATCAAATTAAAAAACTCATTACCGATTCAGGGAAACAGCAAGAAATGTTCCATTCACAAATATCAAATCTGGACAGTGTTGTTAAAGCTAGTTTTATAGTTAGTTCCAAAATAGCGAAAACATCGAAGTCATATTCTGAGGGAGAGTTTGTTAAAGAGTGCCTAGTAGATGTTGCAGAACTTTTGTGTCCAGAAAAGAAAAAAGAGTTTGAGAAAGTGAGCTTATCGCGACGTACTGTTGTTCGACGTATAGATATGATGGCTAGTGATATCAAAAAAACATTGACTGATTGACTGGCTGGTTTTCAAGCATTTTCGATTGCTTTGGATGAGAGTACAGATTTATCGGACACAGCCCAGTAAGCTATTTTTATACGAGGTGTTGATGAAGAATTTGTAGTGACAGAGGAATTACTGGCTTTACGGCCGCTACAAGGGACCACTACTGGAAAAGATATTTTTGCCAAGGTGCAAAGTACTTTTGAGCAATATGGTTTGGAGTGGTGTAAATTAGTTGGAGTGTGCACAGATGGTGCGCCTTCAATGGTCGGTCCACGAAAAGGTTTTATCGGAATTCTGAAGGAAAGAGCAACCGCTATGAATGTGCAAGAATGTGATTTAATAATTCTGCATTGCATTATTCACCAACAAAACTTGTGCTCTAAGTCCATTCGACTGAAGAACGTTATGGATGTGGTAGTAAATACCATCAATTTTATTAGATCCCGCGGTCTTAACCGTCGCCAGTTTAAAGCATTTTTGGATGAACTCTCTTCAGAACACGATGATGTGACATACTATTGCGAAGTGCGAAGGCAAAATGCTAAAAAGATTTTATGACCTTAGAAAAGAAATAGCTGATTTTATGGAAATGAAAGAGAAAACATTGCCGCAAATTTGTGATCCAACATGGCTTTGTGACTTGGCATTTCTGGTAGACATCACAGGACACTTAAACGACCTGAACTTGAAGCTTCAAAAACAAGGGCAATTGGTAAATCAGCTGTACAGTCATCTTAAAGCTTTTCAAAACAAAATTCGCTTGTGGGAAACACAAATGAGAAGTAAAAACTGTTTTCATTTTGTAACATTATCCAATCACGAAAAAATTGATTACGGTCGCTATGCTGAAGAACTGAAACTACTCTCAAAGCAATTCACCGATCGGTTTTCCGATTTTAGGAATACGGATAGCACTTTCAATATTTTTGCAAATCCGTGTAAGTGTAATGTGGAAGATGCTCCGCTTCACCTACAAATGGAGTTGATCGCGCTTCAAGAAGACTCATATTTGAAGATTTGATGATGTGGAACTAATCGAATTTTACAGAACATACCTTTCCGAAGAAAAGTATCCACAGCTGAGAGTTTTCGCAAGAAAAATAATTTGCACATTCGGAAGCACGTATAAATGCGAGCAGTTTTTTTCAATCATGAAAATTAATACAAATAAGCATCGTACTCGGCTTACAGATGTTAATTTAGAAAACACTTTGCGCCTATGTACTAGTGATATTGACCCCAATTTGATCATCTTGTTTCTCTGCTTCAAACTCAAGTCTCTCATTGATTTTCATTTGATTTTTCTATCTTTTTTTGTTAATTTGCTTTTTATATGTTTGATTATGCTATTATAATTCTAATAAATAAAAAAATGTGTGAATTTTTATCGCCTTTTTATTCACTACTACCTACTTATTTCTTACCTACGGCCTGCGACCTGATTAAGTCCAGAAATTACGCCCTCAGCTAAGCAAAGGTTGCCCATACCTGACTTAGAGTATAACATATGTGGTATCGCTAGATTTCCTTTTCGATTGCTTTTCCAAAAAAGTAAAAATATAAAGGGTGTTCTATTTAAAATAAGAAAGTTGACGCCACTTCCGGTGAAACCGGAAATACAATTGAAATGCCGATAACGGTAAAAATTAGTTCACAAAGAATAGAAATCGACCTATCTTTTTCACTGTATATATAATTGATTAATAAAAAAAAATCATAAAATGCACACTTTATGTGTGACACTATATAGCGTGCCCCAAAACTTGACGTAACTTTTGTAAGGGGTAATCCTACATGCTAAATATAATTCTATTTTCCCAAAGATATTTCCATACGCGTCACAATAACTGAGAGATTAAGTTTTAGCTGGACTGATTAACCTACATCAGAGCTAATGAGTAGATAAAATAAATCAAAGCGAACCATTTTTTTTTCTCAGCACCGTAATTTTTATAAATAATTGTAAATAGTATTGATTGTGTCCCTTTAAATTCGATACTTTCCTCCTTAAATATACAATCGAGAATTGAATTAAATTATGGAATCCCTTTGATATCCCTTCTATATCCCAGAGATTCGTTGTGGAATGAATATGTAGGGAATTTTCTATATTAGAAATACAATTCCCACGTAAAGTATTTTTTAGATATTAGGATTGTGTTTCAGTTGCATTTTATTGTCAATGTAACTATTTTATTTATTATTTCTTCTGTTCATTGAATACCGTTAGTCTCAGTTAAATTTACCCATAGCAAATTAGTAATAAACTTAATAAAAAATCCTATTTTTAGATCTATTAGACATATACATTGGTACCTATTTAGACTTATTAACTATTATATTATATTCATTGTCAGTTTATATATACATTGGTGTACTTTTCAAGACATCAAATATACTTATTTTTTTTGTCACATCGATATATTAATAAATTAAGTTTATTTCTTACACGATCTATTTTTTCAATAGTAAGTAGACAACGTTTAAATCCAATTAATTAATTCTAATTTGGTGGTCACGTACAGGCATTCGCTCAATCATCCGAAAGAAGTCGATATCTGCCGTTATACACACTACAACAGTAACTACATACATTCTAATTTTATTTGAGGTCACCTATACGTATGAATTTCCTTAGATTTTGTCGTTACGTTGATTACTAGTTATTTATTATCATCATGTGGTGTTATAATGTTTTAACGATTGGTTATAAGACGTGTGGTGTATAGGGAATTTCCCTGTAGGGTGCTGATGTTGAATGTTGATGCGGTTATGACATATGAGTCTAATTCAAGATGGCCGATGGCGGTATCAGCTGTTTTCATAACCTAAATAAGTGTTACCAAAAGTGTTTCACGGAAGAAGTATATGAATTTTTCATTCTAGATGTTCAAATTGTGGATTATTGTTATACTTTAGGAGGAAGTATACAAGAATCATCTCCGCGGGTCCTTGAAAGATTGTACTTTTGTAAATAGAGGTCTTTTCTTGTTACGAGATTCGATTGGAGACGTAGTTTATAATTACACTTCGTCGCAAAATTAAATGATCATACCTTTTTTTTTAATGCAAAATTTTTATAAATATGCAATTTTCTATAAATAAATAACTTTTTTAGTTATTTTTTTATTGTAAGATCAGCAAGTATACAGAAAAATGCATACATTTTAATTAAAAATACAAATAAATTACACAATTTTTGACTTTTTGTTTTTTTCTTTATAGAAATAACAAAAAAAAAACTACAAATGTCAACATAAATTGACATTATGAATCGTCATCAGCATCATAATCATTTATCAAAGACCAACGTTGTTAAATTAATTACCCTTCCCAAACAGAGGTTGCAAGATTTTATTCTCACAAAGTGTTGTGAGTATGGACTAGGTACCAGGAGATCTTAGGTTATTGTAGAAAACCTGGACAAGGCAGAGAAATTAAAACAATCCCCAGAGAATTGTTTTATACCTTCAACCGCTAAAAGAAAAAGCATTTGCAAGGGAATTAAAACAAGACCTTCAATTTGTTGCTGGTAACATCGTCAGCGCGGATGAGGTAGAAAAATGATTAAAGAATGTAGGTTTGAAGCCCTGTATATCTACCACGGGTCCTACTTTGATTGCAGCTCACAAATAGATAGACTCGAATTTGCTGCTCGATAACATGTTAATTGGGATATTGAGGAATCGAGACTTGTTATTCACTGACGAGTTAAAATTTTGCCTCTTCAACAATGATCGATGGGAAAGAGTTTGGAGAATGCCAGGAGAGCGATTCATGACGTCAGAGGAATCGATTTGATGGAGGATCTGCTATAGTACGAGGAGATATAAGTTTGGCCGAACGTACGAATCTTGTAGTGAGAAATTGGGGCTCTATGACAGCACTATAGAGTTAAGCTTGTCATACGTATTGTGGAACCTTTTGCAGCTCTTTATAGACCAGAATTCACTTTAAACTGGCCATCCAGATTTAAATCCTATTGAACATTTATGGGATATTACGGGTAGGAAGGTTCGAGCATATGTGAATCCTTCAAGGACGCCAGTAGAGCTCTGGGGCGATTACAAGAAATATGGCATCGAAGTCAAGAAGTCAACCCTAATCCAAAACATGCTTTCCTTTTTCGCAAAATTCTAAACAAAAATTATTGCTAGTGTGAAATCAACCATTTTCTCACTATTGGGATTTTTGAAACCGAGCTATTATCAATATTTATTTCGCTAGTTTGCTATGATAGAACCAAATAACTTATTGGAACAATTATTGAATATGATGACAAAGGACCTAATACTCGTTCTTTTACCAAAAACCATAAATTAGATAGCTACTTACCTATGAGACATTTGTAAGTTCCAATATAATTTTAAACCATGCTCCCAATTGGACGTCATTCCAAGAAAAAAACGGCTTTTAAAAATCTTTATTAAGAAAGGTATAATCTTCCCAGGCCGTGGAGACGACTCACCCAGCATATTAGATTTAATTTAAGCTTTCGGGTTGGTTTTCAAGGATTAATATATTCTAGCATGGTGCCCAAACTATGTTTTCTAGTTTCTCCCTACATCCTAATTTAATTTTTGCTAAATTGAGCAATCTTACACACCCTGAAAAACATATCAAATTGATATATTCGAATTTTAACTTAAAAACGATTGTTTGAGATTTTTACTATAATATGATGATTTTCAGAAATATTCGCCATTCTACAGTGTGACTTGGAATTTTAAACTATTCCTATAATTTCATTTTATTGCATTTTTGGTGTCTAAGTTCCGTTATCCATGAACGACATTGGTTGGTGCAACCAAATTCATGAGACGATCAATTTTTGCAAGTTTATATCCTTAAATCTAAAAATCAATATTGAAATTTCGAAAGATTTTGACCTCGTCGAGCTAAGGATTGCTTCTCTGAGGAATGGGGAATATTTTGAGTGAATTTTTCGATGTGTCAATAAAGAAAGTTGAAAGCGGCAAATATCAACCCTTATATCTTCATCCAATCACGCAGATACATAAAAGAGATACAAATATATCTGAAGAACCCATTCTGTACAATTCTTTTTGGTCCTTTTTGACTTGGTAGAGTGACCGTCTTGCAGCAATCCCTATCACCCATTTCGGGTGTGGTCTCTTCGAAGATTTTACGAATGTTATGTGGCACATCGAATATTGGTGTCCGAATGAAACGTCGACGGTCATGTTCCCCCTCCCTTCCCATTTTGACCATCTAAATTCGACGTTTCATTCTGGACCCACGCCTTGATCATGGTGAATCGTTAGAATCGGAACCCAAAGAATGAATCGGGAACAAGGGATACCAACCGCTGGACACGGTGGTCAACGTTAATTGATCCAGAGCGATCTCAGCGCCGCCTATGCCTTGGTTATGCTCGAAACCGCCTTGTTTCTCCCAAAGCATAACGACAAGACTGCGTCCGAGGACGTCGCAGGCTTGATACTTGAGCGTTTGCCGAAATTGCGGTTCGCAACTGTGCCTGGCCACCCTGGTCTTCTTCTTTTGCAACCAGCGGTCGCCGTCTCTCAAGTAGCATTTGGCGTAGGTATCCGGTGGGGTGTCTCTAGGCGCTATGTGTTTTGCGCAAATCACCTCCACCTCCAATTGTCCTTTGGACATCTGCAGGGCGAGCTTTAATTGAACCGGGCGGGTGCTGGATAGCTTGAATCCTCGGGGTTTAACTTGCCCTGGACCTAATTGGGGCGGGGATGTCCTATCTGGGCTTGAAGGTGGGCTATAGATGGACTCTGGGACCTCTTTGAAACTGTCTTTCCTCTCACGTGTAGAAGCTCCACTGGTGGATCCTGGAAATTGTACCGTCTTAGTTGTTTTCTAATTAAGAATAAAGAAAGGGACGAAAGCTACATATAGATTTGGTAGATAGTATTAGATTACAAAAGAATAGAATTAAGCAGCAGAAAAAGGAATAATGAAAAGAAAAAGAAACAGGATTTTCCCTTGAACATAATATTATCTACCATTTCGATTTTGAAAGCAACAACCTTACGGAGTTACAAATTTACAATATCAATCTAATTTCTGAACGGTTTCCGAGCAGCTAATTCTATGATTACACATGTATTAATACTAAATATTTGCCGTCACAAAACTTTTCATTGATTACTTTCAAAAATACATCTAATATGTGAGTACGGAAAAAGTTTGCAGTCCCAAAAATCACTACATCTACTTCCATTTTACCACAAGATCTTTCTGAAACAATCTAAACTAGACAGATGCGTTCGTGGTTGTTAATATTTTTGGGATCGCTAGCTAAACTTATTGCTAACGTTCAAGCACGGTATCAAAAAGAAAAAAAAAGTTTCCTAAGTCTAACAGTGGTGGATCGATTCAAAAACTTCTAACAAGGTAATTTATACATATGGGAATAATTTAATAAGATTGATTGAATAAAATTGTTGAAAAATTACAGGTGCTTACAGGGCGATTGATTAAAACCATTCGTTAAAAGTATTATTGGTCGTAGAAAGTCTTTTTTTGAAAATTTTGGTTCAATCTAATTGAAACATGGCCAAGTTTTACCACTTTTTGTTATATATGTGGTGAGTTTGTAGTTAAAAACATCATAGAAAGATTACTGACTTTGTACAAAAAGTATACTTTACATATTTTGGTGTAGAAATCGGTGATCAAGAAAAATGTTGGGCTCCTCACAAGGTATGTTATGTTTGTATCGAGGATCTTAGGAAATGGTCTAAAAAAGAAAAGAAAGCTTTTAGATTTGCAGTATGGAGAGAGCAAAAAAATCATTCAAATTATTGTTATTTTTGCATTGCTAATGTTTCTGGGTATAATTCCCAAAATAATAATGTAATTGTTTACCCTAACCTTAATTCAGTTATTCGGCCGGTAGGACATTGACCGGGACTTCCTGTCCCTGAGCCACCTCAGTCTATTGATGACGTTTTACAGTCTAGTAAACCCGAATCTGATGGAAGTCAATCGGGTGATGATGAGTTCCAATGTTCTCCAGAAAATTTAAAACCCCAGTTGTTTATACAAACTGAGGTAAATGGTTTAATGAGAAATTTGGGTTTGACTAAGGAAAAAGCAGAATTGCTTGGTTCTAGGCTGGAAGAAAAACATTTATTGGCATCTGTAACATCTATTTACCAATATAGAACAAGAGATCAACAGTTTGCTCCGTTTTTTAAGCAGGAAGAGAATTTGGTTTACTGCCATGATATTGGTAGTCTAATGAACGAATTTGGCATTGAGTACAAGAAGGCAGATTGGAGGCTTTTTATAGACTCATCAAAAACTAGTTTAAAAGCTGTTCTTTTATACAATGGAAATACTTATGCTTCACTGCCTGTTGCTCATTCAATCCATATGATGGAAACTTATGAAAATCTTGGCATGATTTTACAAAAAATTAACTATCCGGCTCACGATTGGATGCTATGTGGGGATTTGAAAGTTGTTTGCATGATCCTTGGTCAACAAAAGGGATTTACAAAGCTTCCATGTTTTATATGTGAGTGGGATAGCAGAGCAAGGGATCGACATTGGTCCACAAAACAATGGCCCATAAGAAAAACTATAACACCTGGCGAGAAGAACATATTGCATAAACCTTTAGTAGATCGAAAAAAGATTCTTCTACCATCTTTACACATAAAGTTAGGCTTAATGAAACAATTTGTAAAAGCCTTGCCTAAAGATGGTAAATGTTTTAAATATTTGTGTAAAAGATTTCCACATTTATCAGAAGCCAAACTGAAAAAAGATGTTTTCGTTGGGTCTAATATTCGTAAAATGATCTTCGATTGCAACTTTGAAGCAAGGATGACCACAAAGGAAAAGGAGGATTGGATATCATTTAAGCATGTTGTGACTAAGTTTTTGGGCAATGTGAAAGACCCAAACTATAAGCTTATCGTACCTAATATGATTGACAAGTTCAAAAATCTAGGATATCTGATGAGTCTTAAAGTCCACTTCTTGCACAACCATCTTGACTTTTTTCCTGAAAATTTGGGCGATGTGAGTGAAGAACAGGGGGAACGGTTCCATCAGGACATAAAGGTGATTGAGAAAGGGTACCAGGGACTGTGGAATATCAACAAAATGCATCGCTAGTTAAATGTAAAAAACTGATACCAGATACGATTTCAGCACCCAAAAATACATAAGATTTGGATATATTTGTTTAAAAAGTGTTTACAAATATTTATTTTGTTGGCCTGAGTTACTGATAGAACTTGCCGGACATTCATTGATAGGTATTCTCATTTGACACCAATGAAAAAGAATAAATTTAAACGAATAGAATCGAACTTTTTTCACAATGTTAGGAGTATTGAATGTTAGAAAATAACGAATGTTTTGCATGTTTTACATTGTAACGTCATCAATAATTTGTTTAAATAATTACCGCCAATTATCTCCAGTTTCATGTTTTGTGTGACAAGAAGCTTGCTTATAAAGTTTATCCCCTAATTTTATTTACAACCTGTAGAAATATTTAAATATTAAAAGTAGTGTCGTCACAAACAATTTTCCTTTATATTAAACATACAAAATGAAATCCCATAACAGTTTCCTTTAATAGTTACTGTTTTCGGATTTCACTTGGTGCATGGTTACAAGACATAAGTTACGATCCACCACCGCTTATCAAAAAACTACAAAAAGGCTTCTCCAAGATGTTAGCACAAAATACTAAAAAGAACATTTTAAAAACTTAGAACAACAGGGTCTGCTTCGTACCATTAAAAAAACAACAAAAACATCCTATGAAACTGTTCCTAACAACAGCAACGGGAGGTTATTTCTTCATCTCAAAAAAATACACCTATAATACAGGTAATCAATAGTATTCAATTAGATTATACAGTGGTGGTCATATAATTGGGAAGGTTATATTTTGGCGAGTTATTAAAGAATGTCGTAATGTATACTGTAATTTTCTTTCACAATTATTTTGACATATACTGGGTGCCCCAGATTCAATTTTACAGGCGATATCTTCCTGATTTGTAAAGATATAAGATCGCATTCAAGAAAATTGCATTCAAATGGACCAATTAATTCCCTGCAAGTTGCTGTTGTGGTTATATTCATTGTAACGGAATTACATGCACGCCGTATGTTTCCATATTTGTCTCGGTGAAGGTTGTTCGCTGTGATGAAATAATGTTCTTATATTTCGAGAAAGACCGTTCAATATCTACGGAAGTAACACAGGCATAATTAAAATAATCCTTAGAGTTAGTTAATGAGTCTGCAGATGCACCACCACACATTTGTCTTAATCTCGTATAATCGGAATTTTTTTTTTCCCACATTGGGTTTTAACTAACTTATAGAGCTAAGGATATTTCCATTTGGAATAAGGGAACTGCTAGATCATAGGTCTCTTTGATGACGTACTGATTTATTTACTTTATTCTTCGAGTGACGTTTTTATTATTATTTTAAATGGGACACTCTGTATATTTTTAAAATTTTGAATTTCTAACGACATTTAGCGTCAAAAAAGTTATTTTGCAAATCGTTCTTAATTATATGCCCACTACTGTATACACAAAGGGTTTATATACTTTACAAACGTGAATCAAACAGAGAATTTCTTGCAAGCCACAAGTAGATGGCGTGCGCGTTCCCTTACCGATAGAGGAAGAACTTAAAGATCTTCAATAGAAAGATGGCGGACACCAAAACAGAAAGAAAAAGAAAAAAGATAATAGAAGTTTCGAAAAGAGAAAGAGATGGTTAGACAGCGGCGTTTTAGATGAAGACGACTTACTTCTATGGCGTTTCTCTCCGGATAGACTCATTGTCCGGCCCAATTCACCTTTAACTGCTTTCAAAGATTTGAGAATCTCGTCCGGATCTCTCAGCATACGCGTGCAGCTGCTTCTTCTTCTATCTCGCGAGTAAGTGGTTGGTGGAGGGATCGCTGGTACTTCTTCTTGACTTTGTTCTTGGGGTGATTGGAAGGAGGAACGTCTGGAACCCGGTAGCGATCTGGAGAAGTCTTTTCCTAATTGGTACACTTCGACTTCGAGCTGTTCGGATTGGGAGGAACCTCTTCTGGAACCCCAGGCGTGATCGGGATGTAATAAGCTTGCGCATTCTCCGATGGAGTCGACGTCGTCGGATGTGCTTCTTTGATTGCCGAACTCGTTTCTCTTACTGGTTCCTATAACGAAAAATCTGATTAGGATCTCAAAATAGAAGTTGTCTCACGTTGAGACAGATTTGATACCAGCAGTTCCAAAAACAGAAACCCCATTGAATCACATAAAAATGTAATCCAATTAATTCAGGATAAGTTTAATAGCAAAATATTGAACTTATCCTGAAAATCCTCAAATGATCATTACCTCCAATTGATCCTCTTGGCGAAGTATGTGGCGATTTTCCTCTCAACTGCCGTGGATCTTCCAATCTGCACCATATTGCTCTATCGTCCAAAAATGCCTTTTGCAAATCGACGGTACATTCGCCCAGGAAAGCGTGTTCGTGGTTGGGGATAAGGTCCCAAAGTGTCACTTCCAGCACCTTATCCATGAGCTCTTCACCAGGCACACCTGGGAAGCTTAAGTTGGCGTTCCAGATGGGATTTTGACTAGGAGGAGCGACTTCCGTTTGAAGACAGTGTTGCTCGGACCTTTAGGTAATATTTTGAACAGTTGTAAGTTAAAGTAAGTAAAATTGCAAGAAAAGCTGGGTGTTTGTCTAGATTTTATGAGGGTGAGTCAACGATGTGTAATATGCGGTTTATATGTTTATTTTTTATTTTGAGAAATTCATAATTTTGTTTTCAATAGCCTAAATATGGAGATTTGCGTTTCCTTGAAAAAAATCTTTCAATGGAAATTTGTACAAGATTAAATTGTATACTTGGTTTTGTTTACACATGGTATTAGAGCGCCTTCAAAATATACAGAAGGTTCAGTATTGAACATAGAATTTTGCCGAATTCAAACACTAGAAAATACATTTTTTAAAATAGCACTGTATTTTTTTTTTGTTTCCACCGTAAAGGAAATTTGTATTTCTAAGTTTTTGTATAATAATACATATGCTTAAAATCGAATGTAATAATGTATTTAAATATTGCATCCGAAGGGTTTCTGGTGTTAGTATTGTTTGGTTACTATGACCGCAGTAAACAAAACATACTAACGATGCCGTTCTTAAACTGTAGATTCAAAATTTCAAGTCTAAGAAATTATTTACAAAATGAATTTCATAAGGAGTCAATACATATGTTTGCTGTATGAAGTTAAGGATAACGCAAGGTTTAATTTGTATTTCATGTTATTCTTTTCTTAGATTTTTTTAAAAACTTTTTCCATAGTTCTTTTTTAGATTCTCTCTTTATTTCATTATTTATATCAATACAATGCATGTTTCCAATAAAATAACGCAATTCCTTTCTTAGCAGTTCTTGTAATTAATTTGAAAATTGAAGTTTGATTTTAACGGCTTTTCATAAATATGATAATTTTTGTTTTGACAATTTTTGTCTTCTTTAGAAATGTATGCTCAATTTCCTTTAAACTTTACATCTAAGTAGAAAAATCTTCTTGTTTCTCAGGGCACTTTGTTTTTTCGTCTTCTTTGTGCATGCAGCCAACAACTTAACAAAGAAGACGAAAGAACAGAGTGCCCTGAGAAGCAAGAAGATTTTTCTACTTACACGGAAACACAGGTAAGTGCATTTCACTGATTTAAATGAAACTTTGTGGGTGGGGGATTGTTTCTCAAAATACATATTTGTTACAGAGAAAATATTTACGTAATCGTAGCATGTAAAACAGTTTAAATCTTGTCTTAACTTTTTTTATGTCTCTCATAGTTTCTAAACTATTGAGTCAAACAGCAGAGGGTAGTGTTGGGCTTGAGGTGCTTTACACCCCCGCCAGTGGACAATTGAGGGCTAAGATAGTTACTGTTATTCTGACACTAGATCGGTCTATGAACCCACGAAGTTTCATATAAATCGGTGAGATTCACTACCTGTGTTTCCTTGTTAGACGTAAAGTTTAAAGAAAAAAAAACATACATTTTTGAAGAAAAACAATTTTCAAAACTTTATGAATCCTTAAAAACTTTATATCAACAAAGTCGCTAAAATCAAGATTCAATTTTCAAATTAATGAATGTTTCCTGTAGCATTAAATCTTGGCTTTAATTTTATAAATGTTTTCGTTTATGGACATTGTCGGTCAGGACAGCGCGGCTTATATATCCTACTAGCTAAAATACACAATTTTTTTATCTTCCTAATACATAAATCATATCTTTCAAAACTTTTCTTTATTTATATAAGTTTTGAACCAACAGTTTAAGAATGTCAGTGTCTGTATGTTTTGTTTACTGTTGTTAAGGTAACCAAACAATACTAACATTAGAAACCTCTCTCCGTGATATCTATTGTGTTATCAGGATGTTTATAATTTCATATTATTCGGACAATAGATGCAATTTTACAATCCCAGAACATTGGGGGACTTTGTATATCAAATTTTAATTTCCCCATTTTTTGGAGAGTAAATGGATTTTGCCAAACCGTTGATTCACTCTGTATAGTGATGTCCAAAAGTACTTAGATGAAAAAATATTTACTTCATGGGCATTAGGCATATTCTAGCGTAAGCTTCCGGAAGATTCCCGAAACCCAAACTATCGTCTCTAGGAGCCAAATCGTCACCAGCCAAGACCGCCACCACTAATTCCTTTTTCTCATCGTTGTACCACACCTGGATCTGAACGCGACCGGTTACTATCCTTTCCCTGGCCATCTGTTCCTGAAATAGCGGAAGTGGATTGATACGAGCTCAGAAGCCGTACAGTTTAAGTGTTTTAGTATTAGAAGCACAGCGAAGAAGCGAGTAGGATCTTTAATCTTGTTTCAATTGATTTTTTTGTGTAATTTATGGAGTATTATAGTGAGAATATAAAGAGATATAAAGAAATTATCTATGTATGTATTTCTAATTTTCCTCATATACTATTATAAAGTTCAGATTGTTTTAAGAAAAGAGTATGTTACTTTACTTATTACTATTTTCTGAATTACTAAGATTATGACTAGTTATTACTGTACAGAAGGTTTGAAAGCTACAAAGGGATTATCATTAGCATTCGTAAGTTCAAAAAATAAAGCTCATATTGATTTGCAAGTTGGTTTAATCATATCAGAACTGATTTGGTTGGTTAAAAGTGAAGTAATCATGGTATGTTACTGAAAACGTTTTGAAAAGTATAATGGTAATCTTGAATGGAAGTCGGTGCTTTACATTCAGTTCAAAGCCCTATTTTACTCCAAACAACGGTTCTTTTATTTCATACGCTTACTGTTCTTTGAAGCTGTGGTACTATTAAAAAATAATTATAGCAGAGGCCGTGAAACAGTGTAGCAAACATTAAAGGTGCCGGCACACTCGGCATCACATAAAGTATTTGCGTAGTGCGAACTGTGCCGGTTGGTGATGCTACGAGTCATTGACTCGAGTCACTAGAATGATTTTCTAGTGTCAACTGGAGTTATAACTCGAATCCAACTTGGAACCGTTGGCGGTATATCTACAATTCCCGTGTAAACTCTAACTCGATTAGTCTCGATTCAAATTACAATTTCAAGTGAACTGAGAAAAATACAGAAGTGGCCAAAATGGTAGCAACATTAAAAATATTTCCTTTTAGAGAATACAGTTTTTAATAGGAATTATTAATATACAGGATGTCCCAGAACGATTGGGATTGCATAGCTAACTTTTTTATCATTGAAGATGGAGATTTGGTTAGATGGGCAATGTTTTGCGGTTTTACGTGCTGATTTAAAATCTGTTTGAAAAAGTTAAAAATGTCGAACCTGCCAGAAATTATTTCAAAAAAATTAAAAACTGTCAATTTCTTGTATATGTCAAATATCTTCGTAAGTAATAATAATTATAATAATAATTACTTTATTACCCAACAGATTACAAACAAAATCCAATAACAGGGCAATATACATATAAAAAAATAATAGAGTGCATTGCTGTAAGTAGAGTAACCTAAACTTGCGGACTCGCATAGGCGTCGATATTACGGGTTAATATAAGAATACGAAAAATTCATAAATAAACTAAACCGGTAGAGAAGCAGGTATGTAGTGTCGACCTTGAATATAAATCATGCTAAACCGCGCTGAAAGAGATTTCGTTTTAGTACCGGTTGAGCTGTTGCAGAGGTTAGTCGAACGGTCAAGGTTATGTACTTACGTGTCGCTTTTGAAAATATAGCTGGTGTTTTTCGTGTGTTGTAGTATAATACCAAGTACATAATTAGTGTATCGTTTCATATAGAACTTATATTTACATACCTAATAAAACAATGCCTCGTAATAGATTAGCTACTAATGTACATAAGTATGACGACACACATGGTGAGTCACCGGCTTCCCACAGTGAATTTTATGCGAGCGACCGACGTCACACCACGTGTGTCACAGCAGCAAATTTTGTAGAAACATATCAGATCAACTGTCATAGTTATGAAATCAAATAAATTCTAATAAAATCCAACTTTTGGATACTTTCGAGTGTCGGCTACTGAGGTAAGAGCAGCAAATGCGCTGGCACTGGACGTGTTAAACAGTAACATAGAACGATGAACATAACCATAATAGGGAATAAAACATAATAAAATTCGTTAAACCAACTTGCTTGCCAAATTTCAAATTGTCCAAGCAAAAAGAGTGTCTATCATATTTCGTATCTTAGATTTCTGGTTGCGTAGGAGCTACAAATATTCATACATATATACAAAATATCTCTGGGTATACAATTTATTTTTAACAAGCAATGACTATGCATGCAATTCTTTCCTTTGATTTATCATCTATTTGCTACATAACTTAAAAGTCTACTGTTCTATTTTTGGAAAGTTCAAGTCCTTGAAAAGTTAAAAGATTAAATAGTTTTGAATATATTTTTTCATTTTGGTAATTTAGTAAACTCCTCACTTAAAATTGGTATATTAGGATTTCCTTGTTCTTTTTAGAACATGGCCAACTTTAAGTGAATATCTTCCTATATCATTATTTATTTTATTCTGTAGATTTTAGTTTTGTCTCTTATGCAATTTAGGTGAAGATAAAATTAAGTTACTCGATTGTCTAATAGATGATAGCATCCTTAAAGAGTTAATTGTATGTACAAACAAGCGATATAAGCGAAAAAGCGTTTCCATACTAACAATTCCAAGCAGTTGTTCGATAACACGAATAAAAAACAAAACATAAAAGACAAAATAATCTCGGACGAGACCACAAAAAGGCATAGACGCATCACAAACAGTATAAGTTATAGATTCAACAGTGACAGACAGGCAAATCTCGTGCCAGTTGGGACAGATAGCGGGTAAATACGCGTACCTAGTGAATATTTATGCTTGTCCCACGATGTCCCGTTTGGTCACTTTAGAGAGAGAGAGGTAAGAAAGTAACTATTCACAATGATTCCAATTGGTTATCTGGTTGATTCTTTTAGCTTGTGAAGTAAATTCTCTGTTTGGAAATGGAATTGAATTATAATTTTCTTTGTCTATTTTCGTAATCGTGTCAAGAAGCAATTTTGGAAATGATCTAAGTGTTGACCCCACGCCGGTATCTTTGGAATACATCGCAAAGGTTGTGGGGTGGTATAGTAAACACTAAGGTGCTTGCTCCACTCCTCACCATTGTACAATGAAACATGCAAAATGCTCGGAAATAAAGGAAAAAGGTCGGTAGCACAAAACGTAAACCATGTGTTCGTTTTACCACAATAGATCCATCAACACCATTTATATGGAAAAGAATAAAAATCTGTTAAACTCATATTCGGTTGTACGCTTGACAATGGAAATTCACGAATTCCGGAAACAATTTTTCCGACTTGATTAAAGATTTTGTGTGGTGTGCGATGTGCCTTAGTGCTTGCCATTAAAATTTTGTAGTATTGGATATCGACCTTGGTAGCTTGGTTTGGTGCTGCTTAGTAGTGAGAGTATCGTCTGTGAGTAGCAAGTATCGTAGCAACATGATGCGGCATGAACCTCATTTGAGAACATGATTTGATTTATGCTAGGAATGGAGATGCGCGGACTAATTTGTCGAATATGGCGAACGTCTAGGTGAGACCTGTGTTCAATTAGTTCCTACGTCGTAGCATGAGTACAGCAGAAGATGACAATCCATCCGTTCTGTAGTTCCTCTACTCCCAGATGTAGCTCTTATAACTCCTGATCTTTTCGTAAAACTACCACTTCCAGCTCTGACTTTTGGTTAACGTTGAGAGAGTTTTAACGTCGCGTACAACAGATATGTTTGGTTATCCCTTAAAGTAGCATTTAGCGCATAATCGATATCATGCCATGTCATTACTATTAAGGTAGGCCGTAGAATCCGATGCTTTTAGTCACTGCGACTCAAATACGTACATAGATTTGTTGGAATAGTTGGAGGGTTTTGATGAACCTTAATACTACTGCAGGATCTTCTTCCTTTAATTCAGGAGGTGTTATTGTCGTTTGTGGCTAATGGCAACACATTTGCATAAGATGTGCTCTGTCATCTCCAGAGATTCTTGGCATAGACGAAAGAATTGATTTACAGCTCTTCCTAATTTACGTAAGTGGTATTTTAGGGTTACATGATCTGTCAACAAGACTGCCAGTATTCTGAGAAATCCCTTTGCTGAAAGATATGAATCCTATCGCTTGATTGTCGTCGTATGTTTTGCCAGTACGAAGTCCTTTGATTTTCATTCAATTTTTCGATATCCTCTTCTAGAGCGCTCATTTTTAGACCACAGTAGGGATCGATAATCTACTGCACTTGCCGGAGCTAGACCGAAGTCTTTAAGCTGATGGTGTTCAAATCCTTCTCCGTTACGGGATCAATTAGCTCTTCCCCCGGAGGACCTATCAGCTTCGAAACCACTCTGCAGACCGTAGCGTCTAGTTTTTCGAAATGACCCACCGGAGGAACCCCACGGCAAACTCCTTCTAGGTAGTCAGCACCATTTTTCCGTGGATTGGTTGTGTCCTGTTGTTAGATGCCCTTTTAAGGCTTTTGATCATCCCCCATAGGGAAATATCCTCAGTTGTCAATGATTTCGTTTTGGAGTGCTACTGATGTCGTCTAAATGATTTCAGTTCTTCACGAATTCGTACAATCGGGGTGTTAGCCCGTGTATCGTCCACGGGAGACCAGGCGGTTTGCGCCTTTTTAATTGCCTTTCGTTTCCCATGTGCTACTAAATTCGTTCCCTCTTTGGCCCTTAATTTTGCGATGTTTGCTGGTTACGGATTATGCTTCTCACTAAGCAGTATCCAACCAGGCTACCAGGGTCATTCTTCAAGTGAGTGCTTTTATAAATCATTGTGCTTATAAGAAAAATTTTAATGCATTTGTAGAACATATTCCGAAGATATACAGGCTGATTCATTTTTGACTTTCACCATGGGGATCTTGTTTATTGTTGGACAGGCTTATTGTGGGAGTAGGCTTAAATTTGGCAAAATTGCAAAATTTTGTGTTTGCTATGAACCTGAAGTGAAAATGGATATGTAACAAGTAACGTTCGAGATTAAAAAGAAAACAAAGGAAGCTCATTTTCTTCTTATATCTCTAATACCTTTACTTGGCCTTGCAGAGAAAAACTAAAAACACGTTCTCAAGGCCACCTTCGATCTTCTATCTAGTGGTGTACTCGAAATTTTTGTATGACATTTCGGTTCTTTCTGGTCATCAACTTTCCTACTTCTTATCGGCGCCATATTGGAATTTAACAGCGTCAGAATGAGTTTGTTTTTCTGATGTCAATCATGTATAACATCATGACAAGAGTTTTTGATATTATTCGTTAGTTGATGAAAAATACATTTAAAGATTGAATAAGGTAGCCGTGAAATTTCAAACTATTTGGAAGCCACACATGCCACCGGAGATAGTGTGGCTGACAGAGCACTGCGTGCAACTATCGTCAACCAAATCGGACAAGTACCGATTATTTACACTAATGCTTCCAGAGCAATTAATGGTTATTATTCGGGTGCCTTTTTCAATGCTTTAATTAGTGAGAAACATCCTTTCCGGATAGGGTGTCCAATCTCTGTTTTCTCAGCGGAGGCGGAGGCTATTTTAGCATCAATCAACTACATTCAAACGAGTAACACCAAGGATGCATGTGTTATGTCCAAAGACGAAAGTCAGTTGGGATCGAGGAGTGACTTAGCAATGCGTTGGAAGCATTGGAAGGGATAGAGAGGGCGCATCGCATATGCATTCTATCGTTATCTAAGACAACGATAGAATGATGTACGTGACCTAGCAATGCATATACGATGCCGCCCGCCTCTTTGCCCCTACTAATACTTACGTATTGCTGTGGCGCTCTCAGTCACGCCTCGATCCTAACTGATTTTCGTCTTTGGTTGTATCCGATTCGCAAAGTGTCGTGCCTGCCATAGCTTCAACTAAAGATACTAACGATCACCCTACGATTAAAAACATACTCAAGAAACATCACATAAGGACAAGGCTTTTATGGATAAAGATATATGTTAACATCACCCTCAATGAAGTAGTAGACACTTTGGTAAAGTAGGAGGTCAAAGTATGTTGGAAGGAAGTAATGAATATCGTTACAAACGAATTAGTGTGGCAACAGTGGAATGCTCGCTGGAATTGAAGTAATGTAGAAAGGGCGACGCTGTATTACCTTATTCAAGCATTAGTAAACTTGTAAACAAGCAATGGTTCAAAAATCAAAGTTTAGATAGAATCCATCTAAGATCAGATTCCTATTGAAATTGTGGTGAAGAGACAGCGGATATCAACCACCTAATACTTCAATGCCAGAAATACGAGTTCCCAAGACAGCAGTTATCATCCAGATTATAATCCAGACTAGATATGCCACAATGGATTCACGAAAGATCGATCTATCTTTCGGTACCGATGGCGAAATCGTAAGATCTACCCGCAATAGAAGATAGTTCGGAAAGTTTTCACCATTTCTATTCTTAACGTATCTGACAGAGAAAAAAAATCAGTTATAAAGTTTTCCCTCTATTCTTAATATATCTGACCGAAAGAGATGGTGAGGGTAGAAGATTTCGATACGGTACCGTACTCGCGCAATTATTCGCCGTCTCGAAGCCGATCTTATAACTCTCTTTAGCTAGCTATATTTTTGGGATGTCCCGTTTTGTCCAGAATTGCTTGTTTCGCCGATCTCACGTCCTTCACCGACCGCGAGCCGAAGATCCCATTAATCGAGGACGTCGCTAGCCGACGTAGAGTTGTCGATCAGCTTTTATTAATATAAATTTTAAGAACGAACAATATAGTCGTATACAGGAGCATGGTCAAGTTCATTATGCAAGCAGATATCAGAATTTAAAGCGGTGATTGGTATTCTAGAGTATCCTCCATTGTAATCTCCAAATAAGTTAAACTTCATTATCTCTGTTGCCCTGGCAGTTGATTTATTTTGTCAGTTACTAATTTCTTGGTGTTGGTGGCTAATGGGTATGTGTCCAAACACCTTTATAAAAAAATCTGTCAAACATTTCAATTGTCGTTCATTAATAATGTGTCAAACTCCAATATGGCACCGATAAGAAACAAGAAAGTTGATGATGGACAGAAAGAACCGAAACATCCTTTAAAAATTTCTAGCACACCATTAGGTAAAAGATCGAAAGTGGCCTCGAGAAGATCTTTTTTGGTTTTTCTCTGCAAGACCAAATAAAGGTGCTAGAGGTATAAGAAGAGAATGAGCTTTGTTGTTTCCTTTTTCAATCTTAAACGTCATTTGCCACAGATCCATTTTCTTTTCGGGTTCATAAAAATCACAAAATTTAGCGAAATTTCCATGCTGAGAATCGAAAATGAATCAGCGTATAGGTATATGTGGGGACATACTTTTGGCCAACAAATTCTACCAACAGCAATTGTTTAAAGAATATTACCCAAGACCAGAATAACTGTAGTGATTAAGTAAAGTGCTTAGCATTGCTTCTGATGTATTTCATGAGTTGTAATTGGATCACGTAACGCTATCACGTACAATAATTCTTTGAAATGGTTTGTAAAGACTTATAAAGACGAATCTGACATTTTAACGTCAAAATTTTCCAAAGAACGACGTTACGCAAAGCACTAACTCAAATTCCCTAAGTAATACACACATTATTCCAGAATTTTATGAACATTTATTGTTAACACCTTCCAATTTAGCAAATGAGTGATCTCCAAGCGCCATCTAACAAAGCAGCTGAGCAAGATAAGTTTGTTTATTGCAATCTTGACGCTGATTGTTTCGAAAATAGAAAAAAGTACATTATATATACATATATATATAGAAATTAGAGAATTTACTTCTTTCTGGACAGCAGGTTTATAGCGGGACAAGAAGAATACCTAAGCCTGAGAAAGAAAACAATAGACAAAAAGAAAAACAGAAGTAGTCGCTATTATGATATTGGATAGAAAATAAAGTGAGATGATAACAACACTATGTAGATTATTGCAAGGGGGCTCTCAAAACAATACGACGATCGCTTTTGGAAACGCTTTAATATATATAGCTACCAAGTTACAACAACGAAGAAAGAACTTAATATGCGTCTTCATATACACTTGTTTTTCGTTTAGCTTTCATCATATTATTCCTGTTATGACTTTCTTCTTTTTTTTTTCAATTGTTTTTGTTCATTTTTTTGGACTTCTGTCCCATCTGACACACACACGTACATTTAATATTTAAAATAAAACATTTAGCAAATCGACATCGATATCGTGGACAGCCTGTATGTATAAGTAGGTATTGTTTTAATTCTTTACCATGCGCAGATGTTTTGTAGCTTGAGGGATCACCATCGTATACGATTTTGTATGTATTGTATGCTATAAATGAAGAAAATAACTGATTTATCGAAATTAATTATTGTACGGTCTGCAGGTTCGGGAGTGTCCCTTAGACACTCTTTTGGCAATTTAAATACGAATTAATCTCGACTATTTATGTTTTAAAACAATTAAATTTGAAAAGAGAAAACAAATATAAACGCTATGTTTATATTTTACATACACGAATTTCGCGTATTTTGAAATTGCCAAACTTGACTCTTACTTCGTAATTAACGTTGAATTTAATCGCTAGACACTTGTAAACGAACACTTAGACAGATACGTGTAGATACTATGGTTATTTGAACTAAACTGAGAAAATTATAAGCTTCCCTTCTTGACTCCTTTGTTTGCGGTAGCGATTGTTTTATCATGGCCAATTAGGATATACCTTTCGAATTTCAAATTGATGAAAATTATATCAAATTTTAAGCAACTTTCCCTATTCTGAAAATAGATTAAATTTTTAGGATAAACTGTCATTTTTCAGATATATGACAACCTTCGAATATGAAATTTTACCAACGGACATGACCACCTTTTGACCAGAAATATTTAATTTACGATATTAGGACAGAGATACGACTGAATTCACACGGTAAATTGTTGTAGGAAAATATTATTGGGTCGGCATTTTTTTATACAAAGAATAAACCTTAATCAATTATATATTTTACATTTTGTTCAATGACTTTTTGCCGTCTTTCTTGCAGCTTCCTGATTCCGCGCTCATAGAAATTGTGGTCCTTATCAGCAAAAAATTGAACCAAGGGCGATTTAAAGTAATCATCATTTGTGAAAGTTTTACCACTCAAAGAGTTTTGTAAACTTCGAAATAAATGGTAGTCAGATGGTGCCAGGTCAGGGCTATATGGGGGATGCGACATCACTTCCCAACCAAGTTCCAATGCCTTCCCACGAATTACTAAAGATGTGCGATGCTTTGCATTATCATAACCCTTTGCGATTTGCCAATTCTGGCCGTTTTTCTTTGATTCTGCGATACATTTAACCGCTCTGCAGTCTCTCGAACAGTTGTATGACGATTCTCTTCAATTATGGTTTTGATTCGGTCATCATCAGCTTCAGTTGGTCGACCTGAATGGATTTTTTAAAACCAATTTTGACACGTGCGTTTTGTTACGCAATCAACACCATATCTATTTGTGAGCCCCAGCAGCTTTCTTCCCCTTTCGGAAATAAAAGAGTAAAATACGCCGAAAATGTTCGTTTCTACATTCCATGTTAAAATTTACCCTAAATTAACAGCTACAAAGAAAATTACGCACAACTTGCTTCTAAAGTAACCTAAATGTGACTGATGTCAAATACCAACAGGAAAAAAACCATAACATTGGCAGATGTCCTTTAAAATTCAAATGAATCAATTATAATACTATCAATGTGTAACAACTGAAAATACTTTCTTGCCAACCCAATACATTAAAATTGAAGATTCAGGTTATGAAGAAAATGGACAGAAGACAAGTTATTTAGCCGTTCCCCAATATCATCGTTGACTGGACTTATAATAATCTCCTAACATTCCCGCCACCTAGATGGTAGGCAATAAAAGGACTGGAGATACCGAAAAAGAACACAGAAGGAGTTTTGGTATTGAACGGGTGGACATAGGTAGTTGGCTGAACGCACTATACGCGGCGCTAATGACTGCGTTCGATGTTGTATAAATAAACAAATATTGTGCTAAACAAACAAAGTTATATGGAACGGTGTATTTTTCTACAATATGCGCTTCAATATTATCAAACTTTCTTCAAAAACAATTCAAGATGTGAATAGTAATATCCGTTGAAATTCAAACACAATTTCCGAAGAATGTTTTGGTAAACTTATGCTTTGCCTTCTATTGCTTTTCATTTTGTTATTCAATTGTTGATAAAAAACATACTATTATTATTATTATATTTTGGCCCATTTAGATCAAAATGACATGGGACACGTCAACAATATAAATAAATCTAATAAAATACAAAGAACGAAGACTGTACATACATTAACATTTTAAAAATTTATAATGTTGTATAAACATTTGTTGATTAAAAACGTTTTGAGTATATTTTTTAATATTGTCTTAGAATGATGAGTAAGCTGGGCACAATCGGTCTTCGCAACAGAATCGGATCAGTCGTATGGGCCGTGGATTATAAAGAGTGTATGTGTGACTCACAACCGATTATTAGTTTTCTTTTGTTTGAAAACGATATTGTTGGATATGTAATGTAATAACCATAAAAATTAAACAAAGTAGTTTCTTAAAAAATCTGTTGTACTTAATACCGTAACAATAAATACTAAATAAACGTAACATAACAGTGTGGATAGGATTGTTGAAAAACTTGCACCGTAAGGTATATTTCCACGTTTGTCTTGGTGAAGGGTGTTCGCTCTGAAGAAAAAATGTTCTTATATTTCGAGAAAAACCGTTCGACATTTACGGAAGTAACACAGGCATAATTAAAATAATCCTTAGAGTTAGTATCTTGCAATTTTTCTATTGCGTCTAGTATCGTTTATAATTGTAGCTAATACTTTTTAAACGCAGCTTTTACTTCTTGGAAATGTTCAGAATAATAAAAAGCCGCTTGCAACCATGTTCCCCAACGCGTAAGAAGAGATTTTTTGTACAATCTGTCGTCCCATCAAGATATAGCCACAGTTGTTTATCTTTTAATTCTGCTTTCATCCAATTTTCGATATCCTTACGTATACTTGGTAGATTTTTCCGTAACGCTGTCCGTGATGGTAAGTGCCACTCGGGATTGTATGTACGCCAAAACTGTGGAAACGGTTCCTTATCGAGTAAGCAAAGCGATAGACCAGAAACAGTAAACATCAAAAGTAAATCCAACTTTAATTGGGTTTGAGGTGGCAAACCATTTTTCTCATTTTTGTGCTGTATACTATTTATATGTCTTTTTTTCCAGCACATTAAAGATATTTTGCAAAGTTTAAACAATACTTTAGTTCCATTACAATTCAAATCCGGAAATTCATTGATGAGTGACATTCCAAAGCATAGTACTACGAATTGAAACTCTTCCACAAACAAAAATTTAAAACAGTTACCGTGGTGCTGAATATACTGTTTGACAAACAAGAGGAACACAAAATCATATTCCGATTAGAAGCGATAGAGAGTGATAACTTTTATTATAATTTTGCTATCGTTCTGAAGTGAACTCTTCGAATCGTTTGGGATGGTAATACGGATTGGTAATTCTGACGTCATGCTAATACAAAATATCTAGTAGTAGTGCAAATAAGCAAAAGACATAAATGTTGTTAAAAGCGTAAAATTTTTTTGACATGTGTTTAATGTTCAAAATTTCTTCATCTGAAAAACTCAAATATAATTTACAGAAAGTAATCTTGTTTCCAGAACCAATCACATATCATGTAAACGACTAATATTTCCTCATAAATTAAGTTATCGAATTACATCATATCTAAGATTTCCTTTCGCCCATAGTATTTTGTTTCCAAAGCACATTTCCACAATTCCCTTTCGATTGAACTAATTGAATATGTACATACAACTCTGTCCTTTCACGGACGAGTTCCCATCTCGTATACGGAGGAGGTATTCTCCCTTAATTCCATCAAAAGCACTTCTTCTCAAACGAATACGTCCGCTTCTTATTTCGATTTATTCCATTTCGGAATTCCAGACGAGCAAAACAAATAACAACGAGCGTGCTTTGAATTTGAACGTGAATTTGAACGGAATCGTCTTATAGAACGCGTATTTGCACAGACCAGCGAGCGGAATACGTTGAAGACATGCATGTGAATGCGGAAGTGGTTTATTAGTCATTAATTAGGAAAGCGACGGCGATTGAGAGGTAACTGATTGGATTGCTAAGCAAAATAAGTTCGTATACTGTTTCGAATTTGTGTTTTGATTGGTAGCGGATGCTGGCAGTCCTGTCGGGAGCAATTTCTAGCTTTTGGAAACATGACGTCGCATTTATAAAGTGTTATGTTGTGTATTTATTGAGAACAATATTAGGACCAATAAAAATACGGGAAAATGAATATAGGAGAAGAACAAATCATGAACTACAGCAAGAAATTAAAGAAGATATAGTAAGAAAAATAAAACAGCAAAGAGTGAAGTGGTTAGGGCATGTGTGGATAACGGGACCAGCAGCTACAATATATACAATAATGGTATGGGAACCAGGAAGAAGAAGGAGACGAAGCAGACCAAGATCAAAATGGCTAATCGAAGTAAAAAAAGACCTTAACAGGATCGGAGTTAACAAGTGGAGAGATAAAATAGGTGACAGGAAAAACTGGAAAAACATAGTTGAGAGAATTTAAAGGAAACAGGGGACTGATGATGTTGTGTATATCTGCAATAGAGTTGGGTTTCAACGCTCAGATTATGAAGATGAAATTCGACATTGTGGTTCCATTACTATTTATGAAGCAAAAGTAAGAAAACTTATAATAATAAACTTTATTGTCCAATATACATTACAGTCTAATGAGGATATAGTCGTTGACGAAGATGTTAAATCAGAGTGGTCCCAAGTTTGGACCTTGACGCACACCAATGTGAATTTGAAAAGAATTTGGGAGAGCTAAATCTGTCATTGAGATAAGACGATAAAAGCTGAATCAAGCCATTCGAAAATCGAAAGTATCCAAGTTTCTTAATTAGCGATGGACGATCGATAACATCAAAAGCTTTGGAGAAGTCTGTAGAAATTACTTCGATTTTCTGTCCCTTATCCAAGACTTCATTTAAAAATCGCGTGATAGTGGACCTACCCCCAAGAAACCCATGCTGAAATGGTGATAAAGATCGCTTGACGTATCTAAAGGCGTAGGTGTATATCAAGTGCTTAAAAGCCTTTGCAAAGTTCGATAGCTTTGTACTTGAGTTGAATCGCCCTTTTTAAAGATCGGTGTAATTCTGACAACTTTCCACAACTTTGGAAATGCTCCCCGTTTCAACAGATGAGTTAAAAATTCGAGTGAGCGGCAGAGTGCAAGAATGGGCACGTTTACGTATTACAGAACTCGGTACAGAGTCGTTACCGACAGTTCTTTTAGATTTCAGATGTTTAATTGCGTCTAAAACATAATTTTCATAATGAAAAATCTTATGTGAAAGTAATTTGCGAATGTAACTCCTTCCAAAAGCTGGGCTTTCTAAAGGCCTAATCGCCAGGTCTCTGAAAATTGCTCGCAAAGGCTTGCAAAATGTCATTGGAATTGTCTACTTCTAAATTGTTCCAGATCATTTTTCCATGTATTGTCAGAAAAATTTGGAGTATTGCTGTTTTCAACTTTCCTTTTATAAATAATCAGTATGTGTCTTTTTCATTTTGCCTTTTAACAACTGCCTCAAACGTTTAAATTCGTTCTAAGTATTGATATATGAAATTGTTCTTCATTTTCGCAGGTAAGTATTCTTTAACTTAGTTAGATTTTTGATGTAGCTGTTAAACCACGGTGGAGATTGTTAATTTTATGTAGTGATTTACTAAGAAGACTGTACAATCCTTCGCAAAAGTCTATTACTGCATCGTCTACGTCAGCACGTTTATTAATAAATGTCCGATCAGGATCTATCAAATTCGTGGGTAGTGAGCCTCAATTAGCCCTTGAGAAGTCGTGAAAATATTTGTGTTGCATCCTCAAGTACAATTGGATCGTCATCGTGGAATACATAGACTACAGATTAGAGAAAATCACGTCAAGAGTTGTATTGCTTTAAACGTAACACGTCGATAAAGTTAATAAGAGCGATAGTCTTACAATTATTGATGTTTTCTTTGAAGAATTGTTGTACGTTAGTCACCAAATATTAGCTATACTGACATTATTTTATAAGATCATGTTTGCGTTCATATCATATGCAATCTGTTGAAATTAAAAGAGAAAGATTCGAGCTCTAAACATTCCAAGAGAATTTAATGCAAACTATAAAAACTCGGTACCTCTGATTACTGTAAAAGACTCTCTTACAATAACAGGTTTAAAAGCAGGAACAGCTGTCCAAAAACGTTTATTGAAAGCAACAAAACCATAAAGCGAGACCACAATATGTAAAAAACCATCATAATTGAGAAGTTGATAAAATAGGTGTACTTTTGTTCAAATACATGAGTGAAAAGACGATACCTGAATATGTTATGCTAACAATTGGAAACGTAGAAGGTCACGTGCCTGTTTGAGGGCAATTTCCATTCGATGAAGTTGGCGAGTGGGCCCGAATAAAATTAATAACGTTTTAAAAAATGAATAATACTTAGAAATCTTAAAGCAATATGCAATTTCATATAGAGTTAAATAAAAAGTAGAGGAATAAGTTCTGATAAATATTGTATAGTTACCACAATCTTCCGACACGAATCGCAGAGTTTCTGTGGATTGAATTGGATAGAAAAGCTAAAGAACATTGGCTCTAATCGCAGCAGCAAATTTGCGTTAGGGTTGTCCAAAATCTTTTAACAACTTATTGTAATAAAACCAATTTCATCATTGATAATATTGGGTATCCAAAAACTGGATCCCTATTCACATATTCTCTTAAATTGATATACAGGCTGTCCACGAGTAAAGGACACACTTATTACAAGAAAATTCTAACAGTTACAGGCTTGGTTGTGTATACAAGATAAATTATATTGTCATTTTTTCTCAGATTATAGCGATTTTAAAGGTTTCCAGGTGTGTACTACATCTCACTATATACAAGAATTAAGATAATCGCCGTTTTTAAAAGCGGATCGGTGTGTAGACATCCTTTACGTTTTGTTTCGCAACGGTGAACATAAACCTAGTTTTCGGAACAGAAAAAATCGTAACTGGCAATTTGCAAGATTCAATATTGATATCATTTGAGAAATGTATGTATCCAATCTTTGGTCCCCATTTATTGTACGACACAAACTAGAAAGTATGCATTTTGAGTCTTTTTTTGTGTAGGATAACATAAAACTATTCTACGAAAGAAGAAAATACAGTTAATCTGGGGCAATTTGCTCTTGTTTGATTGGAGTTGATACTCTTTGCTTTATTGTTGAAATTGATAACCTAAGGAATATAAATTTGAGTTTTTAATTGTAAGTAGATACTTATTTTTTATCCTGTTTTTATCATTATAACTATGTACTTCGTTGAAACGATAGTAAAAAATTTACAAACGATCTGAGTAAAAGTTATGGATAAACACTGCTTCAATTGTTTAAACATCTTTGTATTGATAACGAAATTGAAATGCGAAGAAAATCTGTTCAGCATCCCTGATGTTTTGAAATAAAAGATCGTGTTGGTATTTTTTGTGTTCACAGTAGAGGTAATTTATGAAAATATTTTGAGACATTTTTCATCTTACATTTAGTAGGTCCGAAAGTAGATACATTTGTAGCGTTTTGTTATCTTAGAGTGCTTAACAAAATTGCTATAAATAACCAATATGAATAAAAGCGCACTGGTATTGGCTTGGCAAAAAATGATGATTAGAAAAGAAAAAACATGTTTTGAGCTATGTGATTCTCTTTTGTATATTTTTTTTTATTTTTAAAACACTGATTTATTGGTACCCAAGAACGTCACGCTTTTTTTACATGTCGTTAATATGTTAGTATTTCTACTTTTCGATAAACGAAACCGAAATCTGTTATTGAAACACCAAGAAACTCATGTTAGTCCTAGGTCATTTACACGCGCGTGCGGACAATGCCTCCTATCGTTGGCAGCCTACTCCCGGTAGTGTTTTCTTGTCCGTCACTGACCCTTCCACTGTCTCTTGGTCGGTTTCCACGTAAGACGATATTCATTTTGGAAGCAGTATGACGAGAAATTGGAAAAATTCTAAACTGATGTGATGAGCGGAGAGAACATTTCACTCTTCCATTATCTATTAACATGTTTCAGGAAAGGTCGACTATATATATTAACCTTATGGTAATCTGTTATATTAATTGTAAGTTTAGGTACATGCACCAATTTTTATCAAAAATAATTTCTTTTGAGACACCAATAATAAAGATGTTTTCCATTTGTTGCATACTTTTTTGGACACACTGGATGTTGGGTCCAACGAAACGTGAACATAAATTGTCATCTGAAGAAGAAGAAACAGCTTTAAAACAAAGAGAAAATATGTAACGTTACACAGGATTATTACCTTTTACGATCAGCATGTGAGGATGGCGTTTGTACGAGAACACCAACATTGGCAAATAAGGTACTGGAGTTGAAAAACGTTTTTAGATGAATCCCGGTTTAAATTATGGGTAAATGATGGACTAGATGGGCTAGAATATTGAGAAGCCCTATGAACGATATATGTCGTTCCAGAATTCAAGAAACAGTTGCTTTTGATCGTAGATCGATAATGGTGTGGGGAGGCATCTCTATAGACAACCGTACTGAACTTGTCATCGTCAGAAATGGATCTCTGGAGGTACAGAGATACATCGATGACATTTTAGAGTCTCACATCTGACCTGTGGCAGATGTTGATAGAGAGAATGTTTTATTTATGCAAGATAATGCCCGACCACATGTGGCACAAGTAGTAAGAGATTATTTTGTACTTTACAACATTACCAACATAGAATGATCAGCGCACAGCACGGACTTAAACCGAATTGATTGATTGATTGATTTTTCTACCAAAGCAGGGCTACATCCCTAACACTGAAGCTTAGTAGCTTATTGTATTATTCCTGCTTCGGTTTTGTTTTACTCGAACAGGTTAGTTCCCGCAATCAGGTTTAAGAGCCTATATAGTAAATCTTTCTCCATTGATAGTTCAATTGTGCTTCGCATAGCGAATCTGCGTTGAGCTAACGCTGTACATTCGAAAATAATACGAGGGGCTGTTTCCTCCTCCTCATTGCAAAGTCTACATAAGGGCTCATGTTTGTAGATCCCCATCTTATGCAAGTGGCCTCTCAAACAGCCATGTCCTGTTAATAGACATGTTGCTGCCCTAAGCTGTATCTTGCTTAATTCCAGCAGGTCAGCAGTCAGATGTTGCGAAGGTCTTCCCATCATCCGTTTGCTGTGCTTTTGTCCAGCTGCATGTTTCCAATTTAATTGGTGTTGTGTTGTGATCCACTCATTAATTGCACCACGCGCTGCACTCTTGGTAATACCTAGACCCGGTTCAGGGCTTATATAATTCATTTTTGAACCTTCCCTCGCTAGCTGGTCTGCAATTTCATTGCCCGCTATGCCCCTGTGCCCTGGCACCCACACCAGTGTAACCTTGTTGTATTTAGACAGAGCCATTAGGGTTTGCAGGCACTCGCATACTAGTTTGGAGGTTATACGATAGGATGCTAGTGCCCTTAAGGCTGCCTGACTGTCAGAGAGAATGTAAATCGTCTCACCCTGCGGTCGCCGACGCAAACTCTCCCACGCGCAGGTTTGTATAGCATAAATTTCTATTTGAAATACCGTGGTGTATCGCCCAAGTGATACACATACTTTGTAACCCTGGTTTCCCTCATATACACCAACGCCAAAAGTAGTGCCCGTTTTGGACCCATCTGTGTACCAGACTAGGGTCTTCGGTTTTCTCCCCTCTCCGACCCTCTATTCCTCCCAATTCAAGAGAACCTTGAAAGGTTTGTCATAGGAGATCCTGGAGATTGTTGTATCACTACCCATATCATAGATAGGGTGTGTTACTACTGCTTCTATTCTGGTGTGCCCACATCCACTGTGGGATCTCCAGTTGCTAGTATTTTTCAGTCTGTATGCACCCATTCTGGCTTCTCCCTTGATATAAATCTCAAGAGGAGGTAGATTTAGCATGGTTTCCATAGCAGCTGTTGGAGTGCTTTTAATAGCTCCTGTTATACATAGACATGCCAGTCTCTGAATTTTCGAGAGACTAGTTATCGCATGCTTCTATGTGATCTTAGGCCGCCAAACCAGGCAGCCATAAGTTATCATGGGTCTTACCACCGTAGTGTACAACCAGTACGTCATATGTGATTTGAGTCCCCATGTTTTCCCAACTGTTCTACGGGTTGTCATTAACACCCTCTTGCAGAGTCCAAGGTTACACCTAAGAACTTAGCCTCCTGACTGATCTGTACTACTTCGTTGCAAAGAATCGGCTCTCTTAAACCGTCCAATTTCCTTCTCTTGGTGAAAGATACATCTTTTCGATTACTCAAGCTTTTCCTTTTGAAAACAATACTTACATTTTAATGGCCACCTGCTTGTTCTTTGTATGCCTGGCGTTTTTGTTCTTTAGGATATTCAAAAATTGTTCTCGAATACGCCGATTATGATAATATGCTCGATTAGTTTAGCAAATCCAGTTGTTCTATCGCCCATTTCTCAGTAAAGCATGTTCGTGTTATCCTTCGTTTGATCACTAATGACGATACAAATATACATCATACATTCAAATCTCACATCTGACCTGTGGACGATTTAATTAGAGAACGTTCTAATTATGCAAAGTACTGGACACACATTAGACAATATAAGACATATAAATTTATTATAATACAAATAGATGTATTAGCGACAAAGAGACTTAAGCCAGTATAGGTTATACTCAACATGAGCAGCTATATTGGAATAAATCTTTATCCTCATATAATTCCAAACTCTGTCAGCCATGATAGCCATTGTCATAGATGGATCAAAATACTTCAAACAAACATCAGAAAGTTATGTCAGTATTACAAGAACTATACAGTTTAATCCATTTATCCCAATCACTGTTGTTTTTTTTAACAGAAGTTGGTAATTCGAGTTAAATTGACAAATTTTCTCCGATCGTCCTATACAATCGTATCTATTATGGGCATTGTAAAATAGTCGCAAAATCACATCCCATGTTAACAACTTTCCTAAAACAATTTACTATACGTGACCGTAGAAAGTTATTATAAGAAACGCCAGGATAAAATACTTTTCAAGTTTTCGTGGCTAATCTTAATGTATACATATAAGCATGTAGATCTTATATCGCCTTACTAAGAGGTTCCACATGCTAACGCCATCAGATACAGATATTGTCTAAGCTAATAATCGGATTTAATTGAGAGTCATATTTGGGTCGTGATGGAGCGCTAGTCATACATTGTCATTGTTGCTATCCAAGTGCTGATTCTTCGTTAATCTGCTTGCTAAACAAATATATTTAGTTTATTCAGTTATTATTAGGTATAACTAGGGAACCTCCGATTTTGAAATTAGCAATTAGCGCAAGTTGTACCGAACCACACGAGTTACCAAGTTTTAGATTAGTATTTTTAGAACGCATTCAGTTCCAGAACCACAACGTGTTCTAGTTTTGATTTATAAAATTAATGACACTATTATTATTTGTAGCCACTAAAAATCATGTCCAGTTATAAATTTGGTTTTATTTCCCGTTTGATCTAATAGTTTTTTTGAGAAAATGTTGAAATTCAAGGCACCACACCTACATATTTACCTTTGTATCTGGTTTTCGTATATTTACAGCTCGAACATAGTTACATGTTTGTGTGATATACTGAGACAGTATCAATAAGAAATGAAAACATATGTCTTCTCGATTAGTTTCTATCATTCCCTGTATCTACTTTACCGGCAGATATTTTTCAAGTAACAGGAATATTTCGTGCTGTTTTTGACATTCGTTTTGTAACTAATGAAACGTCAACCCAGCTGATACCAGTCAAAACTGTACAATACCCATGTAACTATTCTGACAATTTAAATAACTAACTGTCTTTATCGCTTACTACTTGCAAAAGCATTTGATATACTAAACTACGATGTGCATCATATTCTACATACACTGGCTAATATGCTACAAAGCATGTACTCTTGAAGCCTTGTTATATAAGTGTGTGTGAGGGCACTTCACACTGAGCCAGTAAAGATTGACAATAAATCTTTCATCTTCTTTAATTTCGTTATCCAAATTCTTCGCTATTTACGTCAATTTAAATCTTATTGTCGACGACATAAATACTTTCTAAAACGTTAAACATTTTAAAAAGTATATCTTCAAGTATATTCATCAAAGAATAGTTATACAAGTTTAATTCAGATAACTTTTATCCTAATCACTGATTGTTTTTTTTTAATTCAGAATGTTGGGTAGATATCGAAGTTTAAATATGCAATATTTTACTAAGAAAACCGTTATCAAGTTCTAGTAACAATACGTATCATATTATGGACAAATTTAGGTTAAAATATGCAAAAATCACAACAAATTTTAACAACTTTCCCTAAAAAATTTAACATATACAGCGCGACCAAGATAGAAAAGATTATTATAAGAACATCGCCAAGGATACAATCAAATGGACAATTTTAATGTTATTAATAGTGGCTAAATTTTGTTTATGTATTGACATAATAAGCATGTAGATCTTTAATATCACCTATATACTAATTTGAGGATTATCAACAATGTCTAACGCCATCTAGAGTACAGAAATATTATAAAATCATCCAGTCTTAAGCTTAAGTAATTCATGGATAATATTTAATTGAGTAGATAACAATATTTAGGAGGCAGGTGATGGAGCTGCATAGTTAACAATTGTTAACATTGTAACATTGTTGGTATCCAAGTGCTTGATTTTCTTTCTTTAAATCTTTCTTTTGCTATTATACAGAATGAGTTATTTGCGGAGTCTTGGAAGATTGTCTCTGAAGTTATTAATTAATGTGATAAATAAAGGAGGAACTTCCGATTTTGGAATTTAAGCAATCGTAGTGGTCCTAAGATTGGTACCTGAAGCACACCTGAAGTTAAAAGTTTATATTTAGTATTTTTTAGAAGCATTTTAGTTCCAGAAACAAATACTAGTCGACATTTTGATTTACTAAAAGAAATTAATGAATAGACGTATTTAATTATTATAAGTAACGCCTTTACCTAAAAACTCATGTCCAAAAGAGTACAGCGATTTGCGCCCAATTAATATTCTGTCCGTATTATTTAAAGTACTTGAGAAAATTGTTGAAATTCAAGGAGACACCTAGCTACCTACAATATTTTACCTCCATTGTAGTCTGGTTTCCGTAAATATTTACAGCTGCGAGACAGTATTATTACATGTTTGTCGATGATATCTTGAGAGCAAGTGATAACAATAAAGCTATCCATGAAAAAAATGTCTAGCTGCTCGATAGGTGATGGGCATCTGCATTCCGGCTGTCGTCGCTACTTTCTAGGCGACATGATTATATCTCTTGGTACAAGGTGACGCCAGGAAATATTTCAATGCTGTTTTTAGAAATTAGTGGCATAAACTGAGAGGTGAGAATAGTGCTCGAAACCACGCTGATGACGCCGGGTAGGCAGAAACATGTCCACCAATGAGCTATATTAGCACTAATTTTTAATAAAGCTACCCTTCTTGTATCGCTTGACTATTCAAAAGCATTTGATATACTAAACTACGATGTGCTGCTCGTAATTCTACACTACACTGGGCTAAATGATCAAGCAGTTTCTTTCTTCAAGTCTTTCCTTGTACAATGATATCAGTGTGTGGTCTTGAATGGTAATACCTCCTCTAATTTACCACTTCGCTCAGGAGTGACACAAGGATTTATCATGGGGCTTCTTTTATTCGCAATCTATACCAGCAATATGTTCAAGAATATTACGTCAAGTTACCATCTGTATATCGACGACACTCAGCTATACGTTTCCTACAACAACTTAATGAAGATATTGACAATATAACCAGTTTAAGTGTCAAACTTTGCCTAAAGATGGTTCCCGAGAAATCTACTCTCTAAAGAAAACATGAAATCGTCACTGGTTGATATGGCCACAATTATTGTTGCGAAAAACAACTCGTCCCTGTTGAAAGAACCAAGAATTTGGGTGTCTGGATTGACAGGTTTAGAGACCATGTTAAGAAGATGATAAGAGCAACTCATTCTAAGCTCAAGGCTGTAAAGAGTATCTTCACAGTTTTCTTTGTAGCAATCTCGTTATGTCACACTTCCACTACTGTGACACCCTGTATGGTTCTTCCATTTACAGTTTGGGTGGACAGAGAATACAACGCGTGCAGAACTCGTGTGTTATGCTGGTGTTTAGAATCAAGAAATACAACAGAATTACCTACATAGTGAAAAAGGTTGGATGACTTAACATGCGTGTGTGTGGCATTTTGATCATTTATATCATTAATTAAAAAATGGCTCCATTAACGTTATCTTACAGGGGATAATCAAAGTTCCGGGTTATTTTAAGTAATTTACGTTTTGAAACATAATTTGTAAAAAATGACACCAACACACATACGAAACACACTATATTTGGAATCTAAGCAACAAAATCCCTTACGTCATCTGCAACAACGAAATCGATCATCAGGACATCAAAATTTAAAAGTATTAAGTTGTTAGATTGGCAGCACCCAAACAACAGATAAACAAGAAGTTAGATACGAAAATTCTGGCAGTAAACAAATATATTTTCGATTGATCATTTAGAAATTGTATTTAAAAACTAAAATGTTGTTGAAATTATAAACTTTGAAGTATTGAAAAAACCGTTAAACTAAACAGAAACAGTTATCAAGAGAATTTAATCAAAGAAGACGACTAGAGGGATTATTATAAGAGGATATTGAACATTCACTGCCGAAAAAGAGGGAACTAGGACTTATCAGAAGAGGAACACAACCACATTCAAAGAAAAATTATTTTGTAAGTGAAATACTGAAAAATAATAAACGGAACAAATTATCACTCTACTTAATATTTTTAATAGTTTTTAAAAACATCTCACTATATTAAAAAAATCAGTTGCTTTGGTTATGTGGTATAAATAACTGCAACTATTTCTGTGTTCTTCGAAATTTACATGTTTGTTACAGTACCCCTTGACCCAGCATATCAAATATTTCTCGCACACTTTACAAACTATTTTCGCACCGTCGTAGAACTGTGCCAGCAAAGGGTCGTTTTTTAGCCTTCTTCACGTTGCACATTTTAAATTAATGATTATATATTTATACCGAATAATACGTAACACAAAACACAACGCACGCTCTCGTTTCCTAAACCGAACGATAAATAAACAAGCGGTCGCTGACAAAGATAGAATCGATTTTTGCGCACAACCCGCTACTCTGGTGAAACGCCTGTGTATCGCAGAGACGGTTACCTCACTCTAATAATAATATCTTTATAGCAATAGTATATTAATACTCTTTGCCTCAAAATTGAAAAAAATGTTCTAAAAATACTATAGTATGCAGAATTTTTATCAAAAAAGGATGTCTTTGGGTAGCTACGAAATTATGGGACACTCTATATAGTTTAATATAGTAGGAAATTTCGGAAAATTTGAACTCACAAAGGCATAATCTTCTAAACCCGCAGAAATGACCCATTCTGTATAACATCTTCTTCAATTATCCTGTATTTGATTTAAAATTAATATTAAAACAATCTTTTTATAATTTTTTATGGTTTAGGCTTTTATCTTGGCCACGTTGTATATATGTATACAGGATGAATTTTCGATGTTTAATACAGCAATCTCGGAAAGTAGTTAAGCTAGAGAGACGATCATAATTAATTAGATATTTTGAAAGAAACGGTTCCAGTCGCCTGAAGAAGCGGTCGATATTTTAAAAATGGCAATTTTGACTGAAATTAAAGCAGTTGCGCCAGTCATCAGTTGGAGGTGTCAGGCGCAACTGCTTTAATAGTTACTTAAAAAGAATGAAAAAGTGTATCGATCTTTGTGGAAAATGCTTTGAAAAACAATAAAGCACTTATATTTAAATAAAACATATAACAGGTACCATTATAGCGAACTATGGTCTCATAAAAGATGTTTTTTTCTAACCCTTACAATGGTATAACACTTAATCTGATTATAATTTAAAAATTAAAAGAATTAGGGACATTTTTCTGTCTGAATATAAGAATGGCGTTAGTGATTATTTATTTTACAAAAATGTCAAATCAATATTAACGGAGACATTTATCGACATCGTAGAAAGTCGTTTTTTCGAAATATCTAGTTAGCTATGATTGCTTTTAGAAAAACAAAGAGCATTTTAAAATGGCCTCATTGAACTCATTAACTTTGCTAGTTTTCAAAATTCCTGTAGTAAAACACCGAAAACTGCTTGCACTGTATTTAACAAGCCAGATTTAGAATATAATAACATTTTATTGAATTAATGCATTTCTACGTAGTTAGTCTTTGTTTATAAAGTATATAGTCAAATTTTTAGATCAACTAATTTAGACTTCGAGTAATCTCGTTAATTTTTTTTTTTATTTTTTTTTGTTTTCAACAATTTAGTATACAGTACAGAAAATATCACAGAAATTTAGATTTTTCAAGATTGTTCTCTTATATGTTTTTCAGGTATGTATATTTCAATATACAGGCCGTCCCGTATCGTTATGTTCAAATGTTGGGAGCGTAAAGTAGATTTAATACTAAGAAGAAAAAGCGCAAAAGTTGTAGGTCGATCGTTAATTGTTTCAAAGTTATGGGCGTTTTAACTGGACAACAAAAAATAAATAGAATTAAAAAAAAAACGATAGTAATGGTAACGTTAATAAAATGTGCAAATGTTGTTTGTGTTGGCCTTTTTAAAAAGAGGAATTTATTCCATTTTAAAGTAATAAGTTGATGAATGCATTTTATTTATTGATATTACACGTCAAGCAGTTATTGAATATCATCATCGGTTTCCAAATAGGGGTATTCCTTATTACAGAACGTTCATGGAAGCATATAGACAATTTTAAGAATGCGGGCTCTTTTCGATAGAGGAATAAATGTACCAGCAGAGGCAGATGAGCAAGTGTTAGATACTGTTACAAGGGATCCAACTATTAGTGTACGTCGAATTTTCAAATAACTTGGAGTGTCACGAACAAGTGCTTGGGGAATTTTAAGGCATGAGGGTATATCATTATCGTAGGATGTAAGATTTGCTTGAGGCAGATCACTAGCCTCGTCTAATTTATTCTAACTGGGTCTTAAGACAGTCATATCTAGCGATGGCAACACTGGCAGGACATATCCGTACATCATATCGTATGATATATCGCAATATTATATCGATATCATCGATATATCGGTGTCAATATATCGATATATTGTATAGATATATCGTTAACATAGAACAATGTAAATTTACTATGTGTTATATTAATTACTCTATGTTCAACTAAATTAATATCTTTGATTGGGTTTAGCAATTACAATTATAAGAAAAGTCGACTTTCCCACAATAACTCAAAATTTAATAAGAAAAGAGCAACCGGTTTCGGGACTAACGTCCCATCTTCAAGCTCGAGTTAAAAGTAGTAGTAAGGAAATTGTCAAATTAATAAACCCTTTTTAAAATGCTATGTACGTCCCAATTTACAAGTTTTTTTAATAACTTCATTTACTCCAATTATCCACCACACAAGTAGTCCAACAATTGTTGATGTATAGAATGTGTAGTTTTTATTTTTATTTATTAATTTGACAATCTCCTTACTGCTACTTTTAACTCGAGCCTGAAGATGGGACGTTAGTCCCGAAACCGGTCGCTCTTTTCTTATTAAATTTTGAGGTATTGTGAGAAAGTGGACTTTTCCTTTCCTCCAACTTCATGATGTATTCCTCACACAGAGCCGCATTGAATCAATAATTAGAAGAATATCTGAATTATAATTTCTTTTTGTTACTTGATAGGCATCTTAAATTTTGTAATAATAACATAAATAAGTGACGTGGTAACATGCTCTCCGTATGTAATATACTTAATCATTGTCAGTATTGCCACTATGTAAAAATATAGTATTACCTTGTTGCACCTTAATTTGCAATCCCGTTGAAAATGCATATAAAATTCTTATAAGAACATTATTTCAGCGTATAACATTATTCTAACATATTTCCAGATCCTAACCGCCTTCATCCGACGCGTAATCGTTTACGGCCATGAATCATCATATTCACGTGCAAGATGTGTTTCATCTCAATGTTTATTCCTATCCAGATCGTCCAGAATACGTACTGTGGTGCGGATATGGTATTGGTCTTCATCCCCGATCCCGATTAGCGCCCCGCAACAGTTCCGAGCTTACCATCATCGAAGCTATTTCCACCCGACTGAACTATCAACAGAACAGTTCTCAGGACAGATGAAGCTACGTTCACAAGAACTAGCGTCACAAATACGAGAAACCTGCATAGGTGGGAGTTGGGAAATCCGAAGGCCATACGCACATGTAGATTTCAATAACAATTTTCTATTAACGTGTGGGGTGCCTTAATCGATAATTTATTAATTGGTCCATTCGTTCTTCTTGCCAAATTGAATGCAGAGAATTACTTTTAGTTTCTTGTTGAGGAACTGCCACCACTTTTAGAGGATGTGCCATTGATTTTAAGGCGAGACATGTAGTTTTAAACGGATGATGCACCAGGACATCTTGCCGTCCGGAATTGCATTAACACCAATTTATCCAAGATGGATTGATCGAGGTGATTCTGTTGCATGGGCACCTAGATCACTGGATCTTAATTCCGAAGATTTTTATTTATGGGGGTATATGAAAGATTTAGACTACGCGCAAGTCAGATATTAGGAATTATTATTATTAGAGGGTATTCAGCAGCTTGGCAAACAAATACGACAAAACAGGCGTGAAATACGAATGCACCTGTAGACTTACGCCCACAAGCTTGCGTTCAACAAGGAGGTGAAGATGTTAAAAATATTATAAATTGAACTTTTTTAAGTAATAAGTGTTTATTTGACGAAGTTTATTTTAAAGCGCCTATAACTTTGAAACAAATAACAATCGGCCAACAACTTTCGCGTTTTTTCTTCTTAGAATTAAGTCTAGTTTACGCTCCCAAAATTTGAACGTAACAATACGGGACACTTGTATATTTGTATTTAAGATTAATTTCGTCTACTATGCAAGAGCTTTTTGTTTCTAGCATACCTCCTATATCCTATTTCTAGCGTATTTCAGCCTAGGATTAGTTATAGTTTTATTATGGCATGTGTTATTAGGAAAAGAATCGAAAGCATTAGGTACTTGCTTATAGTTAAGTGTAACATAAGATGGTTATCAATTCTATTACAATATATACAGGGATTTTCCAAGTTAATAGTATACAGCAAGCTAGAAAATCATGCTTCAAATTTGGAGATTGATTAAATCAATATGGAAAACATAATGTAAGTGAAATTATTCCTAGAAAAGTTGTTCGTTATTTTGACACCATATTAGTGTAAAAATAGGGAAAGCGTTTCTTGAGATGAAAATAGATTGTACGCATTATCAATACCCTGTACATATTTGCGCGTTGCCTAATAAAAGAACTGAAGCGTTTTCAACACAAATCAAACCCTCAGATGGCAGATACGTATTAGAAAGGGATTTATACCGGCGTTTTTGGTAATTTTCGTCTCGTTGGGGATGAGGGCGTCTTGTCTCCGTCCGGCTCTGAAACAGAAAGAGAATATGGTACATGGCAACATAGTAATTACTCTATACAACACGCCAAAAATTCATCAATATCCCGCATAGTGCCTTTGTATTAGGTATACCTAGTATACAAAAGAAAACAATGTTTTATTTCGATATCACATCTCAAAACATAGAGTGCTAGTGATTTGTTTGATTTACGATAGGCGACATCTGTTTGAGGATAATCACAACAATATGACGTTTCTGTGTACAAACGTCATCAAAACATTTAGGTTATTCCTACATTTACAACATGTCGCGCGTTTGTGTTAATTCTCGTAACTTATTTTGTGATGTTTGTGATCAATTCACTCCTAAAAGTGCAAAAAAGCCAATTTCCCCGTCGTTTTAAAAATGTTATCAAGCCTATTTTACAACTGTAATTAAAAATAAAGACAAATCGTGGGTGCCCCGAGTGTGTTGTTTAAAATATTACAAATACTTGACAGATTGGTACAATGGTACGATAAACCAGTGGCGTGAATCCACGAACCATATAGACGACTATTACTTCTGTTTGACAAACGTGAAGGGTTTTTCTAAAAAATCGAAAAGTTCAGTGAAATATGCCAATGTATCATCACTATCTATGCCGTTACAACATTCTCCAGCAATTCCCGTGCCGAAACGACCTTTATCAAGTTCTTCGAGTTCTATGGACGAAGACAGCGAATCCGGCGCTTCCAGTGGAGAGGTATTTCAACATCCAAGTGTTAGAGAAGCACACTTGGTTAGTCAATCAAAGCTAAACGACCTTGTAAGAGATTTAGATTTCTAACGTTAAAATTACAACTTACCGCAAGCGTCACAATTCTTTAATTACCTTTTATTCAAAAGAGGATAGTTTAGTTTTCTGTAACGATATTGATGGTTTCATGTCGGCACTGGGTCACCATCATTCGCCGAAACAGTGGAGATACGCGTACGGCGCTCACTTAAAAGAAAGCTATGACATTTTAAAGCTCATTCTGGAAAAGATCAATTATACAGCGCGTACATGGCATGTATGTGCAGATATAAAAGTTGCGGCATTAATTTTAGGATTGCAAACCGGCTACACAAAATATTGCTGTTTCCTCTGCGAATGGGACAGCAGAGCGCGTTCAGACCACTACACAAAACAAAGGGGGCCTTTAAGAAGTGGATACGTTCTTGGTCAGAAAAATATTAAAAATAAACCGTAAACTTGGTTTAATTAAGAATTTTGTCAAAGCACTAAGTACCGGCAGGCCTGGATTTCACTCGATATAAGAAAATTAATCGATGATCTCTCTTTTTTATCCACGTTGAATTCCACAGAAAGAAAGGCATGGTTGGCTTTTGATGTCACAAAAAATTTCCTTGGTAACCACAAGTCACCCGATTTTCAGGAAAGAATAAAATGAATGCTGAATGCCTATCATAAACTAGGATGCAATATGTCGTTGAAAATACATTTCCTACACTCCCATGTGAGTTTCTTTCCAGAAAACATGGGGTCAGTTAGCGATGAACATGGCGAACGGTTTCATCAGGGAATAGCAGCATTTGAGAAGCGTTATCAGGGCAGATACGATCCAGCCATGCTTGCAGACTTCTGTTGGTGTCTTCAGAGGGATACCACGAGAATTGATTATAAGAGGAAAGCCAATCGTTCAAAAGAATATAAGTTTTTCAAAGAAATATAAAGTGTTGTATCGCTAATGTCGTATAATTTCACAAAACTCAATAAACACTTTTCTCTATGAAACCTAACGTGATGTGACTATTCTATGTATAAATCTTAATTGACTTAGAGGTGAAGCATCATTATTACATATTATAAACTCAGTGAAAAAGAAAAGTATTTAATTTGTTGCATAGTGTTATAGGTCTTAAATCGCTATAAGCTTCTGGTGTTTTAGTTTTGGGCAAAGGATATACGATAGCAAGATTCCAACTAACTAAGCAACCTCGGCCAGTAAAACGGGGTACATGTGCAAAGTTTAAGGGGCTCCGTTTTATTGGATGAGGCTGTATATGGGCAGCACATTTTAAGCATAGCAGTACTAATTCCACAGCACTAGACTTTAGGGATAAAACAATATTTGGTATTAGGGCAGTGAAGCATTTGTATTTCAAATTTATTAATTTAAAATTCCCAAAAAATAGGTAAATAAATTATTACATACAGTGAACATTCGATACCTTTGATATAAGCAACCTTTGATATTGTCAACAAATTTTGTTTCTGTCATTCGATATAATCACATCAATTGTCAGTCTTTAAAATAACCGTGTTAAAGATGGAAGAAAAGAAGAGATAGTCTTTATCTATTTATAAAAAGTTAAATGTTTTACAAGAAATTGAGAAGGGGATAAAAGTAAAGGAGCTGTGTGTGAAATATTATGTGGACAAGTTAACTATTTCGAAGATTGCCGAAAATAAAGACAATTTAGAAAACAATGTCGCCTCGTGCTGCAACGTTCCAAAACAGTGAAAAAGAATGGACATTTTGGAATTTCCTGAAATGGAGCAAGCTTTATACAGGTTGTTTCTACAACAGCGAGAATGACATATTGTCATAAATGAAATTTTAAAATTAAAGGCTAAAGAAATTTATGGTCAAATGGAATTTACTAAGGAGTTTCTGGCAAGTGATGGGTGGGTAAACAACTTCAAAAAAAGACATGGCATTCGCTTATTGATTATATCTGGTGAGAAACTCTCATGCGACGCTTCGCAAGTTCCAGCGTTCTTAGAAAAATATCAAAGTATCATTCTTGAAAATCAATACATAACAGACCAAATCTATAACTGTGACGAGAGAGGAGTAGTGTACGAAGAATTGCCAAATGCCTAATGTTCATCGAAATGAAGAAACCGCACTTGGACGAAAAAACAGAAAGGAAAGGGCCACTTTAGTGCCATGTATTAATGTTACTGGCAATCATAAATTGCCCTTAATGATGATTGGGAAAGCAACTCAGCCAAGGTGCTTTAAAAATGTCACTGTTCCACTATTCCAAAAATGCGTGGCAGCAGACAAAGTTGTTTGAGGAATGCTTTTTAGAGCAATTTATTCCAGATATAACATCTTACCTAATGTCAAAAAATCTACCTGTAAAAGCTTTACTAATGGTCGACAATGCAACGTGTCATGGGGCGATTGACAACGAACACGTCAAAAGTTTGTTTTTGCCTCCGAACGTGACCCCTTACCTACAACCACTGGATCAGCACATCATTAAATCTTTTAATGTACGTTATCGCAAGCATTTGTTAGCAACATCAGCATCTCAGAATGAAGATATAAACATAGCGTTAAACACTATTGCGCTGAAAGATGTAGCATGCATGGCAGTGGAGTCTTGGAACGAAGTTCCACAGAGTGTAATTGTCAATGCTTTCAAGATATATTCTTCACATGAAGATGGTAATTTCACTTTACGAATTGGTCATTTCATAGAGGAGGATAGTATTCCTGTTGCTGCTTTATTTAACTCATTGTCAGTAGTAAGAGGCAATATTGCAAGTAACTCTGCAATAATGGAATGGGCGGAAGGACAAAATGAAGTCACAGAAATTCGTGATTTGAATTCAGTTATGAACGTGCATATGAACCATGCTGAAAGAAAATATAGATGAGAACAATAGTCAATTATTTAACACTGATGAAGTTATCAGTTCATTCAATTTGGCTATTGAATGGTCAGAAAGTGTTTCTTTTTCCGTTCAGGATATTTTCCTTTTAAGAAAAATTCGAGAGAAAGCAATTCTTAAAAAGTTTGAATAAATTTGTGATTACTAAATATGTTTGTTCATTTGATAATGATAATTAATAAGATTTGCTATGATTCAGTAATGATTTAATTTCTTTTTTTTATTACTTATCTAAATATAATATGTACTATTTTTAAAATATTGACTACCTATTTTGATATATTCAACATTTATTAAAAGCAACTTTTTTACAATTTCGTTTCCGGTCAAGGTATCGAATGTTCACTGTACCACATTAATAAAGTTATCATTAATATTAATTTCTAGTAACAGAGGTAGCAGCCAAAGGTAAAATTGTAACGATATAACAGTTTCAATATTGAAGAAAGAAGGCGATTTAATTAATTACGTTTCGAAAGGCCGATATCTACAGAGAGTGCAAAAATATTAATCTGATATGAAAGTATAATTAATATTTCCACGCGAGTAGGCAGCTAAATTAACGCCCGTAACTGTAATTCGGATCGCTGTAGGTTGGAAACACGCGCCTTAATGGGAGTTCGACACGATCGATAAGCTTTTTCGTGTTGGTTAAAAAAACCTAGCGTTTTAATCGAAGGGAAATGTTTTTTGGAAAATTACTTCTATACACATTAAAGTACTTTTTTTACTCTACGGAAATATATATATATATATAAATACACACTACTGTTTATTGAAATTAGTTCAGAGTGGTAGAAAAGTAAATTGTACTATAATCAAAGTTATACGGTAAATTATACCGGGTGGAGAAATGAGATTTATTGTATGTATATAGCATACCACAGCGCATTTTGCGAAATTATCGACAAATATACAGGGTGTTCCAAATTTCAGCAACCGCCTTCAACTTTTTTATTTTAAATGGATTGCCATATTTTTTATTGATACTTTTGATGGCCACTTAAATTACCTTTGCAGTGATACATGGTTATGTACATTTTCGATAATTACTTTTGGCTATATTGCGAATTTTGTTAAAATTTTGACAGTTGCAAGACTCTGACATTTTAAGACATAGCTTAAAATCAGCTATACTGTTGCGAGTTACTATTTTGCTATCAATTTAGGTGCTAACAATTTATACGTTTTAAGGTAGTATACAGTAAAAATATATACAGGGTGTTAAATATGTCGTGCAACATTTATGGAAATTCTAATGGTTTTTTTTTCGATTTTTTAAATAGAACTTATCTTTTTTAATATTGCCAGCAATTTCCTTGTAAAATTACCTTCAAAATGGTTCCAATAACGTAATACTTATTTCCAGTATTTTCGAAGATATTGCATTTTTATGAGAAATACGTTTGTAATTTAGGTCCGTTGGAAAGCTCTCGGCGAGCGCTTTAAAACCAAAAAGAGCTCAACCCTTTACTTCTAACCGTTCCGATGCTAGGACGTCTCATTGTTTAGACAAGAAGATTCCTTCTTTTAACTTTGAAGCTCCATGGATCCCAAGCCAAAAAAGCTAGGAGGTTTTGCTTGATCGCAATCGATTCAGCGGACAATTTTCTATCGGAGCCCGCCAAACTCATCAATCAGAAATGCATCGCTAACGATAAATCAGGCGAAAACTAGAGCGATGTCGATTTCGGGCTTCGTTCTGACGCCGTTTTTGGTAGTTCAAAAAACAACAAACGCCCATAACTTGCGAACGGTTGGAGCAATCAAAGCAAGTAATGATATCGTTTTGATCCACGTCGAAAGCCGTGTCTTTTGGTATATAACTCAATGCGATTCGGAGCATTTTTTTATTTCGCAGCTGTTTCAAGACCTTCACAAATTCCATCATTTTGGATACAAATTTTTACGGCTCTTTTATATCTCGACAGACAGATGAGCTAGGAAGATAAGTCTAGGTCCGTTGGAAAGCTCCCGGCGAGCGCTTTGAATCCTAAAAAGCGCTACTCTTTAGTTCTAATCGTTACGATGCTAGAACGTCTCAAAGTTTAGAAAAGAAGATTCCTTTTTTTTAACTTTGAAGCTCCGTAGCTCCCAAACCAAAAAAGCTAGGAGGTTCTGGTTGGTCGCTATCGATTCAACGAACAATTTTCTTCGAAGCCCTTCAAACTCATCAACCAGAAATGCATCGCTAACGATAAATCAGGCGAAAACTAGAGCGATGTCGATTTCGGGCTTCGTTTTGACGCCGTTTTTGGTGGTTCAAAAAACAATAAACGCCCATAATTTGCGAACGGTTGGAGCAATCAAAGCAAGTAATGATATCGTTTTGATCTACATCGAAAGCCGTGTTTTTTGGTATTGAACTATAGCATTCGGAATTTGCTATATATTTTACTAGTTGTCAAGTCTATTTGAAGACTCCCAGCACCTTTGAATCCTAAATTTAGGCTACTTTTAGTATCAATGGCGTACGATAGCTAGGAAGTTAAGTTAGAAAAGATCCACGGTGTGAAAAAACGCACTTAGGTTCTGGTTGTCGTATTCGATTAGAGATCTTTTTAATTTCTTATCAGTTTTTGATTGATGTTTAAATAACTTGAAGTCCGAGCGCAACAAAAAAGCATTTTTCTACGTTCACGAACGCCGAAATCTCAATCAGAAATGCATCGCTAACGATAAATTAGGCGAAAACCAGAGCGATGTCGATTTCGGGCGTCGTTCTGACGCCGTTTTTGGTGGTTCAAAAAACAACAAACGCCCATAACTTGCGAACGGTTGGAGCAATCAAAGCAAGTAATGATATCGTTTTGATCCACGTCGAAAGCCGTGTCTTTTGGTATATAACTCAATGCGATTCGGAGCATTTTTTTATTTCGCAGCTGTTTCAAGACCTTCACAAATTTCATCATTTTGGATACAAATTTTTACGGCCCTTTTATATCTCGACAGCCAGATGAGCTTGGAAGATAAGTCTAGGTCCGTTGGAAAGCTCCCGGCGAGCGCTTTGGATCCCAAAAAGCGCTACTCTTTAGTTTTAATCGTTACGATGTTAGAACGTCTCAAAGTTTAGAAAAGAAGATTTCTTTTTTAACTTTGAAGTTCCGTAGCTCTCAAACCAAAAAAGCTAGGAGGTTCTGGTTGGTCGCTATCGATTCAATGAACAATTTTCTTCGAAGCCCTTCAAACTCGTCAACCAGAAATGCATCGCTAACGATAAATCAGACGAAAACTAGAGCGATGTCGATTTCGGGCGTCGTTCTGACGCCGTTTTTGGTGGTTCAAAAAACAACAAACGTTCATAACTTGCGAACGGATACAATGTACACTTTTAAATTTTTCCATAATAAGATAATTTTAATTTAGGTCTCTATGGCTTACATTTTGAACCAAGTTGTCCTCGTTTAATTGAAGAAAACGTTTCTTACTCAGTACTACATGTTTTCTGCCATTTTAGGGATTGTCGCGTAAACAATTTTATCACAAGGGGACGCTGACATTCTTGATGCTAGGAGTGGGTTTCTGTTGTAAGCGCCAAGAACAGCCTAGCATATCCATGAACTCTTCTTTTGAAAAATTAATTTTTAGCTAATGAAAGTCAGCAAAAAATAATAGTTTTAGTGGTATAATTGACAACAAGATTAAAGCAGTACGTAATAACTAATAATGAACATATAAATAATTCAAATTACAATAAATGGACCCTAATAAAATTATAACGAAGACTAAAACGCGATGACAGCAAAGAGGAACTACGAAAGATAACTTTATGTGGAAACTTTAGGTAGAGACTTAATGTTTCGTTAGATAGTAGTTTTTATTTGAAAATCATGGCCATCTAGCTGTGTTGTATATGGAATATTACAGATGTATTTCCCAAAAAAAGTGCAATATCTTCGAAAATACTGGAAATAAGTATTACGTTATTGGTACCATTTTAAAGGTAATTTTACAATGGAATTGCTAGCAATATAAAAAATATAGGTTCTATTAAAAAAAAACCGAAAAAGAAGCGTTTCTCTTCTTTTGCACGACAGATTTAACACCCTGTACATATTTTTACATTATACCATCTTGAAACATATAAAGTGTTAGTTCCTAAATTGATAGCAAAATAGTAACTCGCGACACTACATCTGTTTTCTGGCTAGGTCTTAAAATGTCTCTCAAAATTTTAACAAAATTTTGCAATATAGCTAAAAGTAATTATCGAAAATGCACATAATTGTATATCATTGCAAAGGTAATTTAAGTGCCTATTAAACTAATCAATAAAAAATATAGCAATCTATTTAAAATAAATAAGTTGAAGGCGGTTACCGAAATTTGGAACACCCTGTATATTTATAGATAATTTTACATAATGCGCTGTGATATACTACATACGTACAGAAAATCTCATTTCTACAGCACTAATGGTACACCCGGTATACAGTATTTCTCAGAAACGATTAACATATACATATAAACTTGTATCTTCATATCGATAGATATTGCCTAACCTCTAAGAAAAAAGAAAGTTACACGTACAAAATATACCCATAATAGGTATGATTTTGAATTCTTTTCCGATTTAAAATTGCTAGGGTTAGTTATTATACTAGTATGGTATGAGAAGCACCTATGCTTAGAGATCGATGGCGCTCTATCTCAAAATCTGCATTGTCGACTGTGTGTACTTGGTTAACAAATACTCTATGATCTCAATTTCATTATTAACACTTGCAAAATTTAAGAAATCTTGAAATTTAACTGACCGTTCATCATAAATATGTACAAAAGTTTGTCAAGATTAGGATACTAACCGACATGTAAGGCCGCAATTGCCGCATCCGATGGCTTCCTGCTGACCGAAACTGGGGGCGGCGGTTCGTCGAGAAGATCGCACATCCTAAAATCGGTCGCGTGCTCGACGAGCAGTTCCACGACATCGCCGGTCCTGTCCATGATGGCGCACACCTCTTCGAACGAGCGATCCACCAGCGACACCCCGCCCCATTCGAGCACCTTATCGCCTTGCTGGAGGCCCACCTTTTCCGCCGGACCGTTCGGCACCGTCCAAACGATGTAGGACAGCAAGCGACCGTCCACCGACGGTTTGCCGCCTACCACCCTCATGCCGAAGCCGCGAGCTGAAAAGACGACATCTTTATATGAATTATAAAGGATCTTTGCTGAAGACGCTGAAGTTAGTAACAAAATGGTAACCGCAATAGATAATTATATCCTTGCTCGTATAATTTATAGTTATTCAATCGAGATTAGTGCGAGAAAATATAACCTAGAGGGCGTCCAATTTACGAATTGTCCAAGAATCGCCCATTTAGTTCTTATTGTTATGTTTGTTATGTGTTTGTATAGGCTAATAGTCTTTGTAATCAGATGTTTTCATTCATGGTTTTACACTGAAAAAATGAATTCAATAAATCGTTTTGTTAAAGCAACGAAAAAGATTATTGTATTAATTAATAAATTTATTAGAACAATGAACTACGTTTATTAAATTGAAACCTGTTTGTCAATATTATAAATACCCGTTCATTCTAGCGATTAAGTGCTTGACCAATAAGTAGAGTTGCTCAATTTGCGCCAACAGCCAGTGGCGGGCGCATACAAATTTACATAAAATAAATGGTCAGAAATAAAATATAATACGTGCTCAAACATTTACCGTCTTAAGAGTTTTCCGTGAAATCACAAAGTGAATAATGTCGGTTAAATATCTGCAACATTAGATATGTTTCCACAGTTGTTTCGGAAACGAGTGCGGCGTGAGGAAACAAGTGTGTTTATATGCGGAAAACGAACGTTCTACATCTAGTGACGTTTTATTTGCGTAATTGAAATAATCTTTGGAACAACTTAACGGTTCTGTTGACGCACCTTCACAAATTTGTCTTAATGTGCCAAAATCAGAATCTTTCTCAAACCTTTCTAGAACACAAACATTTTTTGCGTCTTCTACCGCGCACAGCCGTGCGTGAACATGTTGCACTATTTGCAGAGATTCCACTAACGACAGCGAAGGATTTTGGCCTACAAAAAGCATGTTTGCGGCATCATCATAAACATCAACAGTTGGTTTGTTGAAAGTTCAAACTTTTCCAATGTATTTAACACTAACGCACCTTCACAAATTTGTCTTAATGTGCCAAAATCAGAATCTTTCTCAAACCTTTCTAGAACACAAACATTTTTTGCGTCTTCTACCGCGCACAGCTGTGCGTGAACATGTTGCACTATTTGCAGAGATTCCACTAACGACAGCGAAGGATTTTGGCCTACAAAAAGCATGTTTGCGGCACCATCATAAACATCAACAGTTGGTTTGTTGAAAGTTCAAACTTTTCCAATGTATTTAACACTAACTTTGAAATTACTTCGGCAGTACATTGTTGTACTCGTCTGGAAGCTGATAATAATAGAATTGAAGGTGATGATTGATGTGGTTCCATTGTACGCACCATTACATTAACCACAGAGTGTTTTTTTACGATCTGTTGTTTCGTCCACACATAACCACAATTTTTTATCTTTCAACTCCGATTTAATTCTTTTTTCAACAGGCTCACGAGCAGATGGCACAATTCTTTGTAACAATGCCCGACTTGGTAATTTGCAGTCTGAATATCTATTCCAAAAGAAGACTTCCTTGTCTAGTAAATTAAACGGTAGATTACATGCAATAAAGGTAACACATAAATTAAATTTAAATTTGTCATACTGTCGTGTGTAATTTTTTTTTAAGAATGCTGTTTACTATTTACGTGACGTAGACAATCGTTTTTGGACCAACACATTAAAGGGATATTACAAATTACACATTGAATTTTAACGCCATCATAATTTAGGTCAGGCATTTCTGCTATAAATTCTGTAACTTTGTCCAACAGTGGTCGTTTTCGCGACGTAGATAACATTTTTAAAACAAACATAGAACTACGAAATAGTATTTACGGCAGCGTGTATGTATACACAACAGATCTGGTTGAGACTCGCAGTTATCCTGAGGGTTGTATCGAACCTCCGCCACTGCCCGTTGGCGCTAGTGAACAACTCTACTAATAAGGACTGATTGTTTGTAGTAAATGAAAGAGTGAGAGTAGAATTTTCTTTTGTCGGTCTCGGCAAAACGTATCATAAAAAGGGACGGCCGCCTTCAAATTTCCTTCTGTTGGTCTCGGCAAAATGTATTATAAAGTAAGGACAGCCATTCGTCTTTTTTGTTTTCAGATCATTTACATATATCCCAATTAACTCGAATTTTTGGCTTTCTATTGTATTTTAAAATATATAAGGTTGTATATGAGGTTAAGATTGTCAGTAAATATTTAAGAGGACAATATGCACATTCTAAAATTATTTTCAATTATACAGACTGTCCCAAAAAAGAGTATCGATGGTCAACTCAAAGCGCCGCTGCACGATAATAACAGACTCGCCCGATTTTAGATACTCATCAACTGCGAACGCACGATCCTCTCTCGTCCAGATACCCGGTAAGCTCTCCCGAATCGAACGACGCCAATTGCGATCCTCTAGCCCCTCCCCTTCGCATGTACTACCCGTTCTAAAAACAGCCTTCTATTCTGCCCCATCCTGTATTTTAAAATCTAATGCTCTACGTATTTAGCTACAACAATTCGACCACTGGTAATCTTTAGAAGGTACCTAAATCAACTTTTCGCGGCCAGATATTTTATTAAATATACTAGAGATTTTGCTAAAAAAGTTTGAAATGAATCCTCTCACCTTTAGGTTTGATTTTTATAACTGGAGATCAACTAAGCCAACTTGGGAGTGTAGCTACCCCAAATTACCTTATGTAATTCAGCAGTAAATCGATCTTTTGTACTCTGTGGTACCTCTATGCCTCATATTCCCGTATAATGAGTAATAACTAGAGTAACCAAAACTTGCGGACTCGCATACGCGTCGGTATTACGGGTTAATATAGGAATACGAAAAATTCATAAATAAACTTACTTGCTAATTATTCAACAAATTAGAGGCATCAGGATGTGAACTACTGTAAACTTGCATCATTGCATATGTTTCCACAGTTGCTTCTTTAAACCTTGTGCGTCGACAAGAAAAAATATTCTTATACATAGAAAACGATCTCTCCACATCTAAGGAAGTTACATTGCATGTAGAAACTGTTTTTAAAATCACTTAAAAGTTCTTATATTCTACACTTATTATAAACGGCCTCTAAAGTATTAAAATCGGGATTTTTCCTTAAAACATCTGCCAACTTTTGACTAGCGCATAATCCTGGCGTATCATTTAATGTGTGTAATTTATTTTTTACACTCTCCACTATGTCTAACGATTCCTGCAATGACAATTCAGTACATTGTAGTTTTCTGATGGCATCTAGTATACTGTATAATTGGTACATATTGTTGTTAAATCTTCTAAAAGTTGAGGAATTTGAAATTCTCTTTGACTTTCTCTAATTGCTTTGGATTCATTCCGATTAAATCGCCTTATAACTGATTGAATTTGCTGAAAATGGATCAAATAGTAAGAAGCTGCTGTTAGCCAAGTACCCCATCGCGTTAAAATTGATTCAGGAGGTTCTGGAAAACCTGGACAAAATTTACGAAATTCTTTGAATCGTTTAGGAGATTTACGAAACACTGCTTTAGTACTTCCAATCATCCGATCAACGTTTCCGTAATGTTGTCGAACAACTTCACCAACTGAATGCAAAGCATGCAGCACGCAGGTTATATGTATTAAGTTAGGAAATATACGTTTTAAGGATCGCCCAACACTTAACATCGTTGCTGCACTATCTGTCAATCATCACAACTTGATCTTGGGCAATTTTAAATTTTTTCAAAGCGTTCATTATCACTTTTTGAATATTTTCCGCGGTACATTGTTGAACACGTTTGCAAGCTAACAAATATCGAGATGCTGTGTTCTCGCTAGATAAAACGCGAGCTATTACATTCACAATACTGTTTTTCTTTATATGGTCGTCTCATCCACGGTAATCCATATTTTTTTGGAACACAAATCACGTTTACACACATTTTCTAGCATCTCTTTCATTCGCGGCAAATGATTCTGTAATTGTGAGGGTAATGGGTACTTTGGAACGTATTGTCGCCAAAACGTTTTAAAAGCTGCTTTTCTCACCAACAACAACGGAAGATTACAAGAGGTAAACATAATTAATAAATGTATGAGGAATAGTGTATAAGGTATTTCAGTTCTTGCATTTCTCATATGCTTAATACCATTGACATGCCTCTGGCAGTCAGTTCTGTCCAATGCAGCCAAACGAACATTGCATATAAGCAAAAACTGCACTACCGTCATATTTTAAATGGAGAAAAAGTGACACATACTTATGTACATTAGTAGCAAATTATTACGAGGCATTGTTTTCTTAGGTATGTAAATATTATTCTATATGAAACGATACACTAATTATGTACTTGGTATAATACTACAACACACAAAAAACACCAGCTATATTTTCAAAAGCACACGTAAGTACATAATCTTGACCGTTCGACTAATCTCTGAACAGCTCAACCGGTACTAAAACGAAATCTCTCTCAGCGCGGTTTAACATGATTTATATTCAAGGTCGACACTACATGCCTGCTTCTCTACCGGTTTAGTTTATTTATGAATTTTTCGTATTCTTATATTAACCCGTAATACCGACGCCTATGCGAGTCCGCAAGTTTAGGTTACTCTAGTAATAACTTTAATACATCTCATATTTATCAGAATCTTGTCTTGCTTCTATAGTGTTAAGTAAATTAAATTGCAATTTTCTCAACTAGAATATTCATCCCTAAATTAATAACGTCTCTATTAAGATGAGATTGGGGTTAAGCCAACGCTGATAGAGGAAAACGTTATTATAACGTCAATCTTCGAGGCTCAAAAGATAATTAGCCGTTGGAATTTGGAGGGCACCGATCGCCACATACCGTATCCGTTGAGGTCTTACGCAACGTAAGTAGAAGGGTTTGCGGGTTGCGTGAGAGGTTCTCTCGGCTTGTACAGCGCTTGGATGTATACGTAATGCTTGTACATTCCGTAAACGTGTTTTTGTAGAGGAAGTAATTGAGCGAGTTTCGTGTTCCGGAACTGGTTCACGTGCCGGAGCCTAATGACCAAAAAGGTCAATTTTGTGGCGTGGAAACAATGTACCGCCGCTTTTTGATGGATACGTATCGATCGGAAAACATTAAATTTGTTTTGCTTTCGTATAAACGAAGAGAAATTAGAAATCTTTTTCACGCATGGAAGTATACCGTACTGTAAAGTACACAGAGAAAAAAGTTCTTGACCCAAACAAATGTGTATTCAGTTAAACAGTTCGCTATTTTAAATGGCGGCAAAGATATATATAACCAGAAGAATCTATGGAATATTCCAGCGACGACAATATGCCGCTAGCTCAATTGCAGAGACGTTTATGTGGCAAGCATATGGATGTTGTAGCAAACACTTCTTTTCAAAACATAATGAAAACCCCTGATTTGGTCCAGGAAAGGGATACCACGAAGAAAGTCTCTAAACTACAAATCCCAAAAAAAAAGAGTCTTTTCCAAGATGGAACCGAGAAATGCACTAAAAAATCTGATAGATTGAAAAATAATCTAAATGGTATTGAAATCAAAGATGTTGTTAGTCAGAAGGCTTCGTCTTCAAAGGATACCATTAGTGAGTCGTGGTACTGCTCGTTATACAATGAAATCTCAGAAAAAGATATGAGGCAATGTGTTGAGTGCTCAGTATGGACCCATGAAGAATGTTTGGCTCTTACTGCATCAGATGACGAAGAATATATTTGTTATAGTTGTAATAAGTAGCCTGGCCTTTTATCCAGTGGTAGAAATAAGGCCCATTTGTACTGTTTTCAAAAAAACCTTTTTTTATCCATTATGTTACGTTTTTCCATATAATTTTTTTTATATAGCAGCAGTGAGTATATTTTATGTTCCTGTATGTAAAAATTATTTATATATGTTTATAGAAAAATAAAAATTATTTTCTCCTAGCCGGGCCTTATTTGTCACAGCTACCTTACACATGTGATTTGTTTGATTATTCCCTGTAAGAGTTAATCAGCACTCCCCATATCTATTTCTAACAGTTTATGAGTTATTTTAATTTTTGTGTTAGGAATAAATTCAGATAGAAAATTGAGCAATATAGAAATAAGTATAAGAACATTACAGCTAAACAACCTGAAAATGAACAATAACATTTTATAAAATTTGCTTCTAAACATTTGTAAATTCTTCTTAAAATACAATGATTTGTCGCTCGGCTGATTCGCAAGGATTCCAATGATTGAAAGGCTTCCAAGCGTATTGTCCTTAGTCGTTACCGGCTCCCCATACACCTTGTTCTTTACATATCCCCAAATTTAATAATCCAAAGGCGTCAAGTTTGGGGACCATGCGAGCCAGTGGAATGGAGCATTATTACTTATCCAGTGGTCTTGAAATATGCGCTCTAAAATTTCATCAACTAGACGTGTATTATGGTCGGATGCGCCATCTTGTTGGAACTAGGCGTTTTCTACCTCTTCATTTCGCAGAGTATTGAAATATGGGAGGAAAACTTCCTGTATTATATTTAAACATGGCTCTCCTGTTAAATTATGGTCATAAATGTGTAGTGACAAAATGCTGTTATTTTTAATTGCACAAAACACGTTAAAACGCACTACATCGAAGGGCACCCGTACAATTTTTATTAATTGTAAACTTTTATAAGATTTTATTGTTTTCATATCATCAGTTTGTTTTTTCTTATTATGTTCTTATTTCAAATAGTTTTAGTTTTCTTACTTATAAAATTGTTTATTTGTTATATTTAAAATTATCGGAATTTATTCTTCACACGAAAAAATTTAAATAACTCATAAAATAGTAGAGATTGATATGGGGAGTGTTAATTAACTCTTGTAGAGAATAGTTACACAAATCATATGCGCTGAAAATATACATGGTGTTCCATTTAAAATAAATTAGTTATTGCGTCTTATTGGTTAATGTAAATCAATAACCTTTTGTATCGCCCTGTATTGTTCATTTTATAATTTTTAAACTTTGCACAGTAGTACAACATACTAACTACAAAACCAGAAAATTTCAACCTCGTAACTTAAACGCTGTCTCAGTAATCGACTTTTCATTTCGCTGTCAATAAATCGTCGAAATTCATTAAAATCCAGTTTTCTCAAAAACGGTCAAAGATAGGTATAGGGAAATCTTAACAAAACTTAAGCAGAATGATGTGCGCTATCAAAACATGTAAAAGTATACAGAGTGTTCTATTTAAAATAAGCAAGTTGGCATTTGCTTCCGCCATAACCGGAAATAATTCAGTATTGCCAATATTTTTATTTGAAAGACCAGTATCAAAAATGTCCGAATACAAATTTTCAGCACTCAGCTAATAATAATTCCCAATATTCAGCTAACCGACGGTTTAAACGCCCCACCCTGTAAACACAGATGTAAACTTTCTAGCTGTTGATTATGCAAATAATATGATTAATTCAATAAAAATTCTCATTTTGGGAACGTTCACCATTAAAAGGTTAGATATGTATTTGCTTAACAAAATATTTCTGTGGTTCAAAGTATGCTGGAAATGAGTTTTCAATATCAACATCCCACCTAACCTCGGATCCAATCTATTCTCCAACTTCTGCAGTGGCTGTCGATACTCTCTAACGCAATAGGACCTGCTAATGACTATCCGACGCGGTATTGATCGTCGTGGGTTTGTACTTCATTAGGTAACAAGAATACGAACCTGTTGCAAAGTAATAAAACCTGTTGAGTACCTCCAGCGGAACGTAATTTACGTCTATAGCTGGCTGGGTTTCGAAAAAGTCCGTAGGGAGCTAAGTTAATGCTGTTAGAATGTTTCCTACGAGCTTATACCGGTGGGAAAATGAAAAAAAAAATAGCATGGCATTAAACGCCTACGTACTTGATGTTGGATTTCTCCTCAAGGTGTTATAAGGAAATAGACTAGAATTGAGCGATGAACAACTTGTAATTTACTGAGAAAAAAAAATCCATCACAAGAACAAAATGATAGAAGGCGAACTTGGAAAATGCAAACCCTGAGTGAAGATATTCACAGAAAGCTTGGTGTTTTGAAATTGTAACGTGTTCATGCATTTTAGGTAGATATATATTTGTATCTATATAAATCACTTCTGTGTTAGAACGAATAAATTATCTTCTAAGAGTAGTCGTTAAAAAGACCTATTTTCAACGGACTGACAAGTTTATGACTTGGGTGATTTAGGTGACGTACAATTAGAAGAGATAAGGGCTTGATTTATTTAGTTATACGAACAAAACTGCATGTACCTTCTTTTTAAGACGAGTTGCGTTCTAGCGGTGCCAGCAGTAACACCAAAATATACAGTCCATTCCAGTAATGTAATTCAATTAAAGTACTATTAAACAAAACATCATTCCAGTTTGATTCTTGCAATACCAGGACTAGTTTTAAACATAATGACATTTGAAACATAATGAATTTTAAAAGATTATGCAATAAAGTAGTATAACGAGTGCACGTACAAAGAGAAAAAAAAGTTCTTGAATCAAACAAATATAAATCTTCGAAATCACTTATTTAATTCAACAAAGGTTTATTTGATTGAAAGCACATTTTTTAAAAACAGATTGAATTTGTTTGAGTGTACAAATGTTTTTATTTGACATAATTTTGTTGAGTTAAATAAATATATGAACAATCTTTTTGTTTGTGAAAGTTTTTCTAATTTTGTTTGCGACCATGTAGATCTTTAGGAAGGCCTTGATATCACCTAAACATACTGAAGGAAGTTAATGGTATTCTAGGGTGCTGGAGCTTATTTACAAGAATAAAAGCACCACGTCACTATAAAATGGAGATTAATTTTCGGCACCTCGTGACCGGAGATGTTTTCAAGGGCCATGGCAGAAGTGGAGTTCCGTAAGTTCGGACTAACGAGCCGTTCGATAGATCGACAGAAATACCTTAGTTATCAGATATTCTCCTAAATAGTAGCAGAATATTTACTTAACTTAACTTTTGCTAGTAATCCTAAAATATCGGGAAGTTCCTTTATTATTGTTTATCGCGTCGATTACTTACCTTTCTTTCTGTTCCATTAAAACTTTGATTTTGAAGGAATTTAAATAATCCATATTGTTTTTGATTATATTCTGCATTTGTCATACGTTCCTTCTTTGTTCTCGTTATTATTCTCTCTCATTTCAACTTGCTTTGTTAATTGTTGCTATTTCTTTATTTTATCGAATGCTATTGCAATTAATTAATTATGGAAGATTTGTTTAAATATCTTAGTTTTTGATAGACAATATGTCTGTTTTTTCGACTTTTTGCGTTGTTACTTTTATGATGGTATCTTGATAAAGACATTGAAATTCAGTTACTAGATCAATTACATGTACTAGTAATCTGGCACAATTCCACCCTACACAAACTTAAACAATCAGTCTTTGGTTGGTTGAATTAAAAGATGTAAACGAAATTCTATTCTAATGTAAGTTGCGTACTAGACCTATTAACAATAGTTCCACTGCTAATAGTTGCCAAATTTGGAAAGGTTGTATTGGTGCAGAAAACTCACCGCTTTCACCGCGTCAACGTTGCGTTTAAACGATTGTCGACGCCAAATTTCGCAGTGCCGTTCCTTCTTGAACGGTGCAAGTGTTTAATGTACGTGCAAAGTGCATGCTTTACATCTTCCAAAAAATTCGAATATTTCACCCAGTTAGCAGTACAAAAAAGTGTTTTTCAATCTCTGCCAAAAGATTTTCAATTTTCACCAGTGTCTGGTATTCGCGAATCAACCAAAATTCTTTCACAGTCTTGGGGAAACATTGGGTATTGCAGCACTCTTTATTTTAACGTTTGCGAACAACTTAAAAGTTTCCTATTAATGAAGCCAACAAAATTTCAAGATATTTCCGTTGAAACAGAGTTATAAACTATTCGTAACACTAAGGATACATGACGCATGATATCAAAAATTACTGAGGTTTCGTTGAATGACTCACGTGCAAATAGTGACGAAGGTACATACACGCTACGCACAGATCGAACGATCTTTACAAAATTTAAACAGTTTTGTCAGCCACGGAAATTCGTTCAACGAGTGAGCTTGTCAGAAACATATCTAATGCGACCTATCATTGGTGATAATACTGTTAAAGGTGTTTTAATTAGTCGGTATTCGATGCAGCCCGCCAAATTACTTGATAACGTTGCTTAAGAGGATAGTGTTTCAAACATTTCAGTATTTAGTTCGATTGGTCGTCTTTTTCGAATTGAATTTTTTTGATTACTGAAGGAAGCGACACGCTTCCCAGCAGAGGACATTAACTGCTCTGCAACAATGAACCGGAAATGGTAATTATTGATCGGAGATTTTACTGCAAATCGAATTCCGTTAATTTATGTGCATGCGGAGGTTGAGACGGTCTATGGAAGGTTTGTGGGTGTACTTTGCGAACTGATTCACACATTCATATCTTGTCCCCTAAAAACTTAACCAACACTATACATATTACCCTTGAAAGAGAAGTTTACGTTTCACAAATTATAATCGTCGAATCTCTTAAAATTTTAACTTTCCAAGTGATTATTCGTACTCTAAAAAGTAACATTTTAAGTTTATTGTACAATTTTTATTCAAGGGAATTTTACAATTGTTAATTAAGAAAGTACTTTCGCAGCCATTTGTCCGTCCACATGGTTGACGTCATTTAATGTTCCTATTGTTTGTTGTGTTTCCTTTCTGTAAACAATTCCGAGAAAATTGAAGCAATCGCAAGAGTCAAAGCTGCAGCAACATACAAACTTTTTGTAAAATTAATCTGTCAAATTTAGGTAGCGTACATTTTAAAAACAGACAATCTAACGTATGCAACTCAGAGAAGTACCATATCTTAAAACACTGTTTTACTACAATAGGAGATAACTAGAGCGGGCCAAGAGCGCCACGCGCCAGGTTCGCAATCAGGCTGCCGGGCGCATATATGTATGTAAACATAGGTAATTTAAATATGTAATTATTAGGACGAAGACCAAAACCACTGTCTATTACGTCGTGAAGACGCGCAAATATACACCTGCAGTTTGGGTGTTCGTTGATAAATAGGGCGTTGTTCACAGTGGGCCACTACAAAAAAAAAGTTCATTCATCGACGGCTACGAACTAACAGCGCGCTTATTCATTTACGGATGACGCGCTCTATTCATCAACAAATGACGAGTCTGCAGATGTTACGTTTGCACCACTTCGTGGCATACTAGAAACAAGCGTCGGTGTGCTCGCTTTAGTAATTATGTCTAACGTAACTATTAAAAATAAACGGCCATTACCTACGAAAGTTAATAAATTTCTTAGTGAATTTGTGGATTTACACTACAATGGGAGTACAATTTTCTGTAAAGTTTATAAAAAGAAACTACTGTGCTGGAGCAAACGTGATTGTGAAAGACATATAAATAGCGCACACCACAGAAATAAAGAAATGGTGTGTCACAACAACGTCAATTTCAATTAGAATTGTTTTTAACGTTTATGGTATGTGGTCTACCACTTCGTATACTTGATAAAAGAGCATTTCGAAAATTCTGGGGTACATACAATACCGAGTGGATACTACCATCTCGGACAGCGTTACGGAGAGATATTCCGCGAATACGTGAGGACATTGAAAATCGAATTAAAGCCGAATTAAAAGATAAACAGCTGTGGCTATGTCTTGATGAGACGACAGATTGCAAAAAAAATTCTATTTTGAATATAATAGTGCGCGTACTAGATCCTATTAAACCAAATTTTGCAATTCTATTAGCCAGCAGAAGATTAAAACAGTGTACTAGTAAAGCAATTACGGCCGTAGTTCTCGAAACGTTACAAAAATTTCAAGTGTCAACCAGTCAACTGTTGTTGTTCATGAGCGATGGTGCAGCAACAATGTGTAGTGTAGGCCGTTCCCTTAAAGAAAAGTGTGAAGGACTTTTACATGTTACGTGTAAAGTCCATGCTTTACATCTTGTGGCACAAACTATTCGAGAGTGTTACCCGGAGGTGGATGCATTAATAGCAAACACAAAAAAAGTGTTTCTCAAAAGTCTTAAGAGGACTAGGGCATTCACAGGTTATGCCCTGGTATTCGAGAACCACCACAGCCCATTCTTACGCGTTGGGGAACGTGGTTAAAAGCCGCTTTTTATTATAATGAACATTTTCAAGAAGTCAAATCCGTTATTTTGCAATTCGTCCCTGCCGAAGCTAGAGCTATTAGGATGAGCCAGAAGGGATTTCTCGATATTTCTGTTGAAACACATCTAAAGAATATTAGCAACAATTACAAAGGGTTAGTAGACGCGATAGAAAATTTGCAAAATTCTGGATTGTCGTTGGTAGAATCAGTGCAAGTCGTGGACGAAGTTAGTACATTGTTACACAGTATAAACGATGCAACAAGTGGACGAGTTTTAGCTAAGTTCGATAGTGTTTTAAAAAAGAATCCGGACTACACGAGATTAAGACAAATGTGCGATGGGCATCTGCAGATTCCTTGACTAAGTCTAAAGATTATTTTAATTACGCCTGTCTTACTTCGGTAGACGTGGAACGGTCGTTTTCGAAATATAAGAACATTTTTTCGTCTCGGCGAACATCCTTCACCGAGGCAAATGTGGAAACTTATCTGATGGTGCAACTTTTTAAACAAGCCTATCCGCATTATTAAGAAGGATAGAATTTATTTATTATATCTTTATTTACAGTTACATTATTAAGTACAACAGAATAAAAAAAGCGTTCAGTTTCTCAGTTATTTCCTTATTACATCCCATTTACAACGCATACCGTTTTCAATCAAATAAAAAATCATAATGAAAATAAAAACACCTCAGCGTGTACATATATATATATATATATATATATCCGCTCTAATTACTAAACATTATTATTGCGTCAGCTTTTATTTTTTACTCTTGTGTATTAATTTCGAAATATCACATATCTGCTGTGACTCACATATACGCTATTTACAATAAGCGGCCGTTGCGCCTGATTCCGATTCTATTGGATGGCGCAATTTGGCCCGCTCTATTCATGACCAATTAGTTAAGCTGGAAATAAAGGGAATAATCTTCCTATTAATATTGTTTGTTGTCGATCTTAATTTAAACAACGGGACATAATCCAATTTTACGACTTCAACTAACTAGCTATCATAAAAGTTAGCTTAACGCTGTTTACGATGTTTAATTATAAGTAAGTATACACGGGAAATTCTACCCTATCGCGCTACTAAATCCATTTTGAATGATGTTTGTCACCTAAAGTGGAAGCTGTATTAACGTAGTTTCGATTGCATTATCTAGATTTAGAGTCGATCGGCTTTTATGAAGCATGAGAAAGCGTATTGCGAAATATGTATCCAGTGTACTACGTGTGTCAAAAAATACGCGCTATATGGGATTTTTTTTGTTATGGACTTTTATAAAATTGTAATACTGCAAAAAAACAATTTAACAGCCATTAAACGCCTTCTTCTACCTTCTAGGGTGGGCATTTAAAATTGAAAGAGGTTCAAGAGTAAAGTACCTGTACTTATACTCTTGATTTTTTGTCGACGTTTCGTCCGCACTCTTATGGGACATCTTCAGAGCTGTTACTACACGTTGACTGGGGACTATTCAATGGTGCGGAAAGGTTATGGATCAATAAAGCGTGGCGGTTGCTAGAAGGTTTAACCCTCCACTAGACGGGTGCTTCCGAAATCACACCGCCGGACGGGTGGGGTCTGTCAGAGCCATTCTTAAAATTTGACTGTTTGACAAGGTTTCATTAGTTATTTCTATTAATGGCTATTTAAACTTTTATTCGGTGCCTCTAGAATGTAATACCACGAGTAAAGTAAATATATAAATAAAATATCGAACTTTCCCTCTATTGGAAGAAAACATGTGCGAAAATCGCAAGTTTAAAGAAAAACACGTATGTCCATGCGAAAATAAACACAAAAATAAATTCTACATTCGTAGGTAGCTAATTGAACAAACATAAAGGTAACAAAAAAATATAATAACAATACTGTAACAACCGCCAGACACAAAGTACGGGTGTGCAAAGTTAGAGTGCGTTGCTCTCTAGGCAATCGCCTCAACATGCAGTGATGTGGTTCATGCAAAGCCAGGATTTGTAGATTTTGCAGTGATAGCGCATTTTTGTCCTTTTGCAATATTTGCACGATCCTCTTTTGTTGGGAGGGAGACAAGAGGTATCTTCTGCTGGGGGTAATTCCTGCCAAATGTGCTGCTGATTATCAAACATCGCTTGGCAATTTGGATGCATATGTTCGCCTTCGCATATTATCTTGGACTAATTCAACACCTAGGTACTTTAGATAAAGTCTTCGACTTTTACTAAACTCGCCAACCCGGCTGATTGGCCTTGTATATAACTGTAGCAATTATGGTTCCAACGTTAATGATTCCATAAAGCAGTAGCGAGTATTTCTGGCAGTGATATATGAGGAAGCCATTCTGTCTACCACGTCTACACCACTTTCAGTGTGGTTATAGAAGGTTACTATATCTGGTTTCTTAGCTTCGCCTGTGCTGTAATTGATTTGATCATGTTGGTGCATGATACGATCAAGACGTTCTTAGATTTCTTCGGTACGTACGAGACGGCTATCATGTCTTGATTGAACACAAACTTGTACGCCTTCATTTCCCTGAACTTCCTCAACCCCAGAAATATATTTGTCACCAGGGAAGCATCCAGATACCTCTTTATGCAAGTAAACACAACCTTGTATCAACATGCTAAAGTTTTTTTAACCCTCCGTTTGATGGGCTGGGCCTATAAAGATTCGCAAAATCCTTTTCTTGCTGTAACTTCTATAAATATTTTTTTAACAACAATACACGGGTTGGGTCTGTCAGGCCCAATGCCCTTGCAACACGTAAATGGTAGGGTTTACAATTTAAAAAAATACAACACAAGTTGTTGTCATTAAAGATAGGAAGCTGTATAAAGACTCAGGAATTTAAAAAAATATTTATAGAAGTTACAACAAGAAAACGATTTTGCGATTTTGTGTGATGTAAGAGGTAGCCATCTTCGTGATTTAAATTGTTGGGATGTTTGAAGATTTTTCTATTATAATAGTGAGCGTTGCGAGACAATATGCAGGTAAAGTTAAACTGGATTTGGTGGCCAGCTTCCAGTCTATGCTCAACCAGCGCGGATCCGGTTACACGCAACAACCGCGTACAACGCTCGTGCTTAATAATACGAATCCTGACCGATCGCTTTGTTTCACCCGTGTACATACTACCGCACGAACATGGAATCTGGTAGACATCGGGGGCTTCCAAATGATTGCGGTCTTTGATGGGAAGGTAGTGTGACAGCTTGAAATTGGGTTTGAAGATGGTTTTTATGTTGTTCTTGAAGAGAATCTTGCTGATGCGATCGGTGACACCGTGAATGTAGGGTGCTTACGGAAATTGGGCTTAGATGAGGAGAGTTGCAGTGGAGAAAAGGTTGGTGTAGAAGTTAATGCTAGTTTGAATATCTTTCCTAGAATAATTATTGCAGATCAGAGTGTCAGTGATGTGGTTCAGTTCTTGAGAAAGCAAATTGGGTTCAGATATTGAAATGGCCCTTTGGATAAGGAAATTGATAACAGCGCGTTTTTGGGCTGGATGGCGGTGTGAGAGGCCATTGAGATATATATCCTTGTGCATGGGTTTTCGCTTAACTTAACATTGCTAATAAACATACAAGAACTTGGGGTGAATATCGCAAACGGATTTTAGACAACCTTTGCATCTGTTCCTGGTTTTCTTATTGCTCTCTCTGGGGTAAAAATAGCATCTCTTCTGAGTTGCATTTGTTTTGGAAGGCATAGAATTTGCTCTTTCTGCTGATGTAGATCAGAGATTCCCAAATCTTTTTGCTCCGTCGACCACTTGAGGATTTTTTTTCTGTTGATTCTTTGCCTGCAGAATATTGAATCTTCCTAAAACTACTAACATCAAATATGTTTCTCACAGCTATTCACATTAATAAAAAAACGTAATGTACACTTATTGTTATTCAGATCTTTATGGAATGAAATGTAAGCGAATATTTCGATTTTTACGAAACAAATCAGAACTTATTAAAATTCTTACATAAAATTAAAAAAAGTTCAAAATATTCATATGTAAGATGCAAATAATGCTGTTAATGGGGGAAATGAACCCGATGCTTTAATAGTAATTGTTCGATATTTGGCTTCAATTTAGTAACTTATAACCTCAGATTTCAACAGCCAGTGATTTGCAGCCGATTTCTTTTTTTCGTAAGAAGATGGTTTCCGTGCTAAAAACTCCTTTCCATGGTATGAAGGTAGAAAAGCAATCAAACATTTTTTGCAATAGTCCATAATGCAAGATAAGCAACATATCTTTCTGAAGCCAGAACTGCTGTTACCCCATTCTGAACTGCATCTTAAGTTCTTCATCAGTATTCATTCCTATCAGTTCTTCTTGTTATATGATATCTGATTCTTCAATGTCACCGTATGGATCGATAATCTAGTATACTATTTCCATAGTCAAAACGTCCTCTAACGTGATTTTGACGTCTGTGTGGAGGTAATTTAGGTGTTGAACGTAGGCCAAAACGTCATTATTTTGTGCGTTTGTCAATGACAAGTTGGGGAACTGGGAAAATTCGCGCCTTCCAATGTTTTGCTTCATTAGATTAATTCTGGCAAGAAGAGATGCAATGATCGACTTTATTCAATTCAGAGCGTCACCTTGTAACTGCATGTTAACATTATTAAATTCAGGAAATAAATCTGTTATGTAGGCTACATGTGGTTTTCATTTAATTAAATTTCTTTTTAAAATGGAATGTAACATTCAAAAATTCTAAAACGGTTTCAAAAAGAGTATTATATTATTTACAGAACGCTTAAATATTGATCGTGATTTAGTGTACTCGATTTAAATCTCGTGGATACCCAATTTTTTTTTCTGGCTGACATCGACACAGTGAGATAAAGTCGACCCTTTGGGTCCCTTTCTGGGACGAGGCTCATCGGGTCGCCGCCATTCCATCAATTCCTTTTTGGATAAAGGATCATAATGCAGAACCATTGTTTCATCTCCTATAACAATTGACTCCAAATCGATTTCGGATTACTTACGGGAATTAAGGTTGGATGAGGAGAGTTGTTGTAGAGAAGGATTGGCGTAGCAGTTAATGATAGTTTGGTTATCCTTCCTAGAATAATTATTGCGGATCCGAGTGTAAGTGATATGGTTCAGTCCTTTAGGAAGCGAATTGGGTTCAGATATGGGAATGGCCCTTTGGATAAGAGAATTGATAACACCGCGTTTTTGGGCTGGATGATGGTGTGAGAGGCCATTGAGACAGCTACCCGTGTGTGTGGGCTTTCGGTAGACGAAATGTTCTATGGCACCAAGAGGACGCAGGTGTAGAACACCTAGAAAAGGAAGTCAACCGTCCTATTCGACCTCCATGGTGAAGTGTGTAGAATCATATTGGGAATTCAGAAACGATAGGAAATTGTTTAAAGATTCATGTCTATGAGGCCAGATGACAAAGGTGGCTGTACCATCACTTAAGGTTGTAAGATAATAGGGCTTGTTGTTTAAATATAAGGGTAACGTTTTCATTACATAAAATGGATTCATGTCGTCCAATGTTTAGACGTTATGGCATCATGACTGTGTCGTGTCTTTTCATATATGAATGTGCTGTATTTACGCATAGGTACAAAGAATTGTTTGTACGTAACAGTGGCATAAATAATACGTATAAAACTCGAAATGCAAATGAATTAGCAATTCCGAATCACAGAACAACAAAGTACGAAAAAACCCGGGGTACATACGCATAAAAATTTACAACTTACCTCAATAAATCAAGGCTCAAAACATGCATACTTTCAAAAACCTTTTAAAGGAACATCTTCTTGAGAATTGCTACTATAGTGTCTCTGAATTCTTTGTCTAATACACCTGTGATTGTTCGACACCAATTTTTTATGGGTTTTTTTATTTATCATATTTGTAAATTGTTCGACGAAGCCTATATCTTATTGGATCAATTGGCAAATAAAATTATTATTATTATTATTATTATTATTATTATTTTTAAATCGCAAAGATGGGTACCTCTTACATCACACATGGAAATCCCAATGGATTAAACCTTTTAGCAACCGCCACGCTTCACTGATCCATAAATTTTCCGCTCCATTGACCCGAAACAAACCCCTCCGGAATGAATAGTAAGTGTGTAGTAACAGTCGGTAAGTATGCGGACGAAACGTCGGGAAAAGCTACGATACCGGCGCGGAAGCCAAGAGTATATTTATTGACAACCGCGTAAGCCCACGTACCAGATTAAAGTACCCTTATTTTTCAAAATAGAGGAAAGTGTTATTAAGAAAAGTTGTTCAGAATTATCAACTATACTCAAAAAAAATCAAGGCCTCCTATCTCGAACTTGCCTTTTTTCTGGACCAGCCTTTATGTACTGTTCTTTTACATTTTTACAACACATTTGTAATTGCCTTTTTCTGAAAATAACTTAATTCAAGTGACAAATTACATTTTACAAAATCCGAAATAATTATCTCTTCTTCGAGAAATTATCAGCAAACAACACGTATCCGTTGTCTAAATTTGCAGTCTAGACGGAGAAATTACAGATACACATCATAGATTAACTACTGTTCGTTGTAATCTAATATCGTGCATAAAGGAAAGAGTTCCGAATTTCAAATACCGCTAAAGAAAGTCGATACGGTTCGCGTGACCGTAACGACTTCGCATGAGAACGGATACATGAGGGTATGCGCATAATTTGAGAAGCTTGCCTTTTGTACGTCTGATAAAACGCGAACTGCTCGTTTTCGGAGTTGTACAAAAAAAAAAGGGCAAGCAAACGAATAACTGATTTACCATATCGTTTGTTATTTTGAAATTCTCGTTCTTTTTGTGTACATTTGTACGAAATTTGATTTATTTTGACTACTGTAAGATAGATTAGTTCATAAAATATCTAGTGACATTAAGGCAAAAATACGCAATTTGTTTATTTGTTAAAGTTGCACTGGCTCGGTATGTCTGTCACCCATGTTCTGTCACCTTGGCTCAGCCACTCGGTACTTTCTCGCCTGTACCTGTATTGCCCTGCGCGATGCGCGTTTCAGAATCTTTACAGTTTAAATTCAAACCGATATACTGCAAGACCTTTATTAGTTTTAAAGAATTCTTTTTGCAAATGCTATTAGAGTTTAAAGAACGCAATTATAAGTGAATCATTTTACAGATTTTAGAATGGCGACGAACCGCTGATCGTCACGAATTCAAAGTATTTTCAATTAAAAAAAAAATAAAAGAAACAATATATTATTAAACCAATATTTTGTATTAATTCTTTGAATTCGTTTTCCGGATGCTTAGCTTTATGTGAATAATTTTTAGAAGGCCGCCTAAGCTTCTTGTGATTGGTAGTATTTATTTACTTAATTTATCGATATATTTTTTGTACAGTACGTCATTCAGAAGAAGTGCTACGTCACTCACAGTTGAGGTATATAAGCCGATGCAGAACCTTATTCTGCAGGAGTTTTCTTTTGTCCCGACGCCATCCTACTTGCTGACCCGCCGTTTACATAGGACAGTAATACTGGTACTGGCAGAGACACGACAGTAACGCTATCCTGACAGTATTTTTGCAATGGGTTTACTGTAGTTGTACGCATAAAGATTTTTAAAATGGGGTTAACTGGAGAATAAGCTGAGCTATCGCTACTTTGTTATAATATTTTACCCAGGGCGTAACACTTTCGCTTTAAATCAAGTCTTTCGTAAAGGTTACATTTTATGTTCTATAAATATTTACAATCTCGCTATTTTTTAATAAAATTGACTAGATGTTGACCACAACATTTTATTTCTGCCATTTTTATTTTGATTTACAAGTTCTCGGCAAGACTCGTTCTCGCAACGCTGTAATCGTTGACGGCACTGTCCTAGGCAAGATTCACTTTCCTCAACGCTGACGGCGTATAACACTGTCCTTGGTAGTTTACCCCGACACTTACATCGCTGATGGCGTATAACGCTGTCTTAGGCAAGATTTGCCGCTCTCAACGCTGACCGTGCATAACATTGTTCTTGATGAGTTATCCCGACACTTGCAACGTTGGCAGTGAATAATGCTGTCCTAAGCAAGATTTACAACTCTCAACGCTGACCGTGTATAACACTGTCCTCGGTGAGTTATCCCGATACCTACATCGTTGATGGCACATAACGCTGTCCTATGCAAGATTCACCTCTCGTAACGCTGACGGTGTATAACCACGTCCTTTGTGAGTTATCCCGACACTTACATCGTTGATGGCACATAACGCTGTCCTAGGCAAGATTCACCGCCCACAACGCTGGCGGTATATAACGCTGTTCTTGGTGCGTTATCCAGATACTTGCATCGTTGAGGGCACATAACGCTGTCCTAGATTCGCAATGTTAACAGTGTATAACACAATAATGATAGCAAGGACTGTGGGGTAATATGCTAAACACAACATTCATGGCATACGTCGCACCACACAAATTATCAATTAAATCGGGAAGGCCTTTTCGAAGACACGTGGGTCATCATCATCAAGCCATGTACCGATTGATGTGAGAAAAACAAATTTAAATCTACGAACCCCTTGTATCCCCTTCTCAGTGTGTAATTTTGTTTGTAGCTGTTAGTTTGGGGTCAATTTCAACATAGAAGATGCAGATACGAAGATTTTCGGCATATTTTCCTTTTTTATTTTCGTAAGGGAACGAAAGCTGCTGAGGCTCACAAAGGGATACATATGTGAAGTTTATGATGTTGACTGCATAACAGAATGCACGTGTCAAAATTGGCTTAAAAAATTCCGTTCTGGTCGACCTACTGAAGTTGATGATAACTAAATTAAGACCATAATTGAAGAGAATCGTCATATAACTGTTCGAGAGTTTGCAGAGAGATTAAATGTATCGTAGAATCAAAGAAAAACGGCCAGAATTGGAAAATCGCAAAGGATCATGATACCTTTAGAAATAAAACAGGGAGTGCCGCAGGGTTCTATTTTAAACCCATTTTTATTTTCCTTATATATAGCGTCTTTCATTCAAAACCTTAAACATTCTAGGGCCCGTTTGTACGAAGCGTGGCAATTAAATAACGGGACTGGTGCTACTACCGGCAAACACCGAACACGTCACGGCAGGTTTGAACATGTCTATGCTTGTAGATGCTTCCCCCGCCCTGAGCTCGATGGGTACGGTTGTACGTCGCTGAGTCTCGCTGTAGCAATCGTCCGTTCAATTTCTTACGCTGGCGTCGTGTCGGAAAATGTAGAGTGTTCAGATCGAGCAACGAGTTAACCTCAAGTGAGAAGACCCGATTTGTGGAAGAGCAAATCCTGGATGCTCCACCAAGACAATGCGCCAGCCCATTCCGCCTTGCCTGTGAAAGCGTTCTTTGTGAAATCCGGCATCACCGTGTTGGATCACCCACCGTACTCGTCCGACCTGGCCCCCTGTGACTTTTTTTTATTTCCTAAGGTAAAATTGGAGCTTAAGGGGATAAGATTTGACAGTGAGGAAGCGGTGAAAGTGAAAGCGACGGAGGTTCTCAACAAGCTGACAGAAATGGACTTCCAGCACTGCTTTCGACAGTGGAAAATTCGTATGGGGCGTTGTAAGGATCGGCAAGGAGAGTATATTGAAGGAGGTAAACTTTGTAATGTAATTGGTGTTCAATAAAATGTTTTCTAGCACCAATCCGGTTATTTAATTGCCACACCTCGTATGCTGATGACATTCAACTGTACTGTTCCTTTGCGCCTTGTGATTGGGATGTCGCTATCTCAAATCTTAACTATGATCTAGCGTCCGTTTATTCAACTTCCTCTCTACATTCGTTGACTGTTAATCCAGCTAAGTCAAAGGTATCTTTGGTGACGGAGACATTTGCACCACTCTGAGTACGCTAATCGATGTCAGTATTAACAATTCTTCTATTCCAGAGAAAACAACATGCATTACAAACTGTAACTAAAAGAGAAAAGAAAACATTCTCTGAAGAAGACAAAAGATATTTGGTGAAACGTAGAATGTAATTTCATTTTGCTCAATCCAATAGAAAGCCACTAAAACCAAGAATTAAATTTCAAATTATCAACAACGGCTCAGAAACTTTTCGTCAATTGATAAACAAAATGTAATAAACCTTCTTCAAAAGTTATTGCAAAAATTCACATAAAACATTTTTATTAATAAATGTATTACTTGTTGTTTAAAACATCCTAAAATAAGCTGACAGATCCAGAATTAATTAAACCACAGAAATAATTTTGGCCGCCCAATCTGTCTAAATACTCCAGCATGCGTTGTTTGCGCTTGAAAAGGGTTAGACATCGCAAAAAAAACGCTATTTTCGAAACAAAAACGGACTCACTCCCCAAGCGCGAACAAAATGCAAATAAACATCAACATATTCCCCTTTTCCCTTTAAAAACAAAAAAAAAAACAAACACCCGAAATAAAAACAATTAGAGAAGTACCCTCCTAAAAACCTACAAACTCAAACCATCAGCAAGCACACCCCTGCTTGCAAAACGTAGGAAAGAGGAATGAAGAGCAAAGAAAACATGAAACAGCGAATGACATGAACAAAAGCGAAAAGGTTCCAATTCGCGACCTACATTTTCGGCATTTGCGTCTACTTTATCGAACTAAATTATGCACGAGATGAGAACTCGAAAACGAACGAGTACCGCGACGTGTGTGGGCACGTTGAAGCTTGTTAATAGCGTGAGATGACGCTGGCGTGCCAGGATGGGGGAATAGTATACACATCGCTTGAATTTGTACAAAGTAAAATCGCATAAATTTATAATGAGGTAGTTCTTCGGTACGAGAGTGTTGTTGTTCTCTTGTCCTCACGTTGTGATTTTTACTAATGCTTTCGACGATTCGCAGTAAGATATGTAAACATACGATTTCAATTTACGCATACCTAGCCCGTGTAAAAGCAAAGAGGGAATGAAATTAATATTAAATAATATCCTCTAATGGATTCTTAAGCAGGGTCGACAGAAAAAAACATTATTTAGTATTAATTAGTTTAAAAAAGCCGACTACATGAGCTATACGAGGTATTTTCTGGTGTACCGTAGGGATTCCTCAGTGTTAAAGTACTCGTGTATGGAGACAGATGGCGCTTTGCGTCAAAATCTGCATTACCAACTGTGATAAGCATTCTTTAGTCAACGTTTGCCAAAATTTCGGAGAAAATCATCAAGTAGTGTTGTTTTAAGAGCTGCTGAAAATGAACAAGTTTACGTATTTGTAGAATCATGAAAAAAGAATACTGGTCATTGATTCGATTTCTTTTTTTGGGCGGGAGAACGCATGCAGAGATCAAAGAGAAGTTGGATGCAGTTTATAAGGGCCATGCACCTTCGATGACTACCATCACATACTGATTTAACGAATATAAGCGTGGCCGATCATCCGTCTTTGATGAGAAGTGTCCAGGTTGTCCCATTGAGGTGACTACGAACGATATGACCAATAAAGTTCGTGATATCGTGTTGGCAGACCGCCGGGTGAGGATTAGAGAGATTGATAATGTGGTAAACATCTCAACTGAACGTCTGCAAAACATCCTTCACAAAAAATTGAGTATAAGAAAGCTATAGGCGAGTTGGGTGCCGCGTCTGCTGACGATTGATCAAAAACGGAAGCTCGATAACTAACACCACTCAAATTGCACGTTGCCATAACTAAATTAGATTAAAATTACAAAGAATACACACGAAACTAAACCAGCACAAATTACACGCAACAAACGGGCAATTATTTAGAAAACATCGAAAAATTTTGTGTTTCAGATAAAGAAAATAACAGCAATTAGGTCTTTCCAAATTCTTTGCTGATTTAAATTTGTGGGTCAGCCGACAGCGTTACTTTTTAATAGTTACGTAGCACCCCATTACTTCTGAAAAAACAGTAGAAAACATATTTCGTTATCAGAGAGACCTTCAATAATATTATCCAAACATTAAACACAGCGCCATCTTTAGTTTATATCTTCAGTTTCATGTAGATTTGTGTAAATGTGTCTCAGTATATTAAATCGCAATGTTTGTATGTCTTTCTTAAATTCGCAACGTATATTTGTATGTATAATTGTAAACACACCTGGTACGAGTGCGAGGCATTTTGTTGCCTTAAGTGTGTCTTCAACATCGCAACGCTTAGTTATATATTAATTAATTCGCAAAGTTTATATGCATTATTAGGACCATCACCAAACCTTTGACGAAGCTCGAATGTCTGTAGTGTGTATGCTCCGTCTCGCTACTGTCTCCCTATAGTAGCGGAGATTCCAAAGACCAAACATCGTGCGGGTCCGAGCGCTGCATTGCGCACAGGCGAAGGAGCGACGGATGGCAATCGTGACATTTCGTACACTACGTTCTCCGCCGAAGTTACGGCACACTGAGATAAGGACACATATACGTGCGTTATGACTGCTCTCTTGGCGGGGATTGGCGGGATTCTCGACCGCAGCGGACCTCTCTCTAACGTGCGTTTTATCTCGATGTTTGCAATATAATAGCGTACCGAAGTTGCGATTATTTTAATTAATACAGTTTTGCATCAATTCTCACTCTGTGTGTGAATGGTTTTGTTACATTTATGTATGTTAAAAGTAATTCAAATTAGTTTTTGTCTTAAATACATACACGTACAATGTTTTAAATGTATACAAATACAATGTACACAAATTTATAACAAATAAAGCAAACGAAATGGTGAATATACAAGTAAGGGGAATGAAACATTAAATTTACAAAATAGAATAAATGCAGTAACGAATTTGTTAGTGTAAAAAACAACAATAAAGTGTTAAGGAGCCAATAGTGTCGTTTTCTACTGAAGAAATGTAACATAGCGGGTACAGGATCGGGCCAAATACACTTCCTTGTGGAACACCTGCTCTAATTTCTCTTAAGACCGAATAGGTATCTTCTTGTTTAATTCTAAAATATCTTTCTGATGTATAAGACTTCAATATTTGCGAATATTATTTTGGTAGGAAGGTTTTGAGTTTATGCACTAACCCTTCATGCCGCATCCTGTGTCGAATGCCTTTGCCACGTCGAGGAAGATAGCAGAAGAAAGTTTCTTTTTTTCTAGTGTTTTGAGTGCTTGTTTCTAAACCCAAATTGATGTGCCGGAATCAGGTTTTTGGCTTCAATAATGGGTTTAATTCTTTTGAGTAGAAATTTTTCAAACAGTTTCGACATGACGGTCTGTATGAAGACTTCATGCGAAGGTAAACTAAAATATATATTGACAATTTTAATGAAAAACGCCCGATTTTTAAAAACCAATTTCACCCTCCAAAACCGTTTTTCACAAGAAACAGAAACCGCTAGTTTACACACTCCTATAGGATCTAAAATCCGCCCTAGCATTTGGTGCTTTTCCTTGTTATCCTTCTTTGATATTAGCTCTTCTACCGCATAGCGTCTTTTCAAAGTGATCCTAGCGAACTTCTCCACTTTAAAGCTCCCAATCAGCCGACCAAATCACTTACGTACCTACATCATACAATATACATACAAGCGCGCTTCGCATCTTACCGAGATCCTCTTCTTTTTTTATCGGAATAAAGATGCGCGGAATTGAATACATCTCCAGCTGGATCCTCGTCTTCGATGAAAGAGGCTTGCGTCATGTATCTGCCATCGATCCTCTTAATGGAGGGGAAAGCTGGCCACCACGATCCGTATACCCGAGAGCCGGAGGCCTTCATCTAAATGAGCTACGTGCGTAAATTTCCATCCGAGTGCCGTTCGACGACCCTTCCCTCAATCGAACCCAAGGAGCACTGGAGAATTCATACAGACTCTCCATCTCCTTTTCGATTAGAGGATGTTAGGAAGATTGCGCGGTAAATTATTGAAATGCAAGTCAAGGTAGTGAATATGGGTGCGGTCAAAAGATAAAAAATAAATAGCTTGTGAAGTCAGTAACTTCTGTGGAATTACTTTAAACGGCAAGTCCCACAGGGCCATCTACTATCGATTTCTGGAAAAAATATCTGAAAATTGCAAATACAGAAATACCAACGTCGACTGACACAAACGACTGTTAAACAACACTTGAACGTCGAACATGGTTGAAATTTTCAAAAGTATCTTTCCACGCATGCGCAATTACGAGGCACGTCCACGAAGGAAGTTTCGTTTGTATTTATTGCTGCGGCAACGCTGCAGTCGCAGTTCGGCACATGCGCGGTAGTTGCTCTGAGTTAAGAAGTAGGAGATGACGCCATTGCGAGATCGCTGTTTGTTGTTTACAGTTTATAGTGCTTGGTTAGAATGGCTTGTGAGATTAGATCTGTAATTGGTTTTCTGAATGCGAAGAACACTAAAACAGTCGATATTCATCGACAAATTTGCGAGGTTTACGGAGAAAATGCGATGAGTGATTCAATGGTAAGGAGAAGGGTCCGACAGTTCAACGAAGGACGTGATCAAGTGTCGTCAATTGTTTTGTTTAGCTTCTATGTTTGTGTTAAGGAGATGCATTTCTATTGTAACATTTGTGTTTCTTTCACAATGTTGATGGCATCACGTGTCGCTGCCGACAACTGGGTTGATTTGCTACACTCTCATTTTCTCACCATTCCCATTCGTAACATAATCCTGATATACGTCGCTAATCTGTCAATGAATTTCATCGGCTTTCTTCCATAATAGCAATTTTTGTTCACCTGTGCTCTTCAGTTGAAATTGATTTTCTAGCTGCTGCTGTTGCCAGCAAAATAACTTCACAAGCACAGTTTTGAACCTTTTAACTTGAAAATAAGTGACAGTTGTTGATGGTATGCAATCCTATTATTCTAAGTTATCTCTCAAACAAGTGGTTTCTAAGACTTTCCTATAGTCCAGTTCCTATAATCCAGCACCTTGTCGTCTGAAAGAGGGAGTTACCTCATATCAAATCTGGTATTCTAATTTTTTGCAGACTTGTTTATGATTTATGATGTTGGTCTAATGAATATTTCAAGTTTTCGACCTTAGAAGCCGAACGCAACTTTGTCAAAAATCCAGAAAACAGCGACACTTTCGACCTTCTTTCAGTTTTTGTCGATTTTAACTTTACTTTTTCAATAATAACCTTCTGGTACTTTAATAAAGTAGACTAAATTGGTTGTAAATTGAGACCAGAACGTCTTTGTAAATCCAATAATTTCCGAGGTACAGCTTTCTAAAGTTTCCAAAGGGATCTCTGTTTCGCTTTAGACAACTGCGGGTTGAATGACCGACCGTGATGCATATTGACGTACCGTGCAGCCATAGAGCCACAGCGATAAATAGCTCCTCATTGGTTGGTAACTGCGCATGTTCAATGTGTATGTGTCCAGAGCTTAATGTCTGAATGAATAGAAGTAAGTAATATTTACAAAGTTTATTTACAAATGCTAGAAATCGTTCATAACAAAATACCTTCAAAAGCAAATTGAAACAAAATAAAATAAAACTCTGGTTCAGTGAATATTTTCAGTTTTCAACAGGAAAGATGATTCCTCAATAAAAAATTACCGGTAGTGAAACGATATGTGTCGGCTTAAATCATTTACTATTTAAACGATCAAACGCTTACAACTGGTTTTAGTATAAGTTAATCTGCGGTCTTAGATTTTCTAAGTCAAAGATAAATCAAGTGTTTGCAACGGGTAACGGTATAAGTTAAAATACGGACTTCAATAATTTAAACGGCGATGTCTTTCGGCGGAATCTATCAATCAGCTAAGGGCTGTGACTAGGGGCGCGGTGTGAAAAATTCCATAGTTGTCGGCGAAAAGCCGACTACCTCTGGGATACTTCTCGGACTTTGCTCAGCCTGCTTATAGTCTGTTTAAACGCCGACTTGCCTCGCAGAGTTGAAACTAATGCTCAGCTTGGTGTTTGCTTAATCACCGACTTGCCACGCACCTATTCTTGAAAATATTAACATGCCTAAATTGAAATAAAAATGATTTGCTTATACTTCGGATTTTGTTTTATAAGATCCACACATCTGTGAAAGGCGCATACTACTCGATAGATATCGTAGTTTTCAGGATTTTCAGATCTATGTTGAGTCTATTTAATGAGGGGGAAGAGGTAGCTTCCGAAAAAAGTAGGTCTGCAGGGTCCAAATTCGCTCAAAACAATATTGCTAAAAATTACAGTATTTGAGACTCTGAAAGGGTGTATCTTGGAATTATTGGGCTTCCACAGACCATTTTGGTTACAAATTGTGGCAAATGTAGTATACTTTAAAGAAGTATTGAAAGGTTATTATCGAAAAAGCGGTCCTTTAAGGTCAAAGTCAATAAAAACTAAAAGAAAGTCGAAACTTTCTCAGTTTTCTGGATTTTTGACAGAGTTGCGCTCAGCTTCAGAACTACTAGACTTGATGTGTAAGGTTACTGGAATCCTATTTTGAGACGTGTTCAATGTCAGAAACCTATTGTTTTATTATCATCTAATTTTTCATGAAAGTATTCAAACAATTTTTTCAATCTTCCCCTCGACAAAAAATTACCATGAAATAATGAATGAGATCAAATGTGACACGCTTCATTTCAGCAATTGCACATAATAGAAAGGGAGGGTCAACAGCTGGAGTAACTGTCGTCTATTTTCCCAAAGATAAACGACCACCTACATCGTAGAAGACAAGGCAGATACATCTACCATTTACTTAACGGAATAAGACGAACCCTTGTCATCGGGTGATCTTCTTAAGATTCCCTTGTTTCCTTAAGAAACAATGGTGGCCCTTTCGCCGCATCTCCCCTATATTTAAACAAGCGAAGCCTCAATTGAGTGAATGAGAATGAGAGAGACGCAAAGAAGATTTTGGACGCAATAATGGAATGATTAATTTTGGAAATCGATATTCTACGAAAGAAGTTAGAGCTTGAAGACTGGGGTAAACAGGAGCGAAATCGAAGGGGTAGCTTAAACAGAAAGCGAACGCCAAAAGAGTTGCGTTTACTTTACTTTCAAAGAGAAATATAGGAGGCTTCTTACCTAAATACCCTCCGCCCCGCCACTTTGCGTCGACGAGTTCAGTTATAACGGATGATTTGTCAAAAGTGATTGAACGAGAGAGCGAGTCCATGCTGTACAAACGAAGTTAGTCGAAGTTAGAAAGGGGGCGGTTGCTGCTTTAAACGTACAGGCAGTTAGAAGTTAAGGTATTTTTGCCTTTTGACTGGCGCTGCTTTGCAAAAGGGGTGATATTTTATTTCGAATTCCTTGGAAATACGTAATTTCCTTGGAATTTCCGATTTTTAAAGTATTTTATTACGTTGGAAATCACAGATTTTCATAAAATATGCATATACGCGAACATTCTCATACTTTGTCACCCTATAAAAAAGCGGTTGCTTGGAGAGACATAATTTTTCATATAGTTTATAGTTAATATACGAGGGTAAGTCAAAAATTTCTTACACTTTTAGTTCTACAACTGTATTAAACAAAGATAAGCGTACAACAGATATATTACTTTTCGATATAGTCTCCACCTTTAGCAATGCACTTGGTCCAGCGAGCCACAAATGCATTGATTGCTAGTACAAAGGCAGTGTTTCTAAAGTCCCCGAAACGTACCCGACTATTTTACAAACAGCGTCCTGATTTACCTGAACCACCAAAGCCGATTGTTACACGTTGGAGAACATGATTGTAGGCTACGTTTTACTATAACAAATATTTTGATCAAGTAAAGAAGGTAGTTTTAAAATTCGATCCGACAGAAGCTGCAGCAATCAAGAAAAGCCAGGAAATATTTCAAGATAGTCAGGTTAAAAAAATTACTTCGGACTAGCGGAGGGAATAGAAAAATTACAAAATGTTTCGATGTCGCTAGTGGATTCTGTTCAAATTGTGAATGATGTTCACGCACAGTTATGCGCTGTACAAGGCGAAACAAATTGGTGTGTAATACGAAAATTTGAAAGGGTTTTAGAGAAAGACTCCGATTTTCTTATATTAAGACAAATTTGCGAAGGTGCGTGTGAAGATGCATTAAGTTGTTTCAAAGATTATTTTAAATATGCAAATATAACATCGCTAGATGTCGAACGGTCGTTTTCGGCATTAAAAAACATTTATTCCGTACGTCGTACTCACTTGACTGAAACAGCTGTGGAAACATATCTAATGATTCAAATATTTAACAGATGTTACCCAGTTTGTGATTTCACGGAAGACTTTTAAAACGGTAAGTGTTTCAGCACGTTTTATAATTTATTTCTTACCTTCTATTTTATGTGTAAACTTTTATGCGCTCGCCACGCCTCTGGCTGTTACCGCATATTTGCCCAAGTTACTTGTGACAAAGTATTGAGTTATATTTTACAAGAAAAGTATAAATTACATTTTACGTGATGATAAAAACATACATAGGACGAAAATTATACAGGCTGTCCACCGGGAACTGTAACTATAGATATATGAGAAAGCACGAAGTAGAGGTATCCGAAAATTGGGTAGATTCCTAGCACCAATAGGGCCAACTCATCTAAAATATCTTAGAATATCTGTCGCTTCCCATTACAAACAAAGACGATATCAATTTGCTTATTTTAGATGGAACACCTTTTTCAATTCTACATAAAATTTTCAGGTAAGTTTATGCAAGATCGGTCTGTACCTGTGTGTTCGAGATGGGTTCCAAGACAGTTGATTGAAGTCCATAAAGACACCCGGATTCGTATTTGGGTTGGGAGGTGTTGCCACATCCTCAAGGTCGAGAATTCTTCAGTACTGGAATTAGAAAGCTCACAAAGCGATGGGAGAAGTGCCTAAATGTTGGTGGAGACTACATTGAAAAGTAGTGTAAATTTCATTGTCATTGAACAAATTGTTTCTTTTCCACAGCCATTTGTCTCGTTAATTACTGAACGCTCTCGTATAATCAGGAGACATTTTACCAACACCTGTCAAGGACATGATCTTGATGTGAATCCGACTAATTGGAAACAAGGAGAGAATACTGTTCGCAACATCGAAGAAATATTGTTGCTTAAATTCGATTCAATGAAACCAATTGCTTTACGTGTACAAATACGTTTTCTGCTCGTTCACCAATTTGCTAAGAAGCTCCACAATTCCACAGACGATCATCCAAACTACTACATTCAGTAACGCCCTAAAATTAATCAATCAATCAAAGGAACGTATTATTTATTAATTACTTTCCCCGTCCCAACGTTGCCAAAAGTATTTTTCCTCCTGCCGACAGGGGAAAATTCCACAGAACGAACGAACCTCTCGCGAACTTTTAACATGGCCCCATAGTACGTTCGAAAATCAAGTCCCTATTGTCGGCCGTACAAGAAGATGAAAATCAAGCGAGCGGTGGGAAAATTCGCCGGAGCGAATGCGGTGCGCGTACCTGACGCCATCTCGCGGGACGTTCCGTAGATAAACGGAATTACGTCATCACATGATAAATGAAAGTTCGAGTTACCGCTTGGGAGTCTGCAAGATACGCCAGCGTACAAAGTAGGGAAAAAGGAGGTGGTTGTAGTATGTAATGGTGATGTGGAAGTGAAAAAATAGCTAAATTAGATGCTTTTCCGATGCCTTTTGCATTCGTTTTAACGTATTTTCCTGGAAATTTGAATAAAACGCTAATTTTAATGAAAGAGGAAATTTGTCGAATAGTGATGTGATATGACAAATACAAAGAATCTAAATTATCCATGTTAGAACGATAGAAGCTATCGTTAAAAGAATAGGTCGATTTCTATTTTTTGTAAACTAACTTTTGCCGTTATCGATAGTTTAATTGTATTTCCGGTTTCACCGGAAATTACGTCAACTTTCGTTTTTTAAACAAAATGACCCGTATATTTTTACGATTTTGGAAAGGTAATCGAAAGGCCGATCCAACGATGCCGCATACATTATACTTCGACTTAAGAAATATGACGATATGCAGCAGTAAATGTTTTGGTAATCTGTTTCTGTTGTTACGCAAAGTTGGCTAGGAAAGAGCGCCAAATTATTTCTCGTGACGCCAGACTGATCTAAAGAGCTCGTTGCCAAGCGAAGTAATCGTAACAATTGCTAAACTGTCAAATCTCAATTCAAAAACAAGTTAAAATGTGAGAAAAATTGGACAAGCAAAGCCCAAAATTATGTGCATTTGGTACACCATTTGGCCGATACAGATAGATTTATACGTTGACTATGCAGAGATTCAAAAAATTGCAACCGATATCTTTATCTTGATGATATTCTAATTTACAAGGAAGGCCATAATCAAATTGTAGAGAAAGTGCTAGAGAAAGCACGCCAAGTTAATTTAAAGCTAACAGACATACCTAAGCCATATTCCAAGAAAATACACGGTGTCCTTTTCAAACACGTTTCAAATTTACTCATGAACAAGTCGGCTATGAAAGGAGACGGCGGATTTTCCATTGTCGTACTTTCTAATTGTTCATAATGTTTGCCATCTTTTTGAAACTGATTTCGATTGATGCAAAACGAAGTTAATCTTTTGTATTGCGCAATTTTGACATTATCAGCGTCAGTTTTAAGAACACCACCAAATATTGTTCCTGAGATCAGTACGCTGGGGGATAGTGAACGAACATCAAACGATTCTAAAATTTCCCCATCCTCTGATTCAATATTATTTATCTTACTTTGATGGGTACATTTTTGTATTCGTGAGTCTATACCTGAGACCATTGGTTTTATAGATTTCCCCGGTTTGTGGATTTTTTGGTAGACTATGCATTTTTGGAACTGTCGGATTTGGGATTGGCTTTAACTTAAGGTTCGCGTTGATAAGTTTTGGGCAATTGTTGAGAACCTTTTTCGTTCCTCCCATCATAGATGGAAAAGGATTCTTTCTTAATTCTTCACAAGGCACTGACGATAGCAAATTGTTGACGCTGGTGAAATAACCCGGGTTGTCCAAAATAACTACTACGTTCCCTTTATCCGCTTTTAAATAAAAACAAAAATTTTATTTTTGAGGCCTTTAATGGCATTAAGGTCGCCTGTGTCATTTCTAGTGCTTTCAACTCCGTTCAAGTTCTTTAAAATTGTAATTTTTTGCACGCGTTTTTCATGTAATCTTTCGTTGTGGCATCTAGGTTTTTAAGAGACGTTTCTACTGATGCAATGAGTTTTTCCGCTGGGATTCTTGAGCTGCGGATATAACGTTTTAGACCCTTATTTAACAGCGTAATTATTAAACTTTCATTCGATGGTTTTTTGGTTAGTTTAGAACGAAGAACAATTCCTATATATCCCTTGACATTTCCTACTTTATTTTCCATAAGCAGATAAGTTTGGAACGGTGACTGTTGACGATCTGTTAGATATAAGATCATTACCCTTCTAAAATTTAAAATACATAAACGTCATCCCATTTGGGTGAATGTACATCTATAATACTGGGGAACAGCAATTTCGTTGTCTTAAATCTGTGACATGTTTTCGACTAACTTTTGGCCTCTGGGTCCAAAAATAACCGCAGTTTTTGTCAATCACGTCAACTTTTTAAGCTACAGAATACCCTCAAAAGTCATACAAATTGTGCATATAAAGGAAAATAAAGTAAAAATTTATCAAATATAGTGTTTATAAGGAATAATTTTATTCATACAAAAGCTATAATAGTTACTGCAAGTTAAATTGTGTTCATACAAATAATTATTTTTTTATCGAACGGTAATTGCATATTAAGGCAAAAATTTTCTCTTATAGCTTTTTCTGGAATGTTTAATCTGTGGACATTCTCGCTTGATGCTCCAACAATAGTCAGCCATCATATGTGCATCCCATCTACCTTGATACCGTGCCTCTATGATCTTCAAATCCTGGTGAAATCGCTCACCCTGCTCATCACTGACTGCACCAAGATTTTCCAGGAAGTTAGCAAGATAGCTATGTAAAAAATGCAATTCGGTGCTTATGTTGCAACCTAGCAGTTTGAAGCTCTCCAAGAATTGCCGGACAATTTTGGTGTAATTCTGTGCTCGTGTATTTCCAAGATAGTCTTTAACAATGTTTTTGAATACCAACCAAGCATTCTTTTTAATTTCTGAGATTGTTCCGATGAAATGTTCATCTTTAACAAGCTGCCGGATCTGTGGACCATCAAAAACCGGCCTTTATCTTTTCAAATGACAGGCTAGGAAATGCTGAAATGAATACTTGAAACAGTCTCCTTCAATTGGCAAAGCCTTAACGAATTGCTTCATGAGACCCATTTTATATGCAGAGGTGGAAATATAATGTTCTTTCTGTCGACAAGTGGCTGATGTACAATGTTTGGATCACCAGGTTCAGGTCAGATCGTGGCAGCCAATTCGACTGCACCCAATGCTTCTCACGAGCTCTGCTGTCCCACATACACAAAAAGCAGGGATACTTGGTATATCCGCGTTGCTGGCCAGAAGGAAGCTAACCATTTAAGGTCAACACAAATGATCCTTGGTGCATGTGGTATTGCAACAAATCAATGACTCTCTTTATGTCTTCATATTCTTCACTCAAACGAACTGAATGGCCTACGGGACTGAACCCAATAAATTTCCATTGTGGAGGAAAACACACTTTAAGCTCTGCTTTGAGCTATCGATAAACAGTCGCCATTCAGTTGCGTTATAGGTTGAAATTCCCAACTCTTCCATTAAACCATGTACGTTATGGCAATACACAAATCCATCATCACTTCGAAAGTGTTGTAGAAACGCACTTTCTTTTAATCGAACATAGGGTACCTTAGCTCCCTTTTCAAGCAAGTTTTTCTCATGCAGTCTTGTTGCTAAGAGCTCTGAAGCTTTTTTGGATAGTTCCAAATCTCATACCAAATCATCCAACTGATGCTGGTCAAATCCATTACGAACGGAATCATCTTTAATTTCAAAATCTTCATCGTTGGGGTCACTTTGATCTTCACCAGACTCGTATTTCCGTATTTCCAAAGAGGGTAATTCATTGAAAACTGGCACTGGGATTTCGACTGAATGAGGCACTGAGTGTATAGCTGATGGTAAACTAGGATACTCTATTTTACATTTGTTTTTCTTGTTATATCCTGACGTTTTCACTATACAAAACTAACAATCACTTGAATGATCTCTGGGCTCTCGCCAAATCATAGCTATACCAAATGGAAGTTTATCACGTGTTCCCTTGATCCACATCCGTAAACCCTGAACACACTACTTACACACTTTGTGAGGGGCCCATGATTTATCTTGATCACCAATTTTCACTTTAAAATAGGCAAAATAGACTTGCCTGACAAATATACTGGTGTTTGTCCTTTGACTGGGAATGGTAAAACTGACACATGTGTAACAAAACGAATCGGGGCTGTTCAAGCACTTACGACGTGAATTAGCAAAGGTCGACATAAGGAAAAGTTTCAGTTCATATATAAATAAACACTAAACACTGCTAACCTTGTATATAAACAAGAACTTAGACTCCACGTCGAAATGGGCCGCACCGTTTCAGAGCGACACACAACGTCTCACTGCAGTATCTCAGGCGTAGCTGAACAAGTCCAGGCAAGTATAAACCTCTCGCTGTTCTCCTATGCGTCATTCACCTGGCGCCCATCGGAGAAGGTTTATGTCAGCCAATAGGAGACCAATAGTGCTTCCTATGATCCATGCTCGATTTCGCGGGGAATGGTCACATTCTCATAAGGTGTAGAGATAAAACTTGACGTGGTAGAAGAAAATTAGCTACAGTTTTGAAACCAGCATTCCTAATTAAGTATAAAACAGCTCAAAAACCAAACTCAACAGAAATTGTGTTACAAATTGTTCCCCAGTGTAATTTAATGGAGTTAATACGCTGCATAAAGTAAAAATAGTACAATGTTTTTAGAATAAGTGTGTTGTACAATGCATTCGAGTGCGTTTAAAAATGTTCGAGAACACAAAAAGAACGAACAATGTATTTTATAGATATGCTCTCTTCATTAGAGATACTTTTAGCAAGCCTTGTAATCAAACATTTGGAGGATTGCAACGATAAGGCCTTTGTCCAAAGTATTCGAAAGTGCTGCATTTTACAATCGTAAACTATATTAAACAACATCAAACAAACCTTTATTGGCAAAGAGCCAGCTTCCTAAACGTATTAAGCAACCCAAATAGTACATTTACACCAAATTATAACTCTCACCGAACAAGAAATTTCCTCCAAAACGCTGTTTCCGCAATTCCATACCAACGGTGGCTTATTGCCAACTTTTCACGATCCTCCGCGAAAATACACCCGCCAAAATTACTTCCAACACTCGACCTCAGCTCCAAGGAACTGCATCGAATTAGCGGTCGTGTCAAAAGCGAGCACGGCAAATGATATTTCGCTGTTACAGCAATCTCACTCCGCAAATACGTATACTGTATATTTTCCGGATAATTCTCTAAGGCAACGCAAACAAGGACGCGGCGAAGTAATGAAAACATAAATCGAAATATGAAGGGCGAGTTAACGAAACAGCTGGCCAAAACGGTGGAGGTGTGGAGAACTGGTTATATGGGAGGGCGTGATAGATGGCGTTAGTAGCGTCACATATCCCCACGCGTTATACATCAAAATCGTTCGGGCAGGCCCAGATTATAAATCGAGATTGCTCATAAATGTATGTACGTCACCGTGGCGGTTATGAGATTGTTTTTGCCTGTGAGGATGAGTAATGGGGAGAAGGATGCAGAATCCATTTAGATGCTTTTGTGTCGTATTTTTGGACAGCGTTAAATGACATCTAGATCCTGCTGATGGGTAATTTATGGTCGATAAATTGAGATGATAACAAAAATTCCAGAAATACTACGTTGGGTACTTTTTACTTATCTTATTGAATATTATCGCATCGTGTGATCAACATCTGCATCCCATCTTCATACAAATCAGTTGAGTGAGAAGATAACAGTTCTTAGGTGGCTGTGTTGATGACAAGGAATTTCTATCAATTATACTTAAATTAACGCTGCTAAATCTAAAGATAATAAAATAAATTCTGAGTTGGTTATAGTTTTTGTGTAAGGTTTGAGTATTTAACGTTTTGACAACCGTACAAGATTACATAAAAAATGTTTCTTAGTCACTAACTTTCCTTTTTTGGAATTTTCGCTTGTGTGTAATGTCTGATGATTAAGCCGGGCACAGAGAGCTTCGCGCCAGGTTATGTGGAGGTTGCCCACGACGCTACGTAACAGTTTCTCATCAACCCTTCGCAGCGTTAGTCGTAATTATTGAGATAAATACATGTACGTAAGTACATCTAACGTGCGCAAAGAAAATAAACGACCGTTGGCTAATAAAGTCACTAAATTTATCAGTGAATTTCCGGATTTGAACTATAATGGAATTAAAGTATTGAAAAATACCTTTAATGTGCTGGAACAAAGGCAATTGTAAAAGGCATATAAATAGCGTACAGCACAAGAAATTAAAAAAAAAGGTGTGCCACCTCAAACCCAATTTAAGTTGGATTTACTTTTAATGTTTATTGTTTGTGGCCTACCGCTTAGCTTACTCGATAAAGAACCGTTTCGACAGTTTTGGCGTACGTACAATTCCGAGTGGAACCTACCATCACGGACAGCGTTACGGAAAGAGCTACCAAGTATACGTAAAGATATCGAAAATAGAATCAAAAGAAAAAGAATGAAAAGGTAAACAGCTGTGGCTATGACTTGATGAGACGACAGATTGCAAAAAAAATTCTATTTTGAATATTACAGTACGAGTACTGGATCCTGTTAAACCGAAATTTGAGTTTAGAAATTATTTGCAACAGACTTATAACAACTCTGACATCACTCTAATGATATTAATGATAAAACCATGTCGATTAGTTGTCTCCGAAGACGATCTTTGTAGTGTCTGTCACAATGCTAAGTTACAAGTAAAATTACAAAAAAGTATATTTCTGCATCTCAAAAACTGTAACCCATGAAGATTTTTTGTTATCATATTCGAGTTTAGCATGATAAAATTAGTCAAAATCGGTTATTAACGTTTCTGCCTCAAAAACATTGTTGCTGAGTGTAATGAGGAGGATCTCGCTTAGGCGTCACCTTGTCTAGTACGGTTCATTTTCCAACATTTAATTTTTTCTGGAAGAATTTATGGAAGAATTTAGAAAATTACTTAATTATCAACAACGGAGTCTTGTTCTTTCACTGTTACCTACTAAAACCACGGGGACAAAGAGAGGGGAGTTACAAGAGGAGTTTCGGCTATATGAGTGGCTGCAAAATCAAAAAACTCTGAGAGTTGTTGCCGAAGCTATTTTTAACAATCTGTTGATTTTCAAGAACACATCAGAGGTAATGAGCTCCTCTAGTACTAGTCACTTAAGGAAGTACTTTATATCAAATCGCCAATATTCAGAGCTTTTACAGCTTACGCCGCAACTACATCTTTGAAAATACTGAAGATAATCGATACGCAGATTCCTACGGCCATATCCTTTCTCAGCGTCGCTACCAGATTTAATACAGCCATCGTCCCTTTCGGATCTGCAACATTGCTTCCGAAATCAAGTCCTCCCACGCCGTCCAGATTGAATAACGTTCCAGTGAAAATATAAGAGGGGTCGAGCATTCCGAAAGGTCTACAAAGGCAAGAGGAGTAAATAAATTAAGAAACGAGGAAAATGGGCCAGGCGAGGCAATTTAGACGCCTTTTGTTTGCGCGAAATGAATTACTCTTTTTTTTTTTGGCGTTCTTCGTTTGTTACGCGAAACGTTACCCGAAATCAGGGGGAGAATGTCGGCGTTAGTAAGGCGAAAGGTTTACTACGCATTTTATAATGAAAATGAGCTGTTTCAATGGGTAAATGCTGGTGAAAATTTAAATAAAGGAGGTGTGTTGTGATGTTAATTACGTTTGAAATGCAGAGTAATTTTAAAGATTGTTTTTCTTTCAAATATCATTGTGTATTAAAGCAATAAGAAAAGAATGTAAATAAATAAATGTAATTTAATAGATTCCACTTCTCTCTGTTCTTTGCCACCTTTCTCTAATCACTACAGCCCGGTAACTGGAGAGTAATAGCAGCGGCGGTGTGACTGTTTAGGTGGGCCGGGAGGGCTGGTCGATTATGATACGACACCACAAATCATCATCACTAGAGTAACCAAAACTTGCGGACTCGCATAGGCGTCGGTCTTACGGGTTAATATAAGAATACGAAAAATTCATAAATAAACTTACTTGCTAATTATTCAACAAATTAGAGGCATCAGGATGTGAACTACTGTAAACTTGCATCATTGCATGTTTCCACAGTTACTTCTTTAAACCTTGTGCGTCGACAAGAAAAAATATTCTTATACATAGAAAACGATCTCTCCACATCTAAGGAAGTTACATTTGCATGTAGAAACGGTTTTTCAAAATCACTTAAAAGTTCACTATTCTTACACTTATTATAAACGGCCTCTAACGTATTAAAAATCGGGATTTTTCCTTAAAACATCTGCCAACTTTTGACTAGCGCATAATCCTGGCGTATCATTTAATGTGTGTAATTTATTTTTTACACTCTCCACTATGTCTAATGATTCCTGCAATGACAATTCAGTACATTGTAGTTTTCTGATGGCTTCTAGTAATACTGTATAATTGGCATATATTGTTGTTAAATCTTCTAAAAGTTGAGGAATTTGAAATTCTCTTTGACTTTCTCTAATTGCTTTGGATTCATTCCGATTAAATCGCATTATAACTGATTGAATTTGTTGAAAATGGATCAAATAGTAACAAGCTGCTGTTAGCCAAGTACCCCATCGCGTTAAAATTGGTTCAGGAGGTTCTGGAATACCTGGACAAAATTTACGAAATTCTTTTAAACGTTTAGGAGATTTACGAAACACTGCTTTAGTACTTCCAATCATCCGATCAACGTTTCCGTAATGTTGTCGAACAACTTCACCAACTAAATGCAAAGCATGCAGCACGCAGGTTATATGTATTAAGTTAGGAAATATATGTTTTAAGGATCGCCCAACACTTAACATCGTTGCTGCACTATCTGTCACAATCATCACAACTTGATCTTGGGCAATTTTAAATTTTTTCAAAGCGTTCATTATCACTTTTTGAATATTTTCCGCGGTACATTGTTGAACACGTTTGCAAGCTAACAAATATCGAGATGCTGTGTTCTCGCTAGATAGAACGCGAGCTATTACATTCACAATACTGTTTTTCTTTATATCGGTCGTCTCATCCACGGTAATCCATATTTTTTTTTTGGAACACAAATCACGTTTACACACATTTTCTAGCATCTCTTTCATTCGCGGCAAATGATTCTGTAATTGTGTTTGTGAGGGTAATGAGTACTTTGGAACGTATTGTCGCCAAAACGTTTGAAAAGCTGCTTTTCTCACCAACGGCAACGGAAGATTACAAGAGGTAAACATAATTAATAAATGTATGAGGAATAGTGTATAAGGTATTTCAGTTCTTGCATTTCTCATATGCTTAATACCATTGACATGCCTCTGGCAATCAGTTCTGTCCAAAGCAGCCAAACGAACATTGCATATTAAGCAAAAAACTGCACTACCGTCATATTTTAAATGGGGAAAAAGTGACACATACTTATATACATTAGTAGCAAATCTATTACGAGGCATTGTTTTCTTAGGTATGTAAATATTAGTTCTATATGAAACGATACACTAATTATGTACTTGGTATAATACTACAACACACAAAAAACACCAGCTATATTTTCAAAAGCGACACGTAAGTACATAACCTTGACCGTTCGACTAATCTCTGCAACAGCTCAACCGGTACTAAAACGAAATCTCTCTCAGCGCGGTTTAACATGATTTATATTCAAGGTCGACACTACATGCCTGCTTCTCTACCGGTTTAGTTTATTTATGAATTTTTCGTATTCCTATATTAACCCGTAATACCGACGCCTATGCGAGTCCGCAAGTTTTGGTTACTCTATTAGTCACCTAACAACAGAGTTTCTTTCAAGATACTCTGTCTGCAGATGAAAATGCACCCTCTAGGAGTTTGTTACAAGAACTTGTTGTGATTATTGAAAGCACCCTAAAGTACAGTCAGTAGTGTTCATAACCACTTGCCTTACGCGGCCCATCTTTGAACTTATTAGGATACAGATACAAATTCTATCTTATCCTATTTTTTCCTAGGGTATTGGGTACCAACATATCCTATACATGATCAATTGGTGAAAAGTAAGCTTTTAAGTGTGGTGTTTTGTGTGGGGCCTTGCATTATCTTATTGGAACACATCATTCTCAATTCTTTACGCAACTTACGGCAGTTTTTCAGCGCCATTAATCCACACCTAATACTCTGGAGTTGGTGGAGTATGTTAGTGAACGATGTAATACGTTGGCTACCACCGTACATTTTAAAATCCATTCCCTCGGAGCATGCTATTGATTTATGAACAATATTTAAACGCTTTCTGGAATTAAGAAAACTATTTACAAACCTTAAGAAAATATTGTTTTGTGTTATAATGGCCATTTACTTATACTAAGAATCGCTTTCTTTAGATATTCTGCAAGATTTTCTTGAATCAACTTAACAAATGTCTTAAACAAAGAAATACAATTATTTCATTACAAGTACATACTTCCCTTATGCGGAGAGGAAAACGCTAAGAATATATTTCTTTTGATTTAAAACAGTTATTGTATTGTAGATAATTGAAACACGTAATCAACTAAAATGCATAACCTAAAAATATTTCTATATTTCCAATGCGCAAACCATGTATGACAAATATCTGTCTAGATTCCCTTTGGACCGGCGGACAGGAATTATTCACTTATCAAAGACTAAACAGCTGCTGACGTGGATATAAAATATTATTACCTCCGACACATGAATGTGACAGCGGCCTCTAGCAGAAACCACCGTGACACACGTATGTGACGGTTGGTGGCGAACGTTGTTAACTTCGTTACTCCTTTCTCCGGGTGTTCGGTGCACTTCAACTTTACCGTCATGCTGTGTTTCATCACCTCCCACTACGCATTTCCACCCCTCTCGTCACAATTACCGTTGTTTGTTCCACGCTCATCTGATACATCGATGTTCCTAGGTCAAAGAGACGCTAATTACGGAATCACAGATGAATACGTAATGAAGTTCGATGACCTACATGGCACAATACTCACAAGCAACCGTCTTAAGCGAAAATCTTCGTACCTTGTTTAAATATTTTAAATGTGATGCGATTTCAATGTCAGAGAGTGTATTTTAAACGACATTATCTCGTCTAAAATTCCAAGAGCGATAAAAACCATACCGGAACATAAAAATATGCCCGCTAACTATCGTATATTACCCGTAAAACCATGTAGTGCACGTGGCGAGCCTGACAAGACCCAAAAGTACGCAGTACAGAGACGGTACGAAATATGTTCTTGTAAAAGCAGACGAGAAAGAATGAAAATCGCAGAAAAAAATTTCCCAGCTCGCTTCGAGTTAATTAAATGTTATTTTTGCGGTGCACAAACGGATATGGAAAGAACTCGGCCCAGTTTTATGTTCGCAGAGAAATATGAACCACTGCGGGCAAAAATGTAAAAATTTAGCTCTAGGACTGTTATATACATTGTGTTCAAAGAGGAACGGGAGAATGCAATATCTCGGGAACGAATGAAGATTATAACATTCTGAAAACTTTGTTATAAAAGTATAGTAGGCGCACTTATTTTGCGATAAACTCTTTTTAAATTACATGCGTCACCGCTAGGTGGCGAAGTAATTGATGTATTAGAAAACCCAGGTATTTCGTCGTGTCAGAGGAGGATAAAATAATAAACTTAGTCGTTGAATCAAGCAAAGAGTATACAGAGAACCCATGCAATGTTAAAAATTCGCAATAGACTTTTGACGAGAGTAGCGAAGCGGTCTCGTCAAGAAGCTCAAGCGCTAGCGCCTTACTTCGTCTGACGTCAGCAGGTTGTGACGTATATTGTCTTAGGTGAACGATCAGCCATGAACGCGTTTGCAGTCTCTGCGTTTTGAATTGATTTATCTAAATTATATTGGTCCTATTTAAAAAAATACTGTGTAGTAAGATGTCCGTACTTTGTTGGTGATACCTGTAATGTTTTCCTAGTGTTATATAAGCGATAAAACCTTTTGTGAAACGGTAAAAACGGGGTAACCTAAGCGTCGGCTTTGTGAGTTACACTTTGTAAAAGAAGATACTACTTATTGTTCAACAGCTACAGATTTAAGGATCGGTGAAACTACAACTGTAGGTTTAAAAAATACTAGGCTTAAAAAAGATGCTATTCCAACTCAATTTCCTAACTGTGTGTTGTATTTGACAAAAAACGTGAAGATTTTATTGTTCAAATAAAAGGTGTCCTAAAATTCACGCAAGATTTGAATTTTACGCCATTTGTGCGATAAAGTGTTGCCAACGGAAAAAAAAAGGACAGCGTAACAGCTGACAGTTTAGGGTTATTAAAAATGGAGCGCTACACGAAAGAATAACGTGTCTTCGTTGTTGAACAATTTTAAAAATAATGAATGTTTGGCAGCTACAGTTCGCAATTTTCGTACAAAATACGGTCGAAATAATGATTTAACTTCATCAAATGTGAAGAGATTAATTCAAAAATTCAAGACACTCTGGCCGTCCTTCAACAAGTCGTTCAACGCAAAACATCGAAGCAGTTTGTGAGAGTGTTGCTGAGAGTCCAGGAACATCAATTCGAGACCGTGGTCAAGAATTGAGCATTTCGAGAAGCTCTCTACAGCGTATTCTCACGAAAGATTTGCATCTTCATGCTTACAAAGTGCAATTGACTCAAGAACTGAAGCCTACTGACCACGCACAGCGAAGAGATGAATGGATTATGGAACAACAACAAGTGGATGCTGATTTTTCGAACAAGATCTTTAGCGATGAGGCTCATTTTCATCTTGATGGGTTCGTTAATCGTCAAAATTGTCGCATTTGGGGTTTCGAAAATCCACAAGTGATTGTTGAGAAACAAATGCATCCACAACGTGTCACTGTTCGGCATTCTTCGGCAATAACAGTTAAAGGTGCTCGCTATCGCGACATGATAATCCAGTTTTTTGTTCCTAAATTGCAAGATATGGATGTGGACGACTTGTGGCTTCAACAAGGCGGTGCCACATGCCATACAGCCCGAGAAACAATTCAATTACTGCATGAGTCATTTCCTGGTCGTGTAATTTCCCATTTTTCTGATCAGAATTGACCGCCCAGATCAAGCAATTGATTGGACATTTTTCTTTGGGTTTTTTTGAAGTCTAAGGTTTATCCCAACAAGACCATGGCCACCCACGTCTTGAAGGAGGAAATTGGGCGCTGTATGAACGAAATTCAGCCACATTTATGCAAAACGGTCATGGAAAATTTCGACAAAGGTGTGGGTATGTGCCAGCAAAGCCTTGGAGGCCATTTACCACGGTATACTATTCCATACATAACCCTTTATGAATCAATAAAAAAAATTTATAATTTTTAATCAAAAACCTGTGTTTTCTATCAAAATTACTTCTTGCGTGAATTTTGGGACACCCTAGTTTTACATTCTTAGGTTATTCTCCTCTTATATGCCATTGTCACTCCTGCGCCATTTCAATCGGATTGTTTCCATCATCCAACCCTAGAATCTCCTCTTGTGGAACATCGTGTTTATAAAAATATATTATGTTGTGTAAACCACCACGGCCGTATAATAATTTTTCCATTCTTTATGGGATCGTACTTTAAAATACGAGGTTTTGACAGACATCTATATCAAGATTTTAATACCCCATTTTTTTATCATGTTACGAGCATTTATAAAATGCTCTTACAAATTGTAAAACCATTGCTACACTCACGTGGCCCATAATAATGACAATTCAATTTGTTAATTTTACAACAGCAATCACGATTTATAAATATAAATTGTGAAATTACACACTCTTCCTTATCAGCAGAATGTATATGTTGCAAAAGCACAAAAGTTATTGGACAAAGAATATTTTCTGGGCAGATACATATTTGAAATCTTACTACTAAAGAGAGAAAAAGAAAAAGGTAATACAAAATAAAAAAAAAGATAATGCCATGTCTTTTACAATGTCTATACGAACGAATCGAATGGAAATATTATTCCCAAAATTAAAGGAATAGATCGTTTGCATTTTTATTATTTCAGCCAAAAATATTGCGCCTTTTATGTATGCGTCCAGGGAGTGACCGGTTCTTTGGGTTCGTAACTTGTTTTCTCAATACTAGATGTTACATCATACGAAATCGTAATTTACTATCTAGTTTTGCATGCAGTCGCCGATTTTGACCGTAAAATCTTATTGACACTTTTCCCTATGTCGTGAGCTCTCTATATATGTATACTCTTGAATCAAGTAAACAGTTCTGGTTGAGCAAATTGTTTCATAAAGTATGGGCCATATTACATATTAAGTTATCAACCTCCTACAAATTTTTAGAACATCCAACAAACCTCGATAATGATAAAACAATATATCTAATTATATTATTAAATCGTTTGGTACAACTTTACACGCTTCTCAATTATATATTTATATAACAAGATTGGCAGAAAATATCCGTATTGCTTTGGAATCGATTTCGCTGTCCTTCAAGGGTGAAATCGTACCGTTGAACCGGACAGTTTGACGTTTGATTCGTACCTTTCCCTCATAAAGCGTCCGTCGGACGGACAGTTTCTAATTCCGACCGTTTATAAGTTGGAGATAATTTTAGACGTTGCTCGAGAAAGCTAACCCTTTCCGTGACGCGAAGAGAGATCAAATTGCAAATTGTATCCGAGTGATTGGATAAAATCGAGTAACTGTATGTGAAATAGTGATGAACATCGCCAATAAAAATGTATGAAAATTTGCATAATTTGAAATTCAGTGTGCCAGCTTAAGTTCTCTACATTTGGGAATCTTTATTATTATCAACTTTATGGAGATATCTTTGCAAAAAGTTCTGCTTTCTTAGAATACGTGATTAAGCTACCCAAACTTCGTTTACAACGTACAGAGTCATTGAAAATAAAAAAAAAAATCAAAATTAATTTTTATTTCAGAACAAAATATAAAAACAAAAAGGTACTTAGAATTAAAAAATGTGTTTGATTTCAAATTCATCGCCTCTTACTGTAAAAATTAATGTTTATATCTTTAACAAATCAATTTTTATAATGAACATTAATTAAAAAGGTTAAATTATCTTTGAAGAAAAAACATAAACGGATTTTTTGTATTTTCCTCCCTTTTCCGTACAGATAGCTGTTCTTCCAGAAAATTTCAACGGCATTTTTATTTAATTCATATATTCACATTGACTTTTTAATGTCATAACATTAACTGTGACAATGACGTTATTATAAACAATTATCTTCATAGATAACTAGAGTAACCAAAACTTGCGGACTCGCATAGGTGTCGGTATTACGGGTTAATATGAGAATACGAAAAATTCATAAATAAACTTACTTGCTAATTATTCAACAAATTAGAGGCATCGGGATGTGAACTACTGTAAACTTGCATCATTGCATATGTTTCCACAGTTACTTCTTTAAACTTTGTGCGTCGACAAGAAAAAATATTCTTATACATAGAAAACGATCTCTCCACATCTAAGGAAGTTACATTTGCATGTAGAAACTGTTTCTCAAAATCACTTAAAAGTTCACTATTCTTACACTTATTATAAACGGCCTCTAAAGTATTAAAATCGGGATTTTTCCTTAAAACATCTGCAACTTTTGACTAGCGCATAATCCTGGCGTATCATTTAATGTGTGTAATTTATTTTTTTACACTCTCCACTATGTCTAATGATTCCTACAATGACAATTCAGTACATTGTAGTTTTATGATGGCATCTAGTAATACTGTATAATTGGCACATATTGTTGTTAGGTCTTCTAAAAGTTGAGGAATTTGAAATTCTCTTTGACTTTCTCTAATTGCTTTGGATTCATTCCGATTAAATCGCATTATAACTGATTGAATTTGTTGAAAATGGATCAAATAGTAGGAAGGTACTGTTAGCCAAGTACCCCATCGCGTTAAAATTGGTTCAGGAGGTTCTGGAATACCTGGACAAAATTTACGAAATTCTTTTAAACGTTTAGGAGATTTACGAAACACTGCTTTAGTACTTCCAATCATCCGATCAACGTTTCCGTAATGTTGTCGAACAACTTCACCAACTAAATGCAAAGCATGCAGCACGCAGGTTATATGTATTAAGTTAGGAAATATATGTTTTAAGGATCGTCCAACACGTAACATCGTTGCTACACTATCTGTCACAATCATCTCAACTTGATCTTGGGCAATTTTAAATTTTTTCAAAGCGTTCATTATCACTTTTTGAATATTTTCCGCGGTACATTGTTGAACACGTTTGCAAGCTAACAAATATCGAGATGCTGTGTTCTCGCTAGATAGAACGCGAGCTATTACATTCACAATACTGTTTTTCTTTATATCGGACGTCTCATCCACGGTAATCCATATTTTTTTGGAACACAAATCACGTTTACACACATTTTCTAGCATCTCTTTCATTCGCGGCAAATGATTCTGTAATTGTGGTTGTGAGGGTAATGGGTACTTTGGAACGTATTGTCGCCAAAACGTATTAAAAGCTGCTTTTCTCACCAACGACAACGGAAGATTACAAGAGGTAAACATAATTAATAAATGTATGAGGAATAGTGTATAAGGTATTTCAGTTCTTGCATTTCTCATATGCTTGATACCATTGACATGCCTCTGGGAATCAGTTCTGTCCAATGCAGCCAAACGAACATTGCATATTAAGCAAAAAACTACACTACCGTCATATTTTAAATGGGGAAAAGGTGACACATACTTATGTACATTAGTAGCAAATCTATTACGAGGCATTGTTTTCTTAGGTATGTAAATATTAGTTCTATATGAAACGATACACTAATTATGTACTTGGTATAATACTACAACACACAAAAAACACCAGCTATATTTTCAAAAGCGACACGTAAGTACATAACCTTGGCCGTTCGACTAATCTCTGCAACAGCTCAACCGGTACTAAAACGAAATCTCTCTCAGCGCGGTTTAACATGATTTATATTCAAGGTCGACACTACATGCCTGCTTCTCTACCGGTTTAGTTTATTTATGAATTTTTCGTACTCTTATATTAACCCGTAATACCAACGCCTATGCGAGTCCGCCAGTTTAGGTTACTCTATAGATAACTTCATCTTTTTGATAATATTCATTACATGAAATGATTCTTTAAAGGTAAAAAGAATAATTTTAACAAGCCTACCGCATACGTGCAATTTGTAGTCGAACAACTTACGGCTGGTTCGACAGTTCTTCAACAAAAAATTGTTCTATCAACTGGTTTTTATTAATTTTATTTTTAACAATTTTCGATCACTGATCATTGTAAATGAAGTTTGGGTAGCTTAATCATGTCTTTTGAGAAAGCAGAACTTTTTCCAAAGAATAACTTTTTTCCATAAAATTGATAATAAAAATGTTTCCCAAATATAGAGAACTTAAGCGGACACACTGCATACCAGAGTTATTTCCTTTAGAATTCGATAATATGGGGTCTCCTCATATTAGCATGGTCGTGTAAATTTTACATCAAAACAAACAAATATAAAAAAAATGAGCGTTAGATCTTCAGCGCCATTTTAATAGTGAAATTAAATCTTACTTCTATGAGCCTTGTCGGTTGGATCTCTTCTCAATATGATCCTTCGTTGGGCGGAGGCTGCTGGTCCCGAATCGACGTCGTGTATAACGATGCGGATGGCTTCAGCGTCGACTGATGCTTGGCGTCGCGGTGCTGGTTCCAGGTCTTCCAAAGCTGGGGTTGCCGTCGGTCGAGGTACGGCAGTTGTACGTAAACCGGCAATGTCAGGCCTGCAATCAAATATAAGGCGATCATTCGAGTCAAATTGTTTTACTTCAGAGTTAATTAATGTTAAGGTTTTTTATTTTTTTTTAATTATTTTATTAGAAAGGTGGGTGGTTCATATAATTACCATATCTAACTATAGAAACTCATGTACGAATTAACAAATCCAAATTATTGTAATTTGGAAGGAACTTATAGTTAATCAAATAATTAAAAAAGTTGTGAATAATGATGGCACGAAGAATTAATGATGAGCGGGCAGAGCCCACGCGCAGTTCGCAAATCATGCTCGGCGCATTTGGATGTAAACATAGTTAATTTTTAATATTAATTATTAGGGATCGAAGGACCAAAACCACTGTCTATTACGTCGTGAAGACGTGCATTACAACCTTCAGTTTGGGTTTTTCGGTTGATAAATAGGGCGTTGTTCACAGTGGCCACTACAAAAAAAAAGTTCATTCATCGACGGCTACGAATAACAGCGAGCTTATTCTTTCGGATGACGCGCCCTATTCATCAACAATGACGAGTCGAGATGTTAGTTTGCATTACCTGACTTCGTGCATAATATGAAACAAGCGTCGGTGTGCTCGCTTTAGTGATTTGTCTACGTAACTATTAAATAACGACCCATTACCTACGAAAGTTAATAAATTTCCTTGCGAATTTGTGGATTTACACTACATGGGATACAATTTTCTGTGAGTTTGAAAAAGAAACTACTGTGCTGGGCCAAACGTGTATTGTAAAGACATATAAATTTGCGCAAACCACAGAAATAAAGAAATGTGTGTCACCAACAACGTCAATTTCAATTAGAATTGGCTTTTAACCGTTTATGGGTTGTGGTTCTTACCACTTCGTTATGCTTTGATTTAAACTGCATTTCGAAAATTCTGAGGACTTTACAATTCATACGAGTGATACCTGGACCCACTCGTACTACGTTACCGAGAGATATTCACGAATGACTGAGGACAATTGACAATCGAATTAAAGTCCGATTTAAAGATAAACAGCTGAGGCTTATGTCATTGATAATCGATGATTGCAATGAAATATCTATTTGAATATAATAGTGCGCGTATTAGATCCTATTAAACCCAATTTTGCAATTCTATTGCCAGCAAAGATTAAAACAGTGTACTAGTAAAGCAATTACGGCCGTAGTTTGTAGAAAATGTTTACAAAAATTCAAGTATCAACCAGTCAACTGTTGTTGTTCATGAGCGATGGTGCAGCAACAATGTGTAGTGTAGGCCGTTCCCTTAAGAAAAGTGTGAAGGACTTTTACATGTTACGTATAAAGTCCATGCTTTACATCTTGTGGCACAAACTATTCGAGAGTGTTACCCGGAGGTGGATGCATTAATAGCAAACACAAAAAAGTGTTTCTCAAAAGTCCTAAGAGGACTAGGGCATTCCACAGGTTATGCCCTGGTATTCGAGAACCACCACAGCCCATTCTTACGCGTTGGGGAACGTGGTTAAAAGCCGCTTTTTATTATAATGAACATTTTCAAGAAGTCAAATCCGTTATTTTGCAATTCGTCCCTGCCGAAGCTAGAGCTATTAGGATGAGCCAGAAGGGATTTCTCGATATTTCTGTTGAAACACATCTAAAGAATATTAGCAACAATTACAAAGGGTTAGTAGACGCGATAGAAAATTTGCAAAATTCTGGATTGTCGTTGGTAGAATCAGTGCAAGTCGTGGACGAAGTTAGTACATTGTTACACAGTATAAACGATGCAACAAGTGACGAGTTTTAGCTAAGTTCGATAGTGTTTTAAAAAAGAATCCGGACTACACGAGATTAAGACAAATGTGCGATGGGGCATCTGCAGATTCCTTGACTAAGTCTAAAGATTATTTTAATTACGCCTGTCTTACTTCGGTAGACGTGGAACGGTCGTTTTCGAAATATAAGAACATTTTTTCGTCTCGGCGAACATCCTTCACCGAGGCAAATGTGGAAACTTATCTGATGGTGCAACTTTTTAAACAAGCCTATCCGCATTATTAAGAAGGATAGAATTTATTTATTATATCTTTATTTACAGTTACATTATTAAGTACAACAGAATAAAAAAAGCGTTCAGTTTCTCAGTTATTTCCTTATTACATCCCATTTACAACGCATACCGTTTTCAATCAAATAAAAAATCATAATGAAAATAAAACACCTCAGCGTGTACATATATATAATAATATATATATATATATATATATATATATATATATATGCGGATATATATATATATATATCCGCTCTAATTACTAAACATTATTATTGCGTCAGCTTTTATTTTTTTACTCTTGTGTATTAATTTTGAAATATCACATATCTGCTGTGACTCACATATACGCTATTTACAATAAGCGGCCGTTGCGCCTGATTCCGATTCTGTTGGATGGCGCAATTTGGCCCGCTCTATTAATGAATCGTGCAGGTAATATTTGAATATCCATGCTTACGTGTTTAATGTAAAAATTGATTTAATTTCTTTTGATATAACTAGAATATTTAGATCACGCCGATATAGAAAGGAGAGTACGTTAAAATTCAACCGAAATTAAAGCAGCACTAGATTCAATACTAGGGGAGTCCGCTCCTTCGTTTTCAATAGTTAAAAACTGGGTTGCCGAATTTAAGCGTGGTCGTACGAGCACAAATGACGAACCCCGTAGTGGACGTCCTAAAACTGCAACTGCCTCAGATATGAATCAAAAAGTCCACCGTATCGTATTGGATAACCATCGAGTAAAAGTGCGCGAGATAGCATACATAGTGGGTATCTCAAATGACAGTGTGCACAGAATTTTAACTGAAGAATTGGTAATGAAAAAATACTCGGTGCGTTGGGTGCCGCGGTTGCTCATACCGGAGCAAAAAATTAATCGTTTGAGTGTTTCTCGTGATCTTTTGGCACGTTTTCGCCACAATCCGAAGGACTTTTTACGCCGTTTCATAACCGTCGATGAAACCTGGGCCCACTATTATACTCCCGAAACCAAAGAGCTGTCCAAACAATGGACACAAAATTTCTCCGGCTTTTTTTCAGCAGGGAAAAGGTTTCAACTTTTTGTTATCCAGGGTTTTTGGTCGATTATTTAGAAAAAAAAAACAAAAAATGGCATTTTTTTTTTTTTTTTTTTAGCCCCCTTTGTTGCCAAAAAATTTTGGGCGACAAAAACAAAGGGAAAAGCCCCATTTGGTAAAAAAAGAAAAGGGTTTTTCCCTCAGGTAATGCAAGCCCCATAAGTTTGCGATTTCTGGCCAAAAAACATGAATTGGGGTTTTAAATTTTGCCCCTTCCCTATTCCCCCGATTGGGCTCCCAGCATTATCACTGTTTTCCAAAACCCAAAAAATGGCTCGGCGGTAAGAGATTTTCGTCTAATTCCGAGGTAATCGCTGCTGTAAACTGCTACTTAGAGGACTTGGATTCATCGACCTGCAAGGAAGGTATTGCTAATTTGGAATATCGTTGGAATGAGTGTGTCGAGCGAACAGGAGACTGTATAGAAAAATAACATGTTTTTGTCGAAAAAAAATGCGTTTTCTTTGTTAGGCCACATAGTTTCCGAACGATCTTCGTATATGTCGTGGTCACACGACGAAACTCGTCATGAATCAGAAAAAATTACGTCTATGTATATTTTAAAACATAAAAATGTTATGTAAATAATACGATTAATTCAATAAAAAATACATTTTCAGTATGTTCCCATTTTGGAAATGTTCGCCATTAAAATGTGAAGCAAAATAAATGGCAAAGAAAAATATATTTGTTTCAAACTGACGAAGTTCTTTAAAAGAAGGAACTGTGTTGTTGATTCAAACATATTACGTATGTTAAATCAAACTTGAGGTTATTTGCTTTTAAGAGATCATATGTTTGAATCAAATAACGATGTCAAAAAATGATTTCTTTAAATTAAAGAAATATATCCTTGCCGCCATTTAAAATTACGATTTTGTTGATTGTATGTGTATTTGTTTGAGTCAAGAACTTTTTTTTCTTTGGGTGACTGGTGAGCGGTACCGAGTAATGTTAACAAATTTTTTCTGGGGAAATTTAAGTGAAATTGATTTGGAGGACGTGTGGTTCCAACAAGACGGTGCCGCGTGTCATGCTGCTAATCGATATATTGCAAGAACAGTTTAATGAGACGATAATTTTAAGAAATGCAACTGTTAATTGGCCTCCGGAAAGTTGTGATTTAATTCCTTTAGATTACTTTTTGTAGTATCATTTGAAATCTATGGTTTATCCAAACAAACTACGAAACCTTGATGCATTGAGATTGAACTTCCAACGCTGCATTCGTGATATCAGACCCAAGTTATATGCTTAAATGATGTATTATTTTAAAACATAATGTAATAAACTGTGCTGAAAAATATTATAGAGACTTTGGTTGTATCTGAAATAGCTCTTATTTTATTTTATTTTATAATCATATCGTTCTTATTGGAAAATCCTTTATAACTAGGAAATTACTTATCAGCATCGCCTCGACTGGCCTCATTTCTTCCTTCCAACTCCTACATATGTTCGAATATTTCACGATGAAGTGGGGCAAATTATCACCCTACCGCTTAATAAAACCATAATATGGACAACGGCTGTAGATCGTAGATTAATAACGACGAAGTATGCGAGAAATCTAACATGCCAGCGACGACCAAACCCCCATTTTAGTCCGGTTTTTCGATATGCGTGGCGGGGTGGCTGTAATTTCGCCCCTTTCCTATATCTTCCTCCCCCCCTTTATCTTTTCCTCTACACCTACGCCCCTACCTTTTTTTCCTCCCCTTTCCTTCTAGCCTATTTATTATATCCATGCGTAATTAATATTGACGTCGAACACAAGCTGTCTTTGATGTAAAGTGTAATGTTAAAAGTAGCGCTGTTATAATCGGTGTAAATAGCGTTGTTCAATCACGTGCATTGAGGTACGTTCAGGTCATAATAACTTTACTGGCCTTTTAGTTTAACAAACTGTTTTATAAGACAACAAAATGGAAAAATACTCTTACAGAGAGGTGTATAATGAAATCTATAAGTTTATAAGTACATTATGCAAAAAAAAAAAATCAAGAAACAAAATAATACACTCCCACTCACAAGGGAACACCGACAACCTAAAAATTCAAATTTCGATGCAACTGTAGAGAGTAAAAGAGTACCTCGGCATAAGAACAACATAATTTTTTTAGGGGCTGAATCGTCCCAAATATTTGTAGGATTTTTAAATTTTGGTAAATATCTCGGAAACTATAACGGTACATTTTTTTTTTTAAACAAATAAAAGCCGAGGATGATGAAACTTTTTTTTGGGAAAAAATATATGAGGGGGGACCGATACCCCGTGCTCCCCATTTTGTGTCCCTTATTTTTTTTAGGAAAATAAGTTAGGGTCCGGAATTAGAATTTGCCAATAAAATCGGCTAACTGGTGTTGGGTATTGCTAAAAACTTGATCAATGATCCCGATAGAAATTCTATCAACACAAACAACCCCGCCAATCAACTTAAAGCTGTAGCTTTTTTAAATGCCATCACACCCCAAAAACCCATACGATTTAGACAAGACTAATCCCCGTTGACCATCATACAATTTTTCCATCAACAAGGGAACTTTAACGAGTTATACTCTGGGAGGGCTTTTGGGGCCCCCCTTTCGAAAGCGAGCTCGGCGGTATCTCTCTGTCGGTTGGTGTACCGGTGATATCTCTCATTGCCCGTGATCGGAAATCTCGAACATCTATTTATACGGAAAGGGCTTACGTTTTTTTAATTTTTTTGCGACGTCATCGATAAAACATATTCTGAAAAACGAGTAAACATGTTATACAAATAACATGTTAAAATATTGCACAACAATATTTCGGGCGGGAAAAATATACAAGCACGTTCAAAAGTAAATGTACATTATTTTACAAAAGAATTTAAAGGCAGAATGACATTTGAAATTAATAATACTAATTTCAGTAATCTTTAAAAATTTTCCTTTAAATTTTAGGGTAGAACAGCGGTTCGTCACAGTGTAAATTGCAAAAATCCGAAAATCGTCGAAATTTCAGGGGTAGCCTTCACTGCCTTAAACATAACACTCCGCCGATGTGAAAGCGGCGTTTTACAATACTCGATGGATTCTACAAATCTCCCTACAAGTTTCAATCTGATCGGCGATTGTCACCTTGGAATCATCCCTTTTAAGATTTTATAAACTCTTTTCAGCTTTCTAACACTCAAATGCAAAGCATGCCTTCTTGAAAAAAATCTAAAATTTGTTGCCATAAAGAATTGCCTTACACTTGAAATGAATCTAACAATTTTAAGCGAAATATTTTTTTTATTTGTGTGCTATACAGTGTTAATTGCCTTTGTTACATGCACACAAAACTCATACGGAAACAAATCAACTAGTATCGAGCGTGTACCGCGCGCTAGTCCCACGTGAGTTCGAAATGTACAGGTGAGGCGCGCGGAATTGGGTCAATCGATGATAAAATACCGCGGCCCTATTGTCTCAGATGCGGTCACCGAAAGTGTATCGTATTAAACGGGAAGCTTTCTATGCTCCTCGTCTAAAATGAGGATCGGGCGGCAGGATAAGCTGCGCCTGTCGTGCAAAAGTGACTTGTTTGTGCTTAATAGAGAAAGGATGCATGTTGTTTGTTCGTTTTTGTTCGTTCAGGTATTATCCGACGTTATACAAGGGGTTGAATCGATAGATATGTACAATCTTCAAATAAAGTCATGTCGTAGCCTCGTTAAAGGGAGATTTTCCGAAGATTCCCGAGGTTGTACCCTGTAGGGAGGCTACTGCCAAGAACTAACGTTCTTGCGTACAGCAAAGAATGCGGATGTTACGGCAAGCAAGTGAGAGCAAGTGAGATAAATACTTATGCGCGTGTAGAAGAAGGCGCGAAAGTAGTGGTAACAAAGCATTCGTCCTACGTATATTTACATTAAGAGATAGATAATATGAAGAATAATGTATAAGAATGGGACGAAGAAGATTCTCGAGGTTATACCCTGTAGCGAGACGAGGGATTGTAATTCTGTGACGGTAACGTAAAGACAAGGATACCGATGGCAGAAATAAGAAATTATTAAATTAACATATATTTTCAAAATTAAAAATAATTTATTCAAACGTGAAACAATTTCTTCTTAATAAGGAGGGACGGTGGCTTCGTGGTGCTCGAGAAAACGGGGGCGGTCCTCTGAGGAGTTTACCGCGTTCTGGACGACCACCCGACAGCAAGATGACAAAATTAGGGAAATGGTTTACGAAACCCCATTCACAAACGCCATAAAAATTCGAGATCAATTGCAAGTGTATTGTTCTCCGCAAACAATAGGAAACAGGCTTCATGAAGGTGGATTCCATAGTAGGAAACCGGCCAAGAAACCCTTACTGGCCGAAGAACATGCCGTCGCCAGGTTACTATTTTGTAATCAAAATATGAATACAGACTGGAGGTGTGTAATTTTCTCTAATGAAAAGCTTTTTCATCCTCCCAAGATGCACCTGTGGTTCTTTGGAGGCGAAATAACACCCGGTACAACAGAGAAAATGTGCGACCCAACGCTTAAAGTGGCAGAATAACGGCTGGATTCTGGGGATGGATCGCACATGCTGGCCCGGGGACGTTGATCCGAGTTTCTCCTCCTCGTTTTACGGCGGAGGCTTATTTAAATGTCTTGGAGACTGTCTTGAAGTATGAGGACAATTTATCCGGAAGAAGAGATGGAAACTATAACGTTTGTTCAAGACAATTCCCCAATACACCGCGCCGCAATTGTAAGGAACTGGTTTGAAGAACATAATGAAGTGAATCGTTTGGAGTGGCCAGCAGAATCCCCAGACTTGAACCCAATAGAGAATATGTGGGCCGCAACGGTAAGAAGCTGGGAAGATGTAGAGGGTTACGGCGTAAGGGAAAGGAATGTGGCGCAATTGACAGTTGAGGGCATGTTATGGACGTATGGGAACGGTTCAAAGGGCGAAAATGTTGTAAATTCAATGCAGCGAAGAATGCAGGATTGCATCGAATTTCACAGACTGTGCCACCGTATACCAGAGCCACCAGAACCTATTCTAACTCGTTGGGGAACATGGTTGCAGGCCGCGTTTTATTATCATAAATATTTTAACAATATTAAGAACGTGGTTTTACAATTCGATACAAAGGAAGCTGCCGCTATCCAGAAAAGCCAGTCGAAATTTCAAGATAGTCAGGTTAAAATGGATTTAAAAATCATTCACGACAATTACTTCGAGCTAGCAGATGCAATAGAAAAATTACAAAATCCTGCGGTGCCGTAAAGAAGAATCTCCACAAATAGTGCAACATGTTCACGCACAGCTATGCGCGATTGAACACGCAAAAAATGTTTCTGTTCTAGAAAAATTTGAAAGTGTTTTTGAGCAAAATTCTGATTTTGGCACATTGAAACACATTTGTGAAGATGCGTCAACAGAACCGTTAAGTTATTTGAAAGATTATTTTACTTACGCAAATATTACGTCACTAGATGTAGAACGTTCGTTCTCTGCATATAAACGCATTTTTTCCTCATGCCGTACTAGTTTTGCCGAAACAACAGTTGAAACATATCTAATTATTCACATTATTCACTTTGTGATTTCACGGAGGACTCTTAAAATGGTAAGTGTTTGAGCACGTGTTATTTAATTTTTATTTAAAAGATGAGCGAAATTATTTGCGGCAGCAAACATCTCTATTAGCAGAATAACTCTAGTGGAACGCGAGGCCTGGTCGACTCTACGCTACTGCGCGGTACCGCTCGTGGCCAGCTTTATTTGTAACCATGAGAGGAATAAACAAAATCAGGAATAGTTACATTGTTCTCAATAGGAAGGTTAGAATCAAGCAAACAACGCAGATATAACATACAAACAACGGTGTATTTAATATAAAAAAAAGGAATACAGTGTGTTCATTTGAAAACTTCCCAGGCGGCCTATCTAGCCTATATAGTATATCTTACCTTGATATTTGGTCAAGTTCTGGGGATTATAACAGAAAAAATATCATGCTAAGCAAAAATTGTAAAATATAAACATTTAGTCAAAAAAATATTCAGATTAGTTAATTAATTGATGCCTTTCGATGAAAGGAAGTTATTTGTAAAAATAGCATAGAAGAATGCATGAGGTAACGCTACCAGCTGACAGATATTAGGCGAATCTATGACCTAAATTCTGACTGACAAGGTTTAAACGTGAAATTTTGCCAATAATTTACTTAATAACATTCGGACAAAGATTTAATTTATGAAATGATGTTTGAAATACCTTTGAATATACCCTGTTGTCTGTTTTGGATGAATCTTACATTAATTTTGGCAATTTACGAGATTAGGAGAATAAAATGAGTGTATTTGTCCATGTTACCCTACGATCGTCGTTATCTGGACTTATATATTTAATATAAGGTCCTCACTCCAAGGCCAGTTGGGGTGGGGGAAATGGAGACTTGGAAAATTACATTTTTACCCGCAAGAGGGACTTTTAATTACCAATGAGTGGCAACCTAAACACCCTATTCGTTCTGCGATTGACAGTTGATGTTGTCGTTGTTGTAAATATTGAACATTGCTATATATTGGGTATTTTCGATTACCCCACAATCCTACTAAATTTCATCAAAATTAAGAATTATCATTTCACGAAATTCACTTGTACGACGTTTGTGCAGCCGATATACCTGTACATATCATCCCTTTCCAAACAATATCTCATTTCTCTAAGCAATGGAAATCGAAGCGGTGAAGCCTTATCGTTACGACTATATCCAATTTCGCAATCCGAATGCTTTCCTTGATTGGATTCCATTTGCCCGTATAAGTGGCCCGCTCTTCCCAACGCGACGGTAGCTCCACAGTCAGCAAAAACGTAGAATTAACATTGGTATCCGAAATCGAATACGCTGTATTTTGTACGCCTGATGTACCTGGTCATATTTGAAACGAGAAAATTCGGGTAAATAGAAGGATCTTGCTGTTTCAATGGTTTTTAGTACCATGGATGTCTTGTAAGTATTGTAACTGAACGGTTGAATGTTAGAGGTATTGGTAGAAGTAAGGTAAGTGACTATAAAGTATATAGTTTGAAGGTAGAAGAACTACCTAAGATGTGTCACTTAACTTAAGTGAGTATCATGCATTGTTTTTGAGGTATTAACAAATGAAAATCGTATAAGAACATGAGTTTTTTTACATTAGTTTCACGTGTACAATACACTGCTGGAGTTTGGCCCGTTCTTCCCGAGTCACTCTGTAATTAAAACGGAAAATGCTTCCAACCTTTAACACCAATACAAATATTGAAAACACAAAATCCTGTTCCAATCTTACAGATTCTCCGGCTGGGAAATTACATCCGCAATGAGCAGTTTTTTCCGCTTTCTTTATTATTTATTATCATTCACATGAAACGAGATAAACGGGATAACAAACTTTGTCCCTCTTAATTCCTCTTCTACGTCGTCCGAGCGCCAAACCCAACCGCCTCCTACGCGAACTCGAGGCAAAAGGCTTACGCGGAAAAACCTCTTAATTGGATAAACGCTCTCGCGTACAATCAACAACTCTTCCAGTGATAGAGACGTGAGTTGCTTTCGAAAGCACCCAGAGCAAATAGAAATAAAAGGCAACGCCACCAAAGAGGAAGATGCGGAGAAATATGAGCCGGCACTCGAATGACCTATATACGAATGTAAAATGATACGGCATGAGCTCCTTAAGTACGTATTTCGAAAGGAAGCAAACGGGAAGGACATAAGAGGAGTTTTAGAATTAGGAGCAAGTAGGGCATCTTAAATAGATTTATTTTACACCATAATCTCCTTAATGATTTCACAAATTTGGGCAATTTGGGAGGCTTTTGGAAAAAATATATTGCCAGTCATAGAAGCCACCTACAAATAAAATTGATTCAATAATTATCCCAGACCAAAGGCGATACACCACATTCCAAATACATTGCGCATTTCTATTGAAAAGACACTTTTTGCACAATTGCAGCCCAATATCTAAGAAATAGTAAAAGAAATATATACAAAGTGTTCAGATTGTATGGAATAATTGTTCTACCGCCACTTCTGTACGTTATATAAAAACATATTTTATATAAAAGTTGTTATACAGTGAAGTCCTAAAATATAAGGTTGTTTTTTTATATACATAGTTTATTGATTAGCAATCAAAATTCAACAAAATTCTATAAGCTAATGTGGTAACTTAAGAACACATCTCTGCTCTTATGTGACGTGATGAGGTCTTCTCTATTGACAAGTCCTCTTCAACCGTTTATCAGTACACACATTTGTATGGCTTTCTAATCTGCCATGGTGTGCTGTATTTTGTTCTCTAATGACGTCTTTAACACAAAGGATTTGCAAATCTTCGTGTAGTTTTATTCGATAGATACAAAGGTTGTTACCATGCGAAGCATTTTGGATTGGTATCTTTGGATAATGGCGACGTTTGGCTTGTTTCCGCATCCCTAGAGCTCAATTCCGTACGTCCAGATAGGTTTGACTATTGTAGGTATAATAAGGAGCTTATTTTCTAGTGTCAATTTGGATTTTCTGCCAATCATAAGTTAACTACGGACATGAATGATTCAAACGGCAGAATCTAACACACAGCTGATGGCTGTTGCTACGAAGGTGATTGGAAAAATATTCCAGAGTTGCCGGCTGAAACTGACTGCCTCCGGGATACTTCTCGGAGTTAGAAAATATTCCAAGGCGGCCGGCGAAAATCCGACTACCCGAGGGATATTTCCCAGACTCTACTTCGTGTACGCCGACTTGCAACGTAGAGGTAAAACTATTGCTTAGCCTATTGTAATCAGCGTAATCGTCGACTTGCCACGCAAGAGTCTGTCGAAATGTGAATCTGGAGGGGTTTATATACAATTTTTGATTATGACGTTGCACTTTTTGCTCATGACGTACTGTGGCCTTGTACGTAACGCGTACAAGTAAAACATTCATTAAGATGACATATCGTTACACAACTTCAATTGGTTTGATTAATGAAAAATATACACTGGTATTCAATAATAACATACAGGGTTTTCCAAAATTAATTTACAAAATAAAAGTTGAACTTACAAAATAGGAGTTGGATAAAATCGCAAGGTAATTTAAAGATTTGTTAGAAAACATGATTGTTATAATTTTATACTCTTTTAAGGCTTTAAATTTGTGCGGGCGGGTAACGGTTCATTACAAGGTCTAGTTATTTGCATTTTTAAAATGTGTTCTTTCAAGTCAACCCTCTGTCTAGATGAATTTCCAAGTATTTTGTCGTTATGGATTGTGGTATTTGTATGTTGTTTAAGTATACTGGAAGGCATTGATCACTCCTTAAGGTAAAAGTTACTCGAACAGACTTTATTTCATTGATTTTGGCTTTCCACTTGTATAGCCATGCTTGTATCTCATCTAAGTGTTCTTGAAGAGTCGTGGAGGCTATTATTGGATCTACATCACCGGCAAGAATGAGAGTATCGTTGACGAAAGTACCCATAGTGGTTACTCTTTTTGTTGGGAGGTCTGTCGTGTACAATAGATAAAGCATTGGTCCAATAACACTACCTTGCAGAACATCAAATTTTATTAAAAAGTTGTCAGACGTGTCTTCATTGACTTTAGTTCCAAATTCTCTGTCATTTAGGTAAGATCTTAGTATTTTGAAGTAGGTAATGGGAAGATAAGTATAAGGTTGAAGGAATTTTAATACGTGGTGAATCTGGCAGCAATCACTACGCAGCCGAAAAAATATTTAGTGAACGTTATCCGGATACACCTACCGGCGGAAATATTTGAGAGAATTTGCATTAAATTCATGACAACTGGTAACACAGACGGGATCAAATCTACAGAACGACCAACTTTGCAATAAGATAAGAAATAATGAAAGCTGACTCGGATAATGGGTTAATTGAATTTTGCGACACCATGACAGTTAATATTGAGAGACGGGAAACTTATCTGACCATATCTGCGTGAGGTACTGAGTGGATGAAAAATTTTGGGAAATCATATTGTAGGATCCTTATTTATAAATAAAGACCTTTCTGGTGAACTCCACTTAAATAAGGCTGCGGAATGAAATACAACTCCTTTGAATATAACTTTGGAATTTAGTAGGGGGGGTTATCTTCCACCAAGATGGTGCTCCTGCACACTTTGAAAAAAACGTAAAATACATACAAATCGAAACAATCCATTTTGGCTACTTGCTAAGAGGTCTCAGTAGCCGTCATCTTAAAGTCTCTACATATATCTTTTGAGCATTGTCTCCTTCGCGTATTAAACTAAACCTATTTTCACGTTTCTCGGGATTTCCTTCCTGTTATGGCCCTAAAACGAAAGACGAGGGTGCAGATTTTCTACTATCGATTTATTTGCTAATAGGTATGCAATCGTGGGCAATAACTCACCTTACCGAGACGTCGGGCTCTCGATGAGGTGGCGTGGCGGATGCAAAACGTGAAGAGGAAGATCGGGAGAATGGAAAATAGAAGAAAAGGAGGCAGAGGAGAATAGAACGGAAGAAGATGAAGAACGAGGAAGGAGATGAATCGCCAAGAGGAGGTTGAAATTCTGGAACTTCTACGCGGATAGCGGCATGTTAGGGGGATGAGAAGATATTAGACGGAGGTATCGGCGTCGCAATTTCATAATTGAGCAATTAGGAATTCGTTATTTCGGGAATTTGTGGGCATTTGCATCGCTTCATCTTTCCTAAGATGTACGAAGTACGAGCCATAAATTGTCGGCCTGATACAGGAAGAATAAAATTGGTAAAATATAACAATTTTTATTTTTTAATATAATCTCAACTTCAATACATTTATTACAACATAGACATCGTTAGCAGATGGACATAGATAAACATAAATAAATAGAATGCTGTAAGGCTCGTATGCACAGTTGAATCTTAAGGAAAAGGCAATACCAAAAGCTAACTTCACGTCATACTTTGTGTTGGATAGTTGTTTTCGCCGAGTGTGAGGTAATCGCAAGCCTCATAAATAGAGTAACCTAAACTTGCGGACTCGCGTAGGCGTCGGTATTACGGGTTAATATAAGAATACGAAAAATTCACAAATAAACTAAACCGGTAGAGAAGCAGGCATGTAGTGTCGACCTTGAATATAAATCATGTTAAACCGCGCTGAGAGAGATTTCGTTTTAGTACCGGTTGAGCTGTTGCAGAGATTAGTCGAACGGTTAAGGTTATGTACTTACGTGTCGCTTTTGAAAATATAGCTGGTGTTTTTTATGTATTGTAGTATTATACCAAGTACATAATTAGTGTATCGTTTCATATAGAACTAATATTTACATACCTAAGAAGACAATGCCTCGTAATAGATTTGCTACTAATGTACATAAGTATGTGTCACTTTTTCCCCATTTAAAATATGACGGTAGTGCAGTTTTTTGCTTAATATGCAATGTTCGTTTGGCTGCATTGGACAGAACTGATTGCCAGAGGCATGTCAATGGTATTAAGCATATGAGAAATGCAAGAACTGAAATACCTTATACACTATTCCTCATACATTTATTAATTATGTTTACCTCTTGTAATCTTCCGTTGTCGTTGGTGAGAAAAGCAGCTTTTAAAACGTTTTGGCGACAATACGTTCCAAAGTACCCATTACCCTCACAAACACAATTACAGAATCATTGACCGCGAATGAAAGAGATGCTAGAAAATGTGTGTAAACGTGATTTGTGTTCCAAAAAAATATGGATTACCGTGGATGAGACGACCGATATAAAGAAAAACAGTATTGTGAATGTAATAGCTCGCGTTTTATCTAGCAAGAACACAGCATCTCGATATTTGTTAGCTTGCAAACGTGTTCAACAATGTACCGCGGAAAATATTCAAAAAGTGATAATGAACGCTTTGAAAAAATTTAAAATTGCCCAAGATCAAGTTGTGATGATTGTGACAGATAGTGCAGCAACGATGTTAAGTGTTGGACGATCCTTAAAACATATATTTCCTAATTTAATACATATAACCTGCGTGCTGCATGGTTTGCATTTAGTTGGTGAAGTTGTTCGACAACATTACGGAAACGTTGATCGGATGATTGGAAGTACTAAAGCAGTGTTTCGTAAATCTCCTAAACGTTTAAAAGAATTTCGTAAATTTTGTCCAAGGTATTCCAGAACCTCTGAACCAATTTTAACGCGATGGGGTACTTGGCTAACAGCAGCTTCTTACTATTTGATCCATTTTCAACAAATTCAATCAGTTATAATGCGATTTAATCGGAATGAATCCAAAGCAATTAGAGAAAGTCAAAGAGAATTTCAAATTCCTCAACTTTTAGAAGATTTAACAACAATATGTACCAATTATACAGTATTACTAGATGCCATCAGAAAACTACAATGTACTGAATTGTCATTGCAGGAATCATTAGACATAGTGGAGAGTGTAAAAAATAAATTACACACATTAAATGATACGCCAGGATTATACGCTAGTCAAAAGTTGGCAGATGTTTTAAGGAAAAATCCCGATTTTAATACTTTAGAGGCCGTTTATAATAAGTGTAAGAATAGTGAACTTTTAAGTGATTTTCGAAAACAGTTTCTACATGCAAATGTAACTTCCTTAGATATGGAGAGATCGTTTTCTATGTATAAGAATATTTTTTCTTGTCGACGCACAAGGTTTAAAGAAGTAACTGTGGAAACATATGCAATGATGCAAGTTTACAGTAGTTCACATCCTGATGCCTCTAATTTGTTGAATAATTAGCAAGTAAGTTTATTTATGCATTTTTCGTATTCTTATATTAACCCGTAATACCGACGCCTATGCGAGTCCGCAAGTTTAGGTTACTCTACTCATAAATGTTAAGGTAGAGTTCGACCTATCTTAAGTGTTGAGACGGGCTTTATTTAAAAGAAGTATGATGGATTATTTACATGATGTTTTTGTTTATAGATATTTTTCATGCGAATGATGAATATCGCATACCGCGTCGGTATATACGAGATGTACAAGATCCGTTTGAATTTTATGCGGCAGAGGAATCAAAGTGAGATTCCGATTTTCAAAAGAAAATGTTCAACATATACTGTTACCACTTGTAGTCAATAGATTACGCAATATAAATAATCGAAGCTTGCCAATTCCACCGGAAATACAGCTTTTGGTATGTTTAAGGTATTACGTCACAGGTAGTTTCCAGGTTGGTGATTTATAGTTTACAAACGTTACATGCGAGGATCGTTCGGAAACTACGTGGCCTAACAAAGAAAACATTTTATTTTTCAATACAATCTCCTGCTCGCTCAACACACTTATTCCAACGATATTCCAAATTAGCAATACTTTCCTTGTAGGTCGATGAATCCAAGTCCTCGAAATAACAATTTACAACAGCGATTACCTCGGAATTAGACGAAAATCTCTTACCGCCGGGCCATTTTTTGAGGCTTGGGAACAGATGATAATCGCTGGGAGCCAAATCTGGGAAATAGGCCGAATGAGGCATCAATTCACATCCCAATTCATGAATTTTGGCCAGTGCAATCGCAGACTTATTGGCTGGTGCATTATCCTGATGGAAAAGCACTTTCTACTTTACCTAATGTTTCTCTTTGATTTTGTCGCTAAATGTTATAAGGAACTTAGAGTTTATATGACATCTTCGTAAAATCAAGATTAATTTCCATTTATTTGATATCAAAATTTGCCGAAAGAGTGTGAAAGAATACTCCCGAATCCCATCGTTGATTTAAAACTTTAATTAATTTACAAAATTCCAATTTTTTTTAATAATTTCCCTGAGATTAAACATACCTACACACGTTACAGATGGCTATTAATATTTTCTTTTTATTGACATTTAAGAATTTGTAGGAATACTTTTTATTTCCCTACCCCCTCCACCGCGCGTCCCCGTTTTTCGCGGCTAGTTTTCTGTTAATTCAAACGGATGACGGATATTTTCGTTAGTAATGAACTCATCCTTGTTCATTAGCTAGCGGGCATTTGACAAGAAAACCACGAGGACAGGTAGGTCTTCCCTCTCTATTTCTGTTGCGCTACAATATGTAATAAAAGACGTAGTATAGTGTCCAAAGGAAAAAAATTTTCCACGACGCATTTTTCAAAATTCGCCACCCAATGGTTGCCATCCACTGCCGTAAGGTGAGCACCCCCAAAAACACTAAACCGTAACGTAATGGTGACTCAACGTTTGCAAAGTAGAACATTCTAATTGAACTTATGTTTACAGCTTTTCACAATTGACGTACGCCGAACAAGGTGGGATGCAAATCTCGTTCTAAACGGTAACAGTGCTCTTCCTACCTTGAACGCAGATCAACCGCCACCCCCACAAATTTTGATCCTTTATTGATTTACCCTCAAATGGCACGTATAAACTACAAGAAGCATGTAATGTAGCTCTAAATTGTAACAGGTACGTCTTTCGAGAGTTTAAAGTAAGACCCCACTCATCACACCAGCGCTTCATTCTCTTCACCACATCCGACAATCCACGTGATACCTCTTCCACACTTGAACCCAGAACAATAACACTGGTGTCATTAGCATATTGAGAAAGGATGTAAGGACTAATTGAGAGGTTTAAATCATTAACGTAAAGCAGGAAGAGAGTCGGGACGAGAATGGAGCCCTATGGAACACCGCATTCCAAACGCGTACACGACGAGAAAAAGAACAATATCGAACGCTTCATTCAAATCAAAGAAAATCCTTGCCTTATAAATATAATTTAGGACTGAGTACAAAACATCTGTTGTACATTTTGCAAAAACGTATTGCATTTCCAATAATAATTGTAGAAATCCGAAATCCCGAAGTTTATTTTTACCACCGCCTTCTTGTTATCTCATTTAGAAACATGATTACGACTTCAAACGAATGTGAAAAGGTTTCCTCAATTTTTCGATTACCATAAACGCATCGAATAAGTAATAAAAGAAGTCGTATTTGGTATCTCTAGCTATCAATTTGGTCGCCTGTACATTGGGACCCTTTCAAGAAATTTGCATAGGGTCCTCTTGACATGTAAATTGAGTTCCTTTCCTTTTACACCGTGTCTTGGGAAAGGGACAAAACTTTATCGGTGAAGGTGTGTAGGTTGTAGATGTATGTTGTTTGTTTGTCGACGATCAACTAGAAGCCATTTGACTTTAAAATCTCGATATTTAGCACGTTTTTCGCGATCAAACAAAAACCATTTGGAGAGCGGAGGTATGGACAGAGGATGTAAAGTGTGACGTTCTTTGAACCCTGAATGAAATAAGGTGACTATAAAACTGCGACTACTTCAGATGTAAGGGAGGAAGAATCGGTGTTATAATATGGACGAAATTTTGCACAAGGATGTGGTAGTTTCCATCAAAATAATAATTTAATTTTACTGATTGAAATAAAAGAAAATTAAAACAGAATTTAGAAATTCAAGAGTAAATATACAGACTATCCCAGCCTTCTAGAATTGTGCCTACTGTGTAATTGGTAGAAGGTCAAAATTTGCAGATCATGTAACAGATACGATAAGCTATCTCTCAAAAATATTTCTGGATATACAGGGTAATTGACAAGTAGCGTACCAAGGACCTACTTTATTATTCTAAAGAGAACGTCAACATAATTCTGTTTTCAATCACCTAAATTTTGCCAAATTCAAACACCATAAACGTCATTTCTTCGCCACAAATTATTATCATATCGCAATACTCTTCATTTGAAAACGTAAACGTGATGTTAACAGTCGCAGCACGAAAACGTCAACGATTTGCAAATTTAAACACACTTTGATGTGATTTGTTTCCATGGGTGTTAAGTTTTGATAAAATTTTGAATAAATTAATCTTTGCAACCAAGAATGATTAACATCTTTCCAATTTATTGGAAGCCATTGTCGTATTATTTAGATATTATCCGTATTACAACTGCAGAATACAATCTTCTATCATTGATTTATCTCATCATATCTCTTGGCGCTAGGTGGCGCCGGGAGATATATTTTGGTGCTGTTTGTGAAGAATAATGACTAAAACGAGGTAATGTCTCTGTGCTTCCTTCGGTAAGTACAATACCAAGAAATAAGTAATAAATCGAATAATAATAACAGAACCAATCAAGAATTGTAATACTTGAAAAGTCGTGAAACACTCACCCACAGTCCGCCTTGTTCCAGCACATCAAATGTTTCTCGCACACTTTACAAACTATTTTAGCACCGTCATAATCCGGAAAGTCACTGATAAACCAGCAAAGGGACGTTTTCTCGCCTTGTTCACATTACACATTTTTAATTATCAATTATATACTTATAACGAATAACACGTAACACGAAACACAACGCACGCTCTCGTTTCCTAAACTGAACGAAAAATAAACAAGCGGACGCTGACAAAACGAAAATCAAATTTTTCACGCAGACCGCTACTCCGGTGAAACGCCTATGTATCGCAGAGACGATTACCTCGCTCTATTTATAACAAAGTTTTCAGAATTTTAAAATCTGCATTCGTTCCCAAGATATCACGCTGTCCATTCGTCGTTGAACACGCTGTATACTGTATACTGCTATAATATCTCACGCAGTAGACAACTTTCCCATTATCCAACGACAACATGCAATGGAATACATTGTTGGTACCAATCTGCGCGGATTTTCGCCCAATTTAGTCAAGAAAAACAAAGAACATATCAAAAACAAAGCTCTTGGAAATTCCATGTTAAAATGTGGAAAATCATCTGGGACAGGTAAAAATAATGGCTTGTTAAAAAGAACAGTAACGGCGAATATTTTTGTCAGCAGCTCCTTGTACGAATACGTGCTTCGATATTACCAGACTACACAATGCCTGGTTACAATTTTTTTTTCTATTATGTATGTGATCTATTCATAAATGAAACTTGTGTGCACAGGAAAAATGAATAATGGAGGAAAACACAATGTTGATGTATACGTCAAGCGTTTGATGAATTTACATTTTTGTGTTGTTGTATTATTGCATGTTTAATGAAAAATAAAACGGTACAGATGAAGAATAACAACACTGCAGATAATTGTTTCATCAAATGCTATTGATATGAATTTGGATTTTTGTTATTACTGGTTTTTCAATGGAATTGTATTTTCATATACAGGCTGGGGTACCACATCCGCGTTTATTTACGAGAGTGAATCAAATATAAACCGGAACGCTTTTCATACCGATAGTGAGGTGAACAAAGAGGGACGTGGCTTCTGAGGTTTATCGATAGGGATGTCTCGAGGAGATTCCACCGCTAGGGAACGCTATATTACCACCTAGTCACTAACTATTGCGATGTCGGAGCGAGAAGTACCGTCGTCCGTTGCACAACGGATTATAGTTAAATTTCTTACGAAAGAGGGCGCAAAACCATAACAAATTTTGAGAAGGCTTAAGGTACAGTTCGGGGATAAGACATTTAAAAAAACACAAGTGTATTCATGGCACAAACAATTTGTAGAAGGGCGAGAAGCCGTAGAAAATGAAGGTCACCAACGTCGACCAAGAACCAGCGTGACAGCGGAGAACACTCGTACTGTTCGCCGACTTTTCGAGGACGACCGACGATTAACAGTAGCCGTTATTGCTTCTAAGGTGGGAATCAGTTTTGGCAGTGCTCACGCGATCATTGCTGGCGACCTTGGGTTTCGGAAAGTGTCCGCAAGGTGGGTTCCTCGTCTTCTCACCGAACATCAAAAACGGAATCGTATGGAAGTGTGCCAACGGCATTTGAACCGCTATGCGGCTGAAGGGGATGGTTTTTTGCACCGGATAGTGACTTGTGACGAAACTTGGGTGCACCATTACACCCCGGAATCGAAACAAGCAAGTATGGAATGGAGAAAGAAGAACGAATCTGCACCTGTCAAAGCCAAAACTCGGCTCTCGGCTGGAAAGGTTTTGGCGGCCGTATTTTTCGACTTTAAAGGAGTCTTACATATTGATTTTCTCCACGACCGTCGAAGTGTAAATGCCAGGTACTACTGCCAATTTTTAGACGAGACAAAAAATGCATATCGTCGGAAAAGACGCGGCTTCCCCATAAACGACGTTATCCTGCTGCAAGATAATGCCCGGCTCCATACAGCTGCCCTCACGCGGCAAAAATTTAAAGAATTGTCATGGACTACACTAGAACACTCTCCCTATAGTCGGGACTTATCGCCCTGCGATTACTACCTGTTTAGACCGCTGAAAGAAGCTCTTGGAGGACAACGTTTTGATGACTGTGTTGCAGTTGAAGTTTTCGTGCGCAATTGGCTTATGGCCCAACCATCTTCACTTTACGATAACGGGATAAAAAAATTACCCATGGCGCGAAGCTCTCTGTGCCCGGTTTACCAACTGCATAAGAACTACATCCGTTACTTTGTGACAAACCGATGTGTTAACTGGCATTGGCAATCTACCTATATTTCAAATTTCTCCAGTTCATACTTTCCCATATATTGACAGTAGCAGATACCCGAAGGACGTACTCTACTGGATGAGAAATAAAAAACAACATTAAATATCTTTCCACGTGTGGAAGTAATCCGGTTAGAAAGAAACACATTCATTCCGTACTATTGCAAGTAAATTGCCAATAAATCTGAAAATCCCACCTGTTCGAACCGAACGAAACCTGTCAATCAAAAGGATCCTATAATCAAGAGTAGACCTACGTATCTTCAGCTACGCCACCACCCCTTTTCCCCATCCACACCTTCCCAGTCTAATCCCGAAATCTAATATATTTATGATCAAACGATCGCCGTAAGATGAAGTCGTACCGATCAGAGAGAAATTCGATATTTGTATGACAAGACGTATCAGAACACGAGCGAGTAGCTTGACAGATCGGGGCCGATCGGAAAAAAATTGACGTCTTTCACTGGTAGGGATACGTTTTTTCTACTCTAGGCCGGCGATGTTACGCGCTGATAGAGAAGATGGAACGTGGCAAGCGATAAATTAGATTTTCGGAATTCTAACGGGACAAAATCGTCTTCTGTCTCAGATTATTACAGAAAAAAAACAAGATTTCGAAAGTAGTAAGTAAGTAGTTAATATATTTTGGCTTCTGTCGGTGAAATATGAAAATCTGTAATGTCCTTGGAATTTCCGACGTAACTAAACACTAAAACAACTAAAAATTTCGTTCCGATAAGGAATCTCCCACTTGTCCAATAGGTATTAAAGAGTGAACGTTGCTGACATAAGGATCCCTTGTGTGTGTAGTGGTTAGCAGGCCCGCCCGGCAAGCGGGAGGTGCCAGATTCGATTCCTTACTGGGACGAGATTTTCTCACGTATAATTACGTCGGAAATTCCAAGTAAATTACAGATTTTAGTTAGTTACTGAGGCAACAAGTAACCTTCCAAAATTTTCGAGAAATCAATGTACAAAAGAATAATGTCATTTTTATCGCATAACAAGTTAATTGCGCAAAGTCAATTCAGATTTGTTAATGGGAAGTCAACTGAAGGCGCAATTTTTGAGGCTCTGGATGTAGTGTATCGCTGCCTGGACGAGGGGAAACCACATAAGATCTCTCGATACGGAATAAGGGGTTCTGCTTTGGATTGGCTGTCATCATATTTGACTGACCGTTCGCAATACACTTTGGTTAAGAGTGGTACGCGTGATGCCTTGTCATCGGCTGCTGGTGTGGTACAAGGGGTGCCTCAGGGTTCTGTTCTGGGCCCACTCCTATTTATATTATTTACCAACGATCTTCACTATCATATTCCTGATAACCTGTATCAATTTGCGGATGACAGCACTATTATTATTTCAGGAAGTAATGAGATAGATCTTTGTGTGAATGGTAACAATTGTTCAAGTGCTATGCTTATGTGGTGTCGGGATAGTGGCTTGATAATTAACGATACCAAGACGTGCATGCTCTCTTTCCATTCTGCCCGCAGTGTAGTTGATAGGTCGTTGTTGATACGACTAGGGCCCAGAGCGATTCCTGTGATGTTTAGTGCCAAGTTTCTCGGCTGTTTCATTGACGAGTGTTTGGCGTGGGAGGGCCATGTGTCCCAGCTCTGCGCTAAGTTGTGCTCTTTAGCATATGCAGTTAGTAGATTGGCGTATATCGTTAACTCTGAAACTTTACTAATGTTTTATCATGCACACGTTGCGTCTAGGTTGAGATACGGTGTAATTTTCTGGGGTCAATCCTCTCACCTTTTGCGCAGTTTTGTGCTGCAGAAAAGGATTATAAGGGCAATGTTTGCATAGAATGGATTCATGTCGTCCAATGTTTAGACGTTATGGCATCATAACATTGCCGTGTCTTTTCATATATGAATGTGCTGTATTTACGCATAGGTACAAAGAATTGTTTGTACGTAACGGCGACATAAATAATACATATAAAACCCGAAATGCAAATGAATTAGCAATTCCGAATCCAACCAATATTCTAATGTGACCTCAAAGGAAAAAATTAATCGGTCTCGTATCTCGAGAACGTGCCACGTCTTCCAGTTTATCAATTAGAATCTCCAAGCAGCTTAGGCGGTGCATGTTCTAGAAACTAATGATAAATATGACCGCTTGAAACTGGAGACAACAGGCATGGTCTTACAAGATAATTATTAATAATACAAGTCTAAATGTTTTCTCTTAATCACCAGTGATTCGATTACCTTCTCATACTTACTGGAGCTGGACTAAAGCCTCTTAGCTCGATGGTTACACGTTGACAGATGCTTTCTTTCTGTTTGAGGGTTGAAAATCAATTTTCACGCGAAGAAGAGATAGTGACAGAGAAGATCTGGCAATTAGCTGACAACTTTATTAGACAAGCGGACGACCTTACAACGGGATGGAGGGCTATCAATGGGCACCACTGCTACCTGGTATACCAGAGGGTTCCAAGAGTTTTTTGCTCTTTCCATGGTGTTCTTTGCCAGTTCTTTAAGATATAGTTTTATGCAAGGGATCTCTTGGTCTTCCCGTAGCCGATCGTTTCTAACAAATCAGGGGGCTTGGGTTATTAGTTTAAGGGTCTTCTTTTGTAATACTTGTAGTTTATCCATGTGTGTTGCAACAATGGTTATCCAAGTAAGGACAGAACTTATAGAGGAGCATCTTTGTCCGAAGATGAAGGGAGCTGTTTTCTTTTTGTAGAGCGGGTTTTTGCCGGAATGAATTCAACGTGACTTCTATATTACTCGCTGGTCAAATATCACACCAAGATATCTAATAAGCGAGCTCCGTGGGATTAAGGTCTCATCGATCTCTGTTTTCCTTCCCTTTGTAAACCTGATCGCCATGCATTAGACCAAATGATTGTTATGTGACTTAAGAAACCTAATTAAGCGCATATTTCCGAATGTTACTTTATTATGAAAAAAATCTTCATATTAACCTTCTTTACAATTTCCAAAAATTTTGAAATATTATTCCGACTCACCCGGTATGTTCGCTAAAGGTACAGATACCGCGCGACCAACTTTGCTGCTAATTCCCCTACCAAGTAAAATTAGTTTCAAAAACGCAAATTTAAGATAAGTGAAAAAAAATTAACAATTAGATGTTTGAATCAAACTATACGTCTACGATTTTGAATAAAATTGGAATGATAGATGAAAATAACGTTATAATCTTATCCCGTGGGTGGCCGCATTTCATTTTACATGGAATGAATATCCGAAATTCACTCGACCGACATGAATTACGACCTTTTTAGCTCACCAATTCGACGGCCACGTGACGCGAAAGTTCGCTATATGTAGTTAGCTTATAGTTAGTTAGTTGGTTGGTTATAGAGAGCTAGTTAGTTATCGACAACTCTGATTTTATAATTAATATTGAAGGAGTGGGAATTGCCGAGAGACCGGAACGGTCTACCCTTTCCCACCGCCCCTTTTCCAACGCCACGTCGATGCAATCCTTTCGCTTTGTATAAATAATACCAGTATTTAGAAAGGGTATAACCGTACTCTGGCTTTGATGTTCCGCCACGAGTTTATAATTAATCCCTTACAAAACGAACCGAAGTAACCTCGTGGAAGTCGTACTATGGTTATGGTTTGTGTGAGTAAATGTATGCGTCTGTATTTGATAGCGTTTTCTCGTATTTCTCGAGTTTTTAAACAAGTTCTAATGTGATTCTGATTTGAACGTCAAAGATAGGAGGTATTCGATTCGATTCTGGTGCATCTAATGTTATTTCACACAAAGCTGGGTATCTAACGGAAAGAAATATTTACACTGAGACATGTCTAGTTGTTGATCCAACAAATTGTTTGTATCATTAAGTTGTCTCGTACAATTCTTTCAATAACTTACTTATTTCTGTCATGGCACATTGATAATAGCAATTAAAATATAACATGTTCGAACAGTTTTGACATAGATGGTACTATCGACATGGGTCTATAGATGCTTGTACAGGAACCACTTTGGTCAACTTAAACTTTTTAACAAAAATATATCATACCAACTAAGCAGTTCTGTACTAGGTCATTCTATGTCTAATCTAGGTACCAAAAATTGCATTATTTCCCTAATGCCCATTTCCGAAGAAATAACGATTTCTATTTATGTCGACTGTTTCAAAAGAACCAAAATTCTTAGTTTTAAGACAATAGTACCTTATTACATTGAGAAGAAGTACGACTGTACTAGTTGGGTCTACTTTGATGGATATTGGGTATGGCAACCAAAAATAAAACAATCGCTCAATTGCTCAGATTCTGAGCTTGCGCAATTAGTTGACTTAATCATCTCCACAGTAGAAGAGAATTGGGAATGTCTACAGAGACGTATAACCATTAATAAAAATAGATTCTTAGAACTTTTGATGGTCTAAAAGGGATTGTCTACGTCACGTAAATAGTGAACAGCATTCTTAAAAAAAAAAATTGCACACGACACTATGACAAATTTAAATTTAATTTATGTGTTACCTTTATTGCATGTAATCTATCGTTTAATTTACTAGACATGGAAGCATATGTATTCTTTTGGAATAAATATTTCGATTACCAAATCGAGCATCGCTATAAAGAATTGTGCCATCTGCTCGTGAACATGTTGATAGAGTCGAGGCAATAGAAAAATTACAAAATCCTTCGGTGTCGTTAGTGGAATCACTGCAAATAGTGCAACACGTTTACGCACAGCTATGCGCGGTAGAAGACGCAAAAAATGTTTGTATTCTAGAAAGGTTTGAAAGTGTTTTAGAGAAAGATTCTGATTTTGGCACATTAAGACAAATTTGTGAAGGTGCGTCAACAGAACCGTTAAGTTGTTCCAAAGATTATTTTAATTACGCAAATATAACGTCACTAGATGTAGAACGTTCGTTTTCTGCATATAAACACCATTTTTCTTCACGCCGGTTTGCCGAAATAAACTGTGGAAACATATCTAATGTTGCAGATATTTGACAGACATTATTCACTTTGTGATTTCACGGAAGACTCTTAAGACGGTAAATGTTTGAGCACGTATTACATTTTATTTCTGACCATTTATTTTGTGTAAACTTTTATGCGCCCGCTGCTGGCTGTTGGCGCAAATTGAGCAGCTCTATGCATGAGTCAACTCAATTTATTGTTGAATATGAAATATAGTATCTGTGTTGACTACAGAACAGTCTACAAGGAAGATGCTTTTCATGGAAATGTATTACATAAAATACAATCTCTGTATATTGCTTAAGTGACCGGTTTCGTGTTCAAAAAACACATCATCAGACAGAAAGAAACCTAAAATTAAATGACTATATATCTTGGGAGTAGGTAGCGCCAGGAAAACATTTCAGTGCTGTTTTTAAAGATTAGTGACATAAACTGAGAAATGAACAATAATGTGGGCAAGAGGAAAAAGCGTTAGTGCTTTTTTCTTCTCACATTGTTTTTGTCGGCAGTGATTCCATCAATATCATTATCTTGGTTATTGCTTCTAGCCACTTTTTCCGTGTGTACTTCTACATTAAGTTTACTAAACCTTTTTAAAATCTCAAGCAATGAGAATAATTTACTGCATTATGTACGGATATGTCGTACTGTTTTAAACAAGGTAAGTACAATTAATAATGTGGATATAAATAATATGCATTTCAAGAATTCTAAGTAGATGAATGCTTTATTTTAAGAAAATGAAACTATTGATTTATGAACAATACGTAAACGCTTTCTGTGATTAAGAAAACTATTTACTATTCTTAAGAAAATGTTTTGATTTATATTTTAAATCTTTCATCTTAAAATCTATCAAACCTCTTTTGTCTCTCATTTTGGGGCTTTAACGTAATAAGACTAATTTGTTTGAAATGTCACTCTCTATCGATTTGTCAAAAAGTATACAGGGTGTTTAATAAAAAGGCGAGTTATTTTCGAATTTGTTTCGACCATCGCAATAGCCGCTCTAATAACGAAGTCATTACAGTTTCAATTGTCCAATATAAATTTCATCGTATCTCTTATTATTTATTTTAGGGCTATAATACTATGAAAATATTTTACGCAGAGTTTCGTTTCCTATCGAATAATTGAAAAATACAGGGTGTTCGATTAAAAAATATATAAACAATTCAAGTTAGCGCTGAAACGCGATGTGCAATATTTTTTTTCTCAACACCATTGTGATCAGCGGAAAAATCATTATAAATAACAAACCAATAGTGGCCCGATAACTTTAAACAACCTGTATATATTTTTTGCTACAATTCATTACTGCTTCCAAACTTTCTGACGGTAGTATGTGTACATGGATATCTGACGGAATACGAAGCTAGATTACGTTTTACGAGGACGGGTTGATGTAAAAATTACAAGGAATTCGGACAGTCGGGTCTTATTCCACTGCCTATCTGGGCTGTCCTATCGTCAAATGGAAATCTCCAATACGGTGTCGGTCCGAGTGTCGTTCCAGAAGCTAACAACCTGGAATAACTCGTTCGGATCAGATCTCCGGATTCGTTCCCGTAGATGAACTGAAACGCTTTAGATTTTATGGAAAGCTTCGCAAGATTTTATTCAATCCCATTTGATTTGACGGCTGATTGTGCTTCTTAGATATTTTCTTTTTTAAAGGCTCATTGTATATTGAAAACAAATGCCATCCGATATTAGCTAATTGCGAGTGATGTCGAAAACGTATTTGCGATAGGATTGATGAAACAGTTCACTAAAACCCTTACCACAACACTTAATTCGTACTGGACGCACGTTTCGATAGCCAAGCTATCATCATCAGCAGCAAGATTGAACTAACAAGCTAAGTAAAAAACTAACCGTAATAGCAAATTAAAATTATGCAATATGTAAATTTAAAATCTTAAAGTAAATCCTAAACTTTAATGAGCCGCTTCATTGCACAGGACTATAATTAGCCTAAAGGTAAATGGTCAGAATGACGTGAGTTATTAAATCCTAGTATTACAACGAAGCGGTTCATTGCACATGGTTAAAATTACAACATTATAATAGATTAAACATGATATAACAAAGGATAAAGGCTGGAATTTAGTGGTTCTAAATCTGAATTCATTAAGTGAGTTTTGTTTTTGTAAATTTCCATGCCTTCATAACAATTTAATTGATTTTATGGTTATTTTCAAGCATATGTAGGGCAACGCTAGATTTATCAAACCTTCTGAATTTGAGATGAGCCAAATGTTCTTTGTACCTATTTTTGATTGATCTTTTTGTCTGCCCAATATACACTTGATCACAATCTTTACATGAAATTTTGTAAATTCCTGATTTATCCATGTTATCCACTAGGTCTTTGGAACTTCCTAAAAGGTTTTTAAAGTTATTGCACGAAGAAAAAAAAAAAAATCTTGCGGTCAACCCTAGAAAAGATTTTTTGAAGACCCTTGGTGTAACATGGATAAAAGGGTAATTTAACATATTTCTTATTATTACGGCCGTCAATGCGTTCTAATGTGCTTACATTTCTAATTCTTAATCTATTCTTATGTTTCCTAATAGTATTATAGACGACATCTTCAGAGAATCCGTTAAAGTTAGAAATATTGATGATTTCTTTTAGTTCATTTTGATATCTATCTTTAGTTAAAGGGAAATTGAGTAACCGGTGCACCAAAAAGTTTATAGCCGAAAGTTTGTGTTCATATGAGTGATTAGAATCCTGTAAGATGAATCTATTATTACTAGTAGGTTTCTTATATACGTCTATTTCTAACTTATTTCTATTTCTTATTACTAACATGTCGAGGAACGAAATCCTGTTGTCTTTTTCTTCTTCGTGGGTAAATTTGATAGAGGGAAATTTTGAGTTAAGTTGTTCTATGAAATCCGTTATTGAACATTTGCTGATGTCAAAGATGCAAAAAATGTCATCGACGTATCTGATCCAAAGCCGAGGGAAAAAGCCAAAGTATTCTTCAGGTCAGTTTCAAATTTACCCATAAAGAGGTTAGCCATAAACGGAGATAAGCTGTTACCCATTGCTGTTCCTTCCGTTTGTTGATAAAAAGTGTTGTTAATTTGAAAAAAGTTTTGTTTCATGCAAAGTTTTGTCAAAGAAATGAAGCTAGTAACTTCCTCTCTATCCATTTGGTTATTCTAACAAAAGTGTTTCTAAATATTCCAAAGTTAAATCAACCGGAACACTAGGGAACAATGAACTTACGTCAAACGATACTAAAATTTCTTTGTCAGTAAGCTCAATGTCCTTAGTTTTTTCAATGAAAATCGTAAGAATTTTTAATAGCCAAATCTGGAAATTGTACAGGTAACTGGTTCAATTTGTCAGATAACCACCTGGAAAGTAAGTAAGTTGGACTGTTGATATTCGAAACAATGGGTCTCACGCTTTTTCCGGGCTTGTGTATTTTAGGTAAACAATACATCCTAGGTAGTACCGGGTTTGATACCGTTAGTATAAATCTTAAATTGTCGCTGATGACAGCCTTACGTTCTAACATGGTCTTTTTGGTTTCTGTAATCATTTTAGACAAAGGATTTTTTGATAATTTTGAATAAGAACTTTGTGACAAAGTGGTGTTGACTCGACTAAAATAATCTTCTTTGTCTAAGATGACTACAGTGTTACCCTTGTCGGATTTTGAATAAAAACAATTTTTGCTCTTTAGTCTTCTAGCAATGATTTGATCTTTTCGTGCAATGTCAGGTGCATCCTTTTGCATATTTTCCAAAATTTGACTTTTACAAGCGGTACGAATAAGGATTGATGTTGGAGGGATCCAGTTTGTAAGCGTACGGGTAAACTATTGACAACCGCTGTTTGTTTGAATCAATAAAATATGGCGTAGCGAACAGAATGTGACCATTCGACCGTGCAATTAATTAATTGCTAACGCTGGATTTAGTTTTGCGTAATCTAGTGATTTACACTTATTCGGCCAGTGAATGCTTCAATGATTTATACGTTTTAGAAGCATAAAAGGCCTGTCAACGCGTTCCTAACGACAGTGGGGATTATTAATGGACACTATGTGGCATATATTCAACATACAGGGTGGCCGAAATTCACAACATAGTTAATCCTGGAACTTTTGCCGACCAATTTTAAATTTACTGATGACCCTAACAACTGCGCCCCCTAGCGCTAATGTTTGGAATTTAAAAATATTTCGATTAAATTTCTCTTTACCACTTTAGTTATGAAAATTTTTTTCCCATCACTATATGTAGCCTTTGTAGTTTCCAAGATGTCGCCGGTCCCCACGCTCAGTGGGACACGCTGTAAATGTTTTCAATAAAATTTCATTCATTTATGTTTGTTTGTAATGCTCGATTAAGTACGTTTACAAATAAAATTCCTGTTATTACCATTTACTGTTTTTTATTTTCAAAATAAGTCAATTTTCTGAAACCTGCTTACCGGCAAACCGGTAATGAAAAAAATGTTTACCGAATTACCGGTATTGAAAAATGTCGGTAATTTTGCAATCCCTACATAAATTTTAATGGCAAATATTTTGAAAAGCAATAAAACGATTGGATCATTTTTTTTTCTTTCATTGGCCTTTCATCGCATTTAATTGTCAAAAAAAGGATCAAAATATGAATGATACAGTTGAAGAAGTACCCAGCTAAATTGAGTTTTATAGATTACAACGCGAGATTTCGTTGGTTATTCAAGATGGTATCTTGTTAATATATGTTATAGATAAAAAGTCCATAAAGAAGCCTTCATAGAAGTAAAATAATGTAACTCTTGAAAAGGAAAAGCATAAACGAAAATCCTGAAGATACTAAGTGACTTCAAGATCGTCAAAAAAGCTAGAATTGAAACTTAAGGAGTTAGCGTGTCATGTTCTACGATTTAAAAGAATTAACCTTCTCTACATCAGGTACTACTTTCTCACCGGATAATTTCAAAACTGAGAAAGTCAATAAAAATTCGAAAGCAACTATAAATTCTAATTATTGTATTAAAAGGGATCTAATAATAATGATAGCAAGGACTGTGGGGTAGTATGGCAAACAACGTTAAGTATCGGCACATTCCGCACCACACAAATTATTAATTAATTCTTGGGTCCTCATTATCAACCGGATTACCGAATGAATGTGAGAGAAAAAATTCTAATTCTATCATGCTTGTTTATCCCCATTCTCGAGGAAGAAAAATATGTATATATTTACAAGAAACCACTTTTGCCGCTTAACACTAAATATGCGAAATATATATGGAACAAGAAGGTTCCTTGTTATTGCCTGACATGTAGCCGTTCATCCTCATAAAAAATAGAATAAGACAACTGTACCTTCTCGTCAAATTTGTGTTTCTTCCGTCTATACATTCTAAATCTAAGACATGCAAGATGTACGGGACAAGATGAAAGAGTCTTTTGTCAATGTAGCACGTTACTTAAACCATGTGGTCGTTTTATCCTAATAAATTTAAAAGACAAGAGTAATCAAGTGGCGCGCTCTCTCTCTTTAACAGATTTGTGCTCCTTTTTATGTAGATCGTTTCATACGCGTTCAGCTTTCTCGGCGAAGTTACACTCTTAATCAATTTCAGATTTTCCAATTTAATACTATGCCCGGTTTCGATCATGTGTTGTGCTACACTTGACGCTTCTGTCTTGCCCTATCTGTAGCACCTGATGTGTTCATTGAATCTAGTATCTATCGCTCACTTTGTGTAACCAATATAGGCTTTATTTCCGACCTTTCTTTCATGTCCGGTTTATCTTTCGAATTTCCAAGAAGGTTTTTGAGTGTATCACGTGAATTGAATCATACGTTCATATCCTGTCCCCTAGAAACTTTACTAACATCTTTCGATATTCTGTGAAAGGGAAGTTTCACAAATTTCTTGTCGCGGGTTTCTATCGAAATCAAGGTCGTGGAATTTCTTAAAAAATTCCCAAGGAATAAGTTTTGTTTACCAAAATTGATTTATTTTCATAAAACATGCGTCATCGATACCAGTCACCCATTCAGTATGAAATGCTAAGATCAGCATACGCTCATGATCAAAACGACGAGGAATGATTACTATTAAGTGAATGAAAACTAGTTAAGAAAACTAGTTTAACAAAAATGGATTCCGATCTAACTAGTATTTGAAAGAAGAAATAAATATGAGCGTAACAAATTTATAAAAAAACTTACAGTTGAGATCCTCTTCTTCTCGTCCGCCGATCCTCTTCCGGTAGCACCAGAGCGGCAGCGGGTGCCGTTTTTTCCGGACTAGGAGGTGTTGTAGGTTCCGGAGTAGGCGCACCAGGAGGGGCCCTAAATGAGGCTCTTCTACCGCTGGTCGGCGTGACGGTGCTCAGCGGTAGCACCGTGAAAACATCGTACGCGGATGCACGTCTTGGCATAGGAGCGGGTAATCCTAAACCACCAGTTTCTTGGGCTGGTTGGGCGGCCGGTTTCACCTCGTCGTCGTAGCTGTGCTGTCTAGCTATCGCTCTGCTGGCTCTTCGAGATCTAGTTCCTTCTCTGATTGGCGCTTCTCGCGGAGGACTGTTCTGTCTGCTCGGGGCCCCGCTGCGGCCCCCGCGACGGCCCCATTCCGGGTCGCCACTTTTTTGACCGGCACCTTTTAGCTGTAAAGGAAAAGACGAGTCTGTTAAACACGTTTTATGAAAATTTTTTCTGAAACACTCCTCAATAACACATGACGCATAACACTCATTGATTGTCTGCATACCTTATTTACCTTTTCTAATTCCTTCAACGACGCCGGCGATACGTCGGAATGGCGTCTCAGTTCCGGACTTCTCGGTGGTGCTAATCCACTTCCTAAACCGGTATTCAATCCACCACCCAATCTAATCTCTGAATGCCTTCTCTGCAGTTCCACCAATGGAACGTCTAGTGAACTATCGGTGGAATCCTGCTGGGGAATCTTCTTCTCCATGTCATTCTTCTTCCTCCGGCAAACACTGCAGTACCAGAGACCATCTACTTCATCCTCCTTGACTTTGCTATAGCTGGCGCAGTCTTCACAGATCTTATTGGAGCACTGGGCGCATTTCTTGTGGAATTCGTCGTCTTTCACCACCTTCAAGCATATCCGGCAACCTAAACGCACTATTTGACCGTCTTCGGTTACGGTTGAAACAGGGGGTGTGGCTGGTTTAGTAGTAGGTGGGGGTGCGATCTGTTGCTGATTGTTGTTTTCGGATGTGGTGTCCCCGCTTTCGGTAACATCTGGGATTAGGGATGGTCGAGGTGTCATTTTTACTGAAACAAGAAAAAATTATTGGTATCTCTTGCCAATCAAGATCTAGGAAAATTGTACAATGTGGCTGTTGTCGTTCTGGATACAATTGTAAATATCTTATAGTCGCCATTGTTGCATTTCGGTTCGATGAATTAAAAATATTTAACATATTTCATGGTTGAAATCAGAAAACACTTTCTGACGGTGTCAACGTCCAATATGGCGCCGATAAGAAGTAAGAAAGTCGATGATGGCCAGAAAGAATCGAAACGTCATATAAAAATGTCGAATACACCATTAGATAGAAAATTGAGAATATGTTTTAGGCAAGGCCAAATAAAGGTGCTAGAGGTAAAATAAGAGTACTTTCGACACTGTGACAGCATCGCTTACAAAACGTAAACGTAAAGATTGGCTTCAGCAAGGAAATTATTCGTTTGATTTTGTCGTACTTGGATAACAGATCTGTCGAAGTAAGGGTTAGTAAAATAACATCTTCTATGCGGCTGATTGGTTCTGCTATCCCATAGGGATCCTTATTTGGTCCTGTGCTGTGTCTCATATATACCTATGACGTCCCTAAACGCCATTTAGTTCACCTTCCAGTTTATGTCGATGATACAGCGATTTATTGTTCCAGTCAGAGCGAAGGCCTTATTGTTAGGAAACTGCGGACTGCCTTAGACAGCATTAAGGATTTGGCAGAGAATTGGAGCCTGAAGATAAACGGGTCAAAAAGTGTGGCCACCCGATTCACCCGCCAAAGAAGACCTGCACCTGAAGAAGTGACCATTAATGACCAAAGGCTTGAGTGGAAGGACTCCGTTGTCTACTTGGGAGTCATGTTGGACAAAAGATTTACCTGGGCTTCACACATTCATCGAGTTAGAATGAAGTTGATGAAAGCCAAAAATGCGTTGCTACCACTAATGTGCCGGAGAAGTCAGCTGGATGTCGCAGACAAGTTATTGCTCTACATCACTTGTCTATGCCCAATCATAGTCACTGGAAGAACTTGGAGACCCTGCAAAACCAAATACTTCGTATGATTACTGGTGCCCCATGGCTTGTCCGGAATCAACAGTTTTAAGACGATCTGAGGATACCGAGCCTATCGGAATACCTGCGAGATATGGCTGATAAAACATGGCGACGTGCCAGTCTATCCGATAACCCGTTGTTGGCTAAAGTCGTCGAAATCCCTTAGGACCGTCTACTACCTCGTTGTCATGTTGTGCGAATACCAGACAGAGTCCATATTGAGGATAACATCTAGTAAATGGAGTTGATCCTAAAGAAGTTCTGGATACCATCCAGGAAGAGCACCTAATTCGATGGCATAGGAGCAATGCTCCGTGCTAGAGATAAAGGTGCTTCTACCTCAGTACATCCGGCATATACTCATCTCAGCGCACTGGATCCAACATTCTCATGCAAAATATACTGGAGGGATGCATACAAATAATATAATTCCCAGTCCTATCTTCTTCACTGCCTAATAGGACCAATAGTGGTTTTGTATGCCTCAAGAGTGTATATTACATTGTTTGCAAATGTCTACAAAAAATAATTTTAAATATTGCTAGGCCTATTACTAATAGTACTTATTTATTTATAATTTATTTATGTTTGCATATGTTAAAATTCGTGCTCCAAATATAATATTGAATAACTGCACAAAATCAATACAAGAATGGAGCGTGATGAAGTTTTGGGATTCCTCTCATATCTCTTCTTACTACTTCTTTCAAGTGAGTAATGTTTTAATACCAATACTATTTAGTTCAAGAAAATATGTATGTATTTGATTTTCGAAAAGTTCATTTGGTTTGAATCTAGTACCTAACTACGAGATGGTATCTAAAAGTTCAAGAAAACGATTCCATAAAAAGAAAACAAGCATTTATCTTTCATCGTTTCAAGTCTTCAGCGTTGGTTTTACATATTTCTTTTGGATTTAGTTTTCTTCACCTCAACTCATTTCCAGTCAGTAATTGATAGGGTCAGAGCTAAACCCTCGATTTATTTTCGTATAATACCAACTCTGTACTCAACAATGCCAATATTCTAGCTGTTTTTTCTCACTTGCTCACCTGCTTTTCTCCTAAACTTTACTAGATCTTCGTGGTAATTTCCCCACTTTATCGTCGACAAGGCAATTCTTCTGAGTGGTTTAGGTTCTGCTGCTTGATTTTGTATTCATTGAATGACCGAGGACCCCTACTTTTATTTATTTTCTCACAGTGCTGTCTCGTATCCATCTTCCATCTCATGCAATTAGTAGTTGTCTTATTTACTTGCTGCCCATAGATATTGGCTTATAAAGAAACATAATTCGTGAATATATTCATTATAAGTAGACTGCGGACCGATGACTTCCTCTGTCGCATGAGCAAAACGATAGAACATAGATATACAAGTATAATACCGGGATAGTCTGAAATGTTTCAAACCTCAACATGAAGACGACGTTACTCGTAAAAAATGGGTTTAAAGATGCGTTTGAAAATTTCAGCCATGTTGGATGCTCAGAGTTGTTGTTTAACATTCGTTTGTATCAGTCTTAGATTATGTATACTATGGATTGAATGTTAACTCTATTATCCTATGGAAAATTAAGCAAGGTGAATTGACAAAAAAGGAATAAGTTTTGCTAAGTGAGCGGGAAAGATATGTATATTATTTGTTAAAGATACTTTATCCGCATGCGTCTTTTTGTGCACCCTTCCTCTCTCGTAACTTTGGTGTTGTTTGTTGTGGTTATACGATGCAAACCATCAAAAGCGCGGGCAAGGTCGAAGAATATACCCGCAACAAATCGCCCAACATCCAAATGTTCATAGACGTATTAAACAAAGTCAATGGCCGTCAGTTCGGTAGATCGATCCCTCCGGAAACCGTATTGATGCGTTGTTATGATTAAAGCTGGCCACGAGCGGTACCGCGCAGTAGCGTAGAGTCGACCAGGCCTCGCGTTCCACTAGAGTTATTCTGTTAATAGAGATGTTTGCTGCCGCAAATAATTTCGCTCATCTTTTAAATAAAAATTAAATAACACGTGCTCAAACACTTACCATTTTAAGAGTCCACCGTGAAATCACAAAGTGAATAATGTCTGTTAAATATCTGCAACATTAGATATGTTTCAACTGTTGTTTCGGCAAAACTAGTACGGCATGAGGAAAAAATGCGTTTATATGCAGAGAACGAACGTTCTACATCTAGCGACGTAATATTTGCGTAAGTAAAATAATCTTTCAAATAACTTAACGATTCTGTTGACGCACCTTCACAAATGTGTCTTAATGTGCCAAAATCAAAATTATTCTCAAAAACTCTTTCAAATTTTTCTAGAACAGAAACATTTTTTGCGTCTTCAATCGCGCATAGCTGTGCGTGAACATGTTGCACTATTTGTAGAGATTCTTCTAACGGCACCGCAGGATTTTGTAATTTTTTCTATTGCATCTGCTAGCCCGAAGTAATTGTCGTGAATGATTTTTAAATCCATTTTAACCTGACTATCTTGAAATTTCGACTGGCATTTCTGGATAGCGGCAGCTTCCTTTGTATCGAATTGTAAAACCATGCTCTTAATATTGTCGAAATATTTATGATAATAAAACGCGGCCTGTAACCATATTCCCCAACGAGTTAGAATAGGTTCTGGTGGCTCTGGTATACGGGGGCACAGTCTGTGAAATTCGCGAACACGTTTCGGTGATTTGACAAATACTGCTTTGGTATGCGCCATTAAAGCGTCTACCTCAGGATAACATTTTCTGATACTATCCGCCACAAGATTGAGAGCATGAATTTTACACGTAATGTGTAACAAATTAGCAGAATGCTTTTTAAGAGACCGGCCTACAGAAAGCATGTTTGCAGCACCATCACTCGCTAACATCAAAAGTTGGTTTGTTGAAAGTTCAAACTTGTCCAATGTATTTAACACTAACTTTGAAATTACTTCGGCAGTACACTGTTGTATTCGTTTGGGGACTAATAGAATTGAAGGTGCCGATTGATGAGGTTCCAATTTGCGTGCCATTACATTAAGAACAGAATGTTTCTTCCGATCTGTTGTTTCGTCGACACATAACCACAATTTTTGATCTTTCAACTCCGATTTTATTTTTTGTTCGATATGTGCGCGCGCAGATGGTATAATTCTTCGTAACGATGTTCGACTTGGTAATTTGCACTCCGAATAGTTATTCCAAAAGCAGATAAATGGTTCCTTGTCTAGTAAATTAAACGGTATATTACATGCAATAGACGTAACGCATAGATTAAATATAAATTTTTCATTGTCTCGTGCGCAATTTCTTTTTGAGACATGCTTTTTCACTATTTACGTGTCGTAGACAATGTTGTCTGGACCAACACATTAACGGGATTTACAGATTACACATTTAATTTTAGCACCTTCATATATTAAGTCTGGAATTTCTGCAATAAATTTTCGAAGTTTGTCCGACCGTGGTCGTTTTGCTGACGAAATCATAATTTTTCTAGGACAGATAAACAATTGCGCAAATGATCGGCAGCGAAAATGTCCGTACTGCTCCGCAGACGAAGTAATACTACCGTTCCTCTCGGTCCGAACTGATTCTACGCCGATGCGCGGTACCGCTCATGGCCAGGGTTAGTTATGATTAAAGCTGGCCACGAGCGGTACCGCGCATCGGCGTAGAATCAGTTCGGACCGAGAGGAACGGTAGTATTACTTCGTACACTAAACACCTGTTAACCTTGTATATAAATAAGAACTCAGACTCCACGTCGGAATGGGCTGCACCGTTTCAGAGCGACACACAACGTCTCACTACTCTTGCTGTTCTCCTATGCGTCATTCACCCGACGCCCATCGGAGAAGGTTTGTGTCAGCCAATAGGAGAGCAATAGTACTTCCTATGATCCATGCTCGATTTCACGGAGAGTAGTCACATTCTCATAAGGTGTAGAGATAAAACTTGACGTGGTAGAAGAAAACTAACTATAGTTTTGAAACCAGCATGCCTAATTAGCTATAAAACAGTCAAAAACCAAACTCAACAGAAATTGTGTTCCAAATAGTTCCCCAGTGTAATTTTCCATACATGAATTGTGTAGTTTTAAGTTGAGAAAACTGATAAAAGCTGAGCAAAATTAGAAAGAAAAGTGAAAAATTCTCCGAGACACTTTGTAGATTAGAATGTCAGATGGGATGTCAGATACGTCAAAGGAGTCAATCGGAGTGAATAGTCGATTTTCGCAATGCTACTGCGTTTAATAGTATTTATCTCTTTAGTGCGCAACCCAGTGCAATCGCAGAACTTCAAACTGACCATACTTCACACCAACGATATCCACGCGACTTTCGAACCGGAAGGTAACAGATCCCGCGGCGGCATCGGCCGCGTCATGGCCTACATCGAAGAGAAGCGGAGGACCACCGACCATCCGCTTATCTACCTGGACGCGGGCGACATGTTCACCGGTAGCGATTGGTTCTCGTCGGCCGGCTGGAAGATCGCCGGCTTCTTCATGAAACACTTAAATCCGGACGCGATCTGCGTCGGCAATCACGAATTCGATCGGGGCGTCATCGAACTGGCCGCGTACGTCAAGCGGATCGAACAGCCGTTGCTGTGCGCCAACTGCGACATTTCAAAGGAGCCGTCCTTGAAGGATAAGATAATACCATCGACGATACTGCATATAAGCGGGACCAAGATAGGGATAATCGGTTATCTAGCGGTGGATTCACGAACTACGGATAAGTATTTCGGGAAGGTGAAACTGGTCAATGAGACGCGACCGATCCGACGCGAGGTGGAGTGGTTAAAAGAGGCTGGTGCTGAGTTGCTTATTGTTCTATCCCATGGCGGCCTCGACAACGACATAGAAGTCGCGAAGAAGACTAAGGACATTAGTATTATTATAGGTATATTCTGAACTGTTATAGACACGAATAATTTTTTAATATTTCCCACATACATAGAACTGACGATAAACTTCCGTACTAGTTGCTGCGGTAGACCACCGTACTTAGCACTATTATTTTACAAAGGAGCATTTTCAAGGTTAGGCGGCAACTGCCGTGCGATAGGTTATTTATTTTTTGTATGTATCATATATTGCCGTTACTAGAGCAACGCAACTGCGCTGAAAGCCAGTGGCGGACGCATAAAAGTTTACACAAAATAAATTAAATGTGATACGTGCTCAAACACTTACCGTTTTAAGAGTCCTCCGTGAAATCACAAAGTGGATAATGTCTATTAAATATTTGTAACATTAGATATGTTTCCAAAGTTGTTTCGGCAAAGTGAGTGCGGCGTGAAGAAAAAGTGTTTTTGTATGCCGAAAACGAACGTTTTACATCTAGTGACGTTATTTTTTGCGTAAGTAAAATAATCTTTCAAATAACTTAACGGTTCTGTTGACGCACCTTCACAAATTTGTCTTAATGCGCCAAAATCAGAGTCTTTATCTAAAACACTTTCAAACCTTTCTAAACACAAACATTTCTTGCGTCTTCTATCGCGCATAGCTGTGCGTGAACATGTTGCATTATTTGCAAAGATTCCACTAACGACCCCGAAGAATTTTGTAGTTTTTTCTATCGCATCCGCTAGTCCCACGTAATTGTTCTGAATAATTTCCAAATCTGTTTTAACTTGACTATCCTGAAATTTCAAGCGGCTTACCTTGACAGCCGCAGCTTCCTTTGGGTCGAATTCTAAAATCACGTTCTTGATATTCTCCAAATATTTAAGATAATAAAATGCAGCCTCTAACCATGTTCCCCAACGAGTAAGAATAGGTTGTGGTGGTTCAGAAATACCGGGCCATAGTCTATGAAATTCCCGAATACGTTTTGGGGATTTTACAAACACAGCTTTTGTATGTGCTATTAGAGCGTCTACCTCGGGATAACATTTTCTGATACTATCTGCTACGAGACTGAGAGTATGAATTTTACATGTGATATGCAACAAGTTAGCACAATGTTTTTTAAGAGATCGACCTACAGCATGTTTGCGGCACCATCACTCATAAACATCAACAGTTGATTTATTGAAAGTTCAAACTTTTCCAATGTATTTAACACAAACATTGAAATTACTTCGGCAGGGCATTGTTGTATTCCTCTGGAAGGTAGTAAAATTGAGGGTGACGGTCGATGTGGTTCCATTGTGCGTACCATTATATTAACTACAGAATGTTTTTTACGATCTGTTGTTTCGTCCACACATAACCACAGTTTTTTATCTTGCAACTCCGATTTAATTCTTTCCTCGACATGCTCACGAGCTGACGGCACAACTCTCTGTAATGTTTTCTCACTTGGTAACTTAAAGTCCGAATATTCATTCCAAAACGAGACGTATGCTTTCTTCCTTAGTAAATGAAATGGTAAATTGCATGCAATAAAGGTAACACATAAATTAAATTTAAATTTGTCATAATCTCGTGTGGAATTTTTTTTTGAAACATGCCCTGCACTATTTACGTGCCGTAGACAATCACTTTTCGACCAACACATTAAATCTATTTTACACACTACACATTGAATTTTAGCGCCATCACACTTTAAATCAGGCATTTCTGCAATAAAATTTTCTTTTGTGTCCAACTTTGGTCGTTTTCCGCGACATAGGAAACATTTTCAAAACAAACGTAGAACTACGATATAGTATACGACAGCGTAGATGCATACACAACAGATCGGCTTTCGAGTCGCAGTTATACTGACACTTATACCGAATTGTCCCGGCCGTGTTTATTTTGTGTAAACCTTTATGCGTCAGCCACTGGCTTTCAGCGCAGTTTGCGTCGCTCTAGCCGTTACTCCTGCAGAAGTCTGTCATGAAAGTTTTTTTACAGTTAAGAAAACGTTGATTTTGAAAAGGCGGTTATTGAAAAATAATTTCTGTTGGTATGGTAACTTAGATAGATAGTAATAGAACAATTGGTGCATGAATGCTTTTGAAGCACAACGTATTTTACTCCCAAAAACTGTGAGGCTGAGTCATATACGAAAAATAGGTAGAATTTGTTATAATCCAAGCGCACCGTATTTCATTGGTTCATCTGCAGTCAATTATGAAATTTTGAAAGTAGGAAAAATTGTCGGAAATTTTTCTTTTCTGTAAATGTAATCTCATTTACTGTTTTTCATATACTATCAGTAAATTTCCTTAGTATATTTTTACTCCCATAATATATACCTGTACAGTTTTGGAGTAATATAATTGCTCAAAAACCGTACAGGAATTTTACCAAATCCTTGTTAGAGTGTAGGATAGCGGAAACTTTATAACTGTAAAACTGGAGTGATGCAGATTGTAATAATTCAAATATTAAAGGGAAATAAAGGTGCAGGCTATTGAAGAGCGAGTGGTTGAGGGAGTGTGGGGGCCCTGTCCCAGGATAGCTGGGACAGAGTCTCCATTTTTGCTCCGAGTGAGGAACTCGGACGGCGTTGACATTTATGGTCCTGGCCTTGTTCGGGGAGGTGTGGTGTGGAGGTGTTCTCCTTTTCCTCTTCAATTACACTGTGCTAGTTGCCAAATGCAACAAGCTGGGCACCCAGGGGGTAAACCTAATTCGAGTATGTTGAATCCAATGGTGCCAACCGTTTTTAAAAGTTAGCTCGCGTTTTCGAGCAATTTAAATTTAAAAATTTTAGGTCCAAGGAACCTTCTAGAACATTCTGGAATTTTCCGAAAAATCTGATCAATGGCTGAAAAGCTTTCTGGAACCTTCGAGAGCCTTCCATGGACCATTCATGGACCATTCGTAAACCTTCCAGAAACTTCCATCCCCGCTACTGCCACTTGGTCAAATGGCTATATATGCTTGTGGAATACCCGTTTTGCCGGCGACCAATATAATGAACGGAACTGGCCTTTACGTGAGGAATTTAGATTGCGACAAAACAACATTATTGAGATTCCACTTGTGCCGATCGAAAAGGTTTTGTTACCACCGCTCCACATCAAACTAGGAACTGTTAAACATTTCATAAAAGCATTGAATCCAGAAAGAAATGCATTCAACGAATTGCGTCGCATTTTGCCACGGTTAAGTGGAATGAAAATAAAAGAAGGTAGATGTCTGAATCTGAACGTTGATCTATTGAAATTTCATTTTCTGCATTTCCATGTAGAAAAATTCGCCGAACAATCACCAAACGAATTCGAAGAGCTTTCTGGAACCTTCGAGAGCCTTCCATGGACCGTTCATGGACTATTCGTGAACCTTCCATCCCCGCTACTGCTACTTGGTCAAATGGGCGTAGAAGCGGCGCTCTTAACCGCTGAGAGCTCAGCTGTTTTTAGAAGTTAAAATGTCAACATCTAAATATTAAAGCAAATAACCCAAACCGAAGTGAATAGTGAAAAGTTCGAGATTGTTTATTGTATTGACTTGTAAAATCAATTAATTTGAAATATCAAAAATGGATAAATGTTCTAAATTGAATACCTTTTGTGACGAATGTGGAAAATTTATAATTAAGACCACTCGGCGTAAAATAAGTGCTGAAATCGCTGATTTGTATCAACAATCAATACTATTCCGTAACTTCAAATCGAATAGGAATGGATTGTCGAAATGTAGGATCGAAATGCTCTTCGACACCGCAGAAGACGTCGAAATGGAATTCCGACTATCGGAATTGAATCATGATCTTGCGCGTTTTATACGTTGAACACACGTTATTTAACCTAACTGACAAATGTGCCGTTCCGTTGTTGTTTTTTGTGTTGAATTGATTTGTTTTATTGCAACAGCAAATTAAAATGAATCCCCACACAAATATGGGCATGCTAATTGAAGAAGAAGTAGGAAATGAGTTGCAAGGGTATGGTATTTCAACAAAACAAAAAGGGTAGCAGTGAATCTTACTTATTTGGTTTGTTTAGACAAATTTTTGTGATGGAAAGACGGATCATCAGGGATATAAGTAATCCCCTTGAAATGCCTGATGGCTTATTTGTGAAATTTTACTACAGATTTGATTACGAAAATTGTCCCATCTTTAGATGAACCAGTCAGGGTAACACATATTCCCAATCATTTAAAAGTATGGCATGTGTAATTTGAATACTATCAAAAGCGTCCATTTCAAGAGAATACCTTAATGAGACTTTGCAATTATTACCAAAGAGTTTTGAGTCTTTCCTCGTTGATGATACACTACTCACTTGCACATCTAACCTAAAAAAAATCGCACTATTAAACAGATCGTGGCAATTTTCATGTTTACACACTGAACAGGTTACATTTCAAACGCCACTTGGTTTATTTGGTCTATATTCGTTTGCAAATGCAATGTTGCCGACGTCCCCAAGCCTCGTTCGATCGGAATTTCAGTTTACAATCTGAACGCGTTACAATACGAGTTACAGAATACGGATTTTTACTACTGACACACGCCGTCGAAATGGGTCATTCCGATCTACCGAGATTTCGATCCAACGGATGGATTCCTATTCGATGTCGCTTAAGTTACAGAATTGGTCCGAATGGACAAAAACCGGAGCCGCTATGCCATTTGGTGTTCCCATGATTTGGATAGATCCAAGAGAACATGATCCAGCTGAATGTTATGCGTGAGTGAATTATACTGACTTTATGAAAAGAAGAAAAAGTGGTTCTTTGAAATACATTCCAACGACATATACTCAACTTTCGCTGCCGCATTCAAATACAATTCCTGTTCCAACAAGATCACTTTCAACAGAACAATCTGAGCCATCAGCATTAGAATCCATGAATAGCCGAAGAAGCAGGGGTACCAATGTATGTACCATTAAATGTCACTGCGCCATGCAATCACATTGAAATCGCACAATCTCGATTGAATAATATGATAAGAAGCTTGAAACTATCACTAGATGTAAAGTTCGTGAGTCTTTCCATATTGTTAGATGCTTCAACTGTTCAAGATTTGGTCACTTCTCCTGCACAGCAATGATGGTGTGTCCTAAATGTGCTGGTAACCACAGTTTAAAGGATTGTAAATCAGAAGATTTTAAATGTATAAACTGCTCAGAATCTAATTCCAGATTTAAAACAAATTTCGATATAAAACATACAGTTTTTGATCACAGTTGTAGTAGTTATAAAAATTTAGTTGAAAAAGCTAAATCCATTACGATGTATTCCCCAGAATAGCAATTAAAGTCAGAAAGAGAATCATCCGATAATGATCTTATCAACTTTTTAATTCTACTTAACGTTTGTAGCCTGAATAAGAAAATTAGCGAGTTAGATATTTTAATGTCACGCTATTCCTGTTATTTTATTTGTCTCACTGAAATTTGGTTAAAGTATGATGAATTAAAACATGTCTCATTAACAAATTATAGGTTGGTCAGCTGTGCTACTAGAACTTCTTTTGTTGGGGGAGGTAACTGCATATTTGCTCGATCAGATATAGATGTAATCATGCTTGATTTAACTAATTATACAATTGAGAAAACGTTTGAAGTATGCGGTATAAGATGTACTATTAATGGGAGAAGCTTCATTGTTGTGAATTTATATAGGCCACCCAAGTCTGCTTTCAATGTATTTATGGAATGTTTAGAGAACCTGTTGCATAACCTTAATAGGACATATAATAAGAATGAGTTACTGTTTGTTACCGGCGATTTCAATGTCAATTTTAATAGTACTTCTTTAGAACAACAATCCGTAATAAATATGATGGGTACTTACGGCTTGGTGGTGACGGTATTTGACTATACTAGGATTGCACAAAATTCGGCCACAACTATTGATAATATTTTCACAAATATTTCAACGGACACGCATACAACGACTTTTGACGTACATTTTTCTGATCACAGATGTGTTCTATTGGATATTCAACGCGAATATTTAACTAAAGCCCGAAATATTATAAAAAGACGTATTTTAATAACATCAATAAAAGCGAGTTCGCGTTGTATTTGCAGCACGAACCGTGGGAGGATGTTTATTGTAGTGAGGGTGTGGAGCAGAAGTTTCTGGCGTTTATAAATATTTTGGTTTCTCATTATAATAATGCTTTTCCGTACAAACGTATAATGGTATCCAATAACTCAAAAGCCTGGGTTAATGATGAGGTTAAGGCATCCAGTGCAGCTTTAAATGATTTATTTATCCTACAAAGTCGTTCCCACAGCTCCGCGTTCGATACCTAGAAGCTAAGCGTCACCACAGACTGCTGGTGAACAATACACGCATCGTGTATAACGATCATTACATTAACAGTTGCCAGAATAAGACCTCTGCCACGTGGAGAATTTTAAAACAATCAACATGCAACTTAAAGCGCAATCAAACCATTTCGATTGTAAAGAATGGTAAAAATATTCACAACCCTCATGAAATTGCAAGTGAATTCAATAACTTCTTTGTAGACAGTATTAAAGAAATCAGTGCTCAAATACCGTTATCATCAACCAATCGTCATCCATTATCTGTCTCTACGTCAATGTATTTTGTTCCTATTTCACCGGACGAACTATTCGCGATCATGAGTAAATTAAAAAACAAGTATTCCGCCGGTTCTGATGATCTAGCATGTACCATAATTAAGGAGTTTAGAACATACCTGGTAGAAATACTTACGTACCTCATTAATCTATCCTTTGAATACGGCATATTCCCTCGAATATTGAAGATGGCAGTTATCATTCCTCTTCACAAGAAAGGAATTACTACGGATATAGCTAATTACCGACCAGTAGCGCTAACATCTGTTATAGCGAAAATAATAGAATATTGTATCTTGGATAGATTAAATTCCTTTCTAAATAAATATGAAGTAGTTTCACATCACCAGCACGGTTTCAGAAAAGGATATTCAACGTCAACGGCTTTACTGCAATTCTACAATGAAGTCCTGAAATACATTGAAATGAAAAAAGCACCTATTGCAATTTTTTGCGACTTGCGTAAAGCTTTCGACTGCGTACAGCACGACGTCTTGATGGCTAAACTGGAATCGTGTGGTGTGAGGGGGAGGATAGCTGCCTGGTTTTCATCTTACCTTCAAGGTAGGACACAATTCATGCAGATCAGGTACACTAGTTCCTGTGGTGAGGTCAGGATTTTCAATTCTGAACATCTACCAGTACTTAGTGGCGTAATACAAGGCTCGGTATTGGGACCAGTCCTTTTTAATCTGTACATCAACGATATAGCCCAATTACTCTCAGATATATATATGACGCTATATGCTGATGATATTTCTATTCTCGTGGACAATACTAACCTTAACGTTAACAATCTCTTAGCCACTCTCCTGGACTGGTTTAATGAGAATAAGCTCTCTCTTAGCATGGAGAAAACTAAATTTATGGTACTTCATACCCGACAAAGAACTGTGGAAGTCGAATCTTTCTCGCTTGCAGGCCGGCAACTAACTGACTGTAATCAGATCAAATTTTTGGGAATTACCATCGAAGATACATTGTCATGGAATGCTCATTGCGACGAATTAACAAGGAAAATATCCGCAAAAACGTACTTGTTTCGTTGTCTGCGTCTGCAGGTATCCAGGCAAACGCTTATAACTCTATATTATGCCGAGATTCAGGCAAGATTACAATATGGCATCTTGTTGTGGGGAGAATCTGCCGGTACGAAGCGCGTCTTTGTGGCACAAAAAGCTGTTGTGCGCGCAATTGTGGGCGCCCACTTCCGCAAGTCATGTAGGCCCATATTTCGGGACCTCGGCATTTTACCTTTGTCTTGTATATATATCTTAGAGGCGGCTTGTTACGCGTACCGTAATAAGCCTAATTATGCAACAAACGCAGACGTACATTCTCATGATACACGCGCGAGAGAACACCTTCGAGTACCACTGTGCACTTTGCATACCACCAGTATTGGAGCCAATATTTTCAGTGCCAAAATTTTTAACAGGATACCAGTTCCTATCAAAAATTGTAAAACGTTGCGGTCATTTAGGGCAAAGCTGAATGGCTACCTCCACCAACACTATTTTTACTCTGTTAAAGAATTCCTTAACTTAAAGTAGTCCTTTTTTTGTTTTGCTACGATGTGATTCTCTTTCTTTTCCTGTCTGCTTTGTACTGTTTAGCACAAGCTCTTGTTACTTTTTATCCTATTAATTATGTCTTTTGTTATTATGTAAGTACATTCTGATTAGATTTACTTTATTATTATTTTTTTTTTCTTCTTACTTGTTGCTTGCAGCACGTTGTTGTTACTTGCTTATTTTTTTTGTTGATAACATATATATTTACTTTGTGTTTGTCTTGACGTTTATATACGCACTATGCGTCACATAAATACTTACTTACTTACTTACTTACTTACTTACTTACTTACTTACTTACTTACTTACTTACTTACAGTGACAAACCATTCTTTTAGCAAAGGACTTGAAACAAACGAATATTTTGGCAGCAGATGTTCGGATATACGGAACAATTAATCGTCATCATCGTTTTACAAAAAAATGATGACAAATCAGCTGAAAATTCAATAAATGGTCAAAAAATGATAAAAATTACGTTTTTTAGGGGTCTTTGGGCCTAAAATTTTTAAATTGAAATTGCTCGAAAACGCGAGTTCACCTTTAAAAACGGTTAGCACCATTGAATTCGGCATACTCGAATTAGGTTCACCCCCCGGGTGCCCAGCTAATTCCAAAAAAAGTCTCCAATTCGAGCACGGTGTTATTAAGGAAAAAAAAATAATAAAAAATAAAATCATTATCATTATTGTAGGTGGTCATTCGCATTCGTTGCTGTACTCCGGCCAATTCGCCGAATTCAAGAACATGTCGGCGGGCCCCTACCCAACGATCGTTAAAAATCTCGAAGGAAAAAACGTGTACATCGTGCAGGTGTTCGAACGCGCCCTCTTCGTCGGAAAGATGACCATCGTTTTCGACACGCAGACCAGAGCTGTGAAACACTTCGCCGGTCACGCTCAGCTGATGCACCGCAAGATTCGTATCCACCCTGACGCGAGGCGCATCCTCAAGTTCTACAAACCGGAAGTCGACAACATCCGCAACGAGGTCGTTGGGAAGGCGTTGGTTCCGTTAGAGGGTTATTGGTCTAGCTGCAGATTCCGGGAGTGCAATCTCGGGAATATGATCACGGATTCGTTGATACATTTCAAAGCTAGAAAGTTCAGCCATCCGAGCTTTTGGACCGATCACAGCATCGCCGTAATTAATAGCGGGGTTATCAGACATAGCATCCTGCCCAAAAAGGAGAACGATTACAGTATCACCTATTCCGACGTTAGAAAGGCTTTGCCGTACGATAATAGTTTAGTGACAGTAACTCTGGGTGGACGCGTCATCTGGAAAATGCTAGAGCACGCCATCTCGTGGTCGAATACGTCACACAAAGGTGAGTTCCTACAATTCTCCGGCCTTCGTGTTGTCTACGATTTCTCCAAGCCCGCGGGAGAGCGTGTGGTGAGCGTTCGAGTTCGGTGCGCCCGTTGTCCGGTGCCCAAATACTATAACCTCAACTTGAAAGTCGAATACAAGATCCTCACTCTCGACTTCCTGGCGCAGGGTGGCGACGGATTCAAGATGCTTAAGCATCAACGCATCCTACGCAACCTAGATGATGAAACGGATTTCTCAGTACTGCTGGATTACATGCGTCTCCATCAGATGTTCGCGCCCATTGTGGACGAGAGGATCATCGTGTTGAACGACAATCGAACTGCGTTTAGCGAAATGGAAAGTGTTGTTAAGGCAAAGAAGTGGAAACGTAGATAACATGGGTAATATGTTATATTGTTTAATCATTGTATTTCTTGTAAAATAAAACAAATAACTCGGCAATAACGATCGGCAATCGAATTTCGACATTTCGACAACAATGTGTGTATGTATTGTAATGTTATAAAATAGGTTAGTTACAGGGGACCAATCGGTTGTTCGCAGATGATTGTCTAGGTTGTTTAAATTTTGTTCGCATAAATTTTGAATTATACCTGAGTACTCTGCAAATAGACTTCGGAGATGGACAATCGGTGACAAATTATGCAGATAGTTTATCACGAATGTCATTATCTATTTCACATGACAACTGGCAAGAGTTAGACGTAAATTACTGTAATTATTTTTCTTATAACGGGTGATGCAAAAGTAGTTGGACATCTTTTAATATTTTTTATACTTTAATCAAAAACTATTAGAAAATATACGATGGTTTAATCTTAAAACTAGAACTTTTGTTTACAATTATCATTAGGTTAAAATGGCAAAAGGTCCATTTTCTTCAATTTTTCTCAGTTTAAATGGAACCTTTTGAATCATGGCTTGGATATAATCTGGACTAACTTGCTTGAGCTTAATGCTAATTCTACGTGCTAATTGATTCCCGCTTTCTGCGGTCCAACCCTTCTTATAAACGAGTCGACTAACAAGGGAACACAGGGAAGTATCCCTCACCGATTTAAATGAAACTTGGTGGGTTTGTAGACTGATGAGGCTGTACCATTGAAGTTGTCTTCTTAGGTATTGTAAAAATATCGACTTTTTTGTTCGTTGGTACTAATTGTAAATTGCTCACTTCTTTAGGACAATGCCCACTCCACGAATCCAATAACAAGACACTTTCACCGTTAGTATTTGGTAAGAAAACATCTGTAAACCAATCTTTAAAAGGCTGCGAGGTCAGTTTCCCTGATGTTGATGCAGAAATATACACGTTAATAGGCCTAAAAAGTGTTTTTTTGTACGTTCGGTCCAAATTGACCTGTTGTTTCTTTTAACGCAAGAAAGAGGGGGGATAATAGTCGTCCATTTGACGAAATTGTTGGCATGATTGTGTAACTATGTGTAATAGATGGTAATGATTGCACGAGCGCTTCCACTGTTTTTGTTCCAATAGCGGACAAGCTTCGACCGGAATGTATCTCTAAATTAAAGCCACTCTTGTCTGCATTGTAAACGTTGTCTTGTCCAACAACGCTAATTTTAGGTTTAATTTGATTAACAAATCGCTCGGCTGTGGATCGTAATTCCTCAACATCGCTATGAGTGAATCGTGTGATAAACTTTGTTCTTTTACGTGAAACAATTCTATGTACTTTTTTGAAATGCCATATCCACCAAGGACTAGCTTTAAATGAATGATACTCTATTTCATCTTTTGCCTGTAGCGCCCATCTGCGAAGATCTATGTCGTGGATAATATTTCTGCTGGTTAGCGCTTCCTTAAATCTTATCAGAACATATTCTGTAACGTATGTACTTTTGTACTTGTTGGTGCCACCCCGGTCAACACTTGCTTCCCATCTCCGAAGTTGCCTATTTGATTTTACCTGGAACAAATGGACGCCAAAGATACAAATGCTATTATTAGTATTGATGTATCAAACTGTACAAGATATCTGTATGTATTAGTTTTAGTAACTTTCCTTTACGTATTTAAATGTTTAGTTAGAATAAGAAATTTACGTATTATATTACCTTTCTAAATCGATTTTGGACAGATTCTAACGAACGTCGTTTCGCTTTTCCACTTTTCCAAAACTCAACGGCTCGCGTTTTATATTCAATATCAATTGAACTACCTCCTTCTTGGGGTACACAGTCTTCATGTTCATAATCTTCATCATATTCACTTCTTGGTTCAACGAATTGCGGTCCCTATGGACCAGCCAAGTCTTCAAATTCTAGCGCTACATCTGCCTCAAATGCAAAAGATGCCTCTTCTTGAGCTCTCACAATGATATCAGTTATAGCTTCGTGTAACTCTTGTTCTTCACGTGTTATAGGTGTATCAGCGATATTTGCAACAAGGAATGTTGTACGTAGCCAATTCAGTACATTAGCAACGTTGATTCTCATGACTTCAGGAAACACTTTTTGACAGCCTAATTGCGAAACGTACTCGTCGTCAATAAACTGAAGATTGCAAGTACTAATTGTAATTTGTCTTGCTTTATATATATGCGTATGCAAAAGCATTTATGGTATACAAGATATCCTAATACTTACATTAATCTAGATAAAATTTAAATACTATAGAAATCATGTAATCTGCACGTGAAAATCAGCACTTGAAGTTTCAATGAGGAATTTTATAAGTATAACGGATAATACGCTTATCGAATACTTTTAAAAATAAATAATGGAATGTAATGCTGATAAGGTATAAATGATCTAAAAAGTATTAAAGATATTTAGACAGATACTTTAGAGAAGTATCTCTACGATTTGTTCACATCAATAATAATAAGTAATATTATTTACATATATACCTACATATATATGTACATACGGAGGTATACCTACTCAATTCGTATGTTATTGTTTTTTTTTTGAAATTGAGTTATTTTATAGCATGTTTAATATATATGGGTGAATTCTGCATAACTTTTTATATTTTTCCAGCAAATAAAAATTTTAAAATTTTTAAAAAATACGGGGGGCGGAGGTTGTTTCTGGAAAACAAGAACCATGACAGGCCAACTATTGCCGCTATCCTTTATTACTCATAAAACGGTTATATATTTGTCTTAACTTTTTTTTAATATGTCTTATAGTTTTGGAGATATTAAAGCAAATAGCGAAAGGTAGCGTTGGCTGTAGGCCGCCCCATCCCCGAAAACGGGCGATTTAGCATCTATGAAAGTTACCGTTGTTCTTACACTGCATCAGTCTACAAACCCACCAAGTTTCATTTAAATCGGTGAGGGACACTTCCCTGTGTTCCCTTGTAAGTTCTGCCCAAAAATCTTCGATAGGACGTGCTTTTGGAATATTTGGAGGATTCATTTCTTTAGCGACGAAAGCGATGTTATTTTCTGTTAACCATGTGGTAACAATTTTCGCATAATGCGAACTCGCTAAGTCTGGCCAGAAAAGAATATCATTTCCTTGGTGAAACCTTTCAATAAATCGCTTCAGTTTTGGTACATATTTTGTCCTATACACTTCAGCATTTATTGCTGAATCACACACACTTCTTATGAGAGGACTTGAAACACCGGCTTTTGAAATAGCAATCCAAACGAAAATTTTGCTTTACCTGCGAATCTCACTTCGTCAGGAGCAGAGTTTTTTTATTTTTTGTGTAAAATCCAGCATTTCCAGCGATGTTAGTGTTACCAATGGTAAAATATTTCTCATCATCTAAGATCAACACTTTTTGTGCAACTTTTAGATTGGTCCTCATCTTCCTACATCGAAAATTAAAGGTTATGTCTGCAACGGTTGGCTAAATACAGTAAGTGAGGAGATTAAACCATTTTTCCGGAAAAAGGATGAAATTTCTGTTGAGGATGATTGCTTGATTTGGAATAATAGCTTTAAGTTACTTAGGCATTGAAAGGGGGGGAAATGTAATATATATAAACAAAATATTATTTTTGACTAGAACTGTAGAGCATGTATGCGTTTTTGTTAGGGACCTGGAGTGGGGGAGTTGCCCTACCCATTCTGCTGTATGCCCAATAAATAGTGTAAGAATAAATTATAGTTTTATTAATATTGAAGAAACATCACAATTGCATTACAAGTATATACTTCTCTTAAGCGAAGAAAAAAACGCTAAGATAAATATTTCTTTTGATTTAAAATAGTAATTGTATTGTGGGTAATTGAAACAGTAATTGTCTTGAACTGATACGGACAGTTTTGGTATACGTAAGCGTTTCTCTTCGTGTGTGTGCAGAGATTGGAACAACTTACAATGATTCAGAGATGAAACGATGATAAACTATAGATTTTTCAAAGGAATAAGTTTATTTAACTGCTAAACAAATGAGAATTTTGTACCAGGAACGAAAGCAACATGTACAGCAATGAGAAATGTAAACTAACACGTCCTGTGGTGTGAACGCCTAATCCGTAGCTAATAAGACCGCGGTATTGGTTACTGAGGATGATCCTTTCTTCATCAATCGGTTCGACTAGTTCCAATCGTTCCATGTATTCTATGACAACGTCTAACGCTTCAACATGTTTAAAATATTTCCATATTTCCATATTGGTAAGCATCTTAAAACCATCTCCGCCCTCGGCTATGTATGAGACGGTACCGACCTTATATATTTTCTCGTTCTTTAAAGGTTCAAATGTGACTGCCGTGCAATCGCCACACCGCACTATAACCTCTCTCACCCTATTGCCTACTTTGTTACTGTAGTCGTATATCACGCGGATGCCAGACACCTGCAGGAATTCTCTTCGGTCTGTGGTATATTCGGAGACCGAATGTTCGAGGGCTTCGCGGAGCGCCTTCCCTGGCATAAGTAGCACGGTGAGTATATTGCCTAACGTAATCGCTTCCGATAGATCGCCGTAACGTAGCTCGTGATTTTTCGGGCTGACTCCCGTTACTATTCTTCCCCCATTCATAATGTATATCCCCACTGGATTCCAACTTGTTGCGTTGCCGAACATCCTAGCCATCTTGGAAGCCATCGCGTCCGTCATGAGATTCCCAAAGTTGCACTCGCGTTTGTTGCACTTCTTATTGAAGCCGTCTAATGTCACCCACGCTCTCCCGACCTTCTTGTGTCTAAGGTCGTCGACCTTAGCGCGATATTTACTCATGATGGTTTTGATTGCTGAGGATTCAGGGATGCGCTCGTCCATTACCACCGGACCACCTTCATAGTGCTTTACGTCGCCCTCGGGGGTAAAACTTATCCGGAAATGTCCAACGTGTTTGGTGTGGGAAGTCGTATGCAAGACGAACACCTGTTCACCCTCGGCGTCTTCAACAATAGTCGGGTACTCACCCTCTGGACGCTGGCCGAGAGTGACATTCAAATCACTTCCGCTGTATAGCAACGTATCCTTATGACCTCCGATAATAATTCGAACTCCTTTCGATTTGCTCGCAAGCCGCTTGTTAAATTCGTAGTCGCCGTGCGATAGTACGATTTGAGGTTGTCCACGTGAAGCACTTTGTCTTCCCCCTGATATCACCTCTACCTCCTCGCTGAAACTGATAAACGTCACGTTTCTACCGAATCGCCTCGGCATAATACCTCGAACGAATGAGCCTTGGTTCCTTGTATCATACGTGAAAATGTACTTTTCCAATCCTGGGTTGCCTTTGCAGTTGCTGCACACGTGACCGCTATCGCGTAATTTCTCTAAGTAATCACACAATATTTCTTCGCCGTGTATTAACTCATGTTCGCCTAAGATTTTATGTTTAATATGCATTTCGTTCATTAGATCTGCGGCTATTTTGGGTCCATGTACTTTGAACCAGATGCTTTCGTCGAATATATCGCCTAGGTAAGCGACCAACGTCCCTTCTCCGAGCTTACTCTGGATAAACGATACCACCCTGGCTAATCCGCCGATTTTCCGACCGTCTATGGAAATCGGGTCGAGCTGGGTGTGTACGTTGCCGATGTGTACAATTTGCAAAGTGTGTGCGTCCTGGCAAACGTGTATACGAAAATTAATGAATATTATTTGTATGAAGATGGAGGCTATCATTTTACATCACTTCACACGTCCATCTTATCGTTCGCAAACGATCATTGTCACTTGACATTGACAGTTTCAAGATGATCATAAAATGCCTATCTTCATTGGTGTTCATTAAGGTTATTATCCCCTTATTGGATCTTTGAACACACGTCATAACTTGATACTGCTTTCCACTAGGCACCCTTTACTTCCATAACCACCATATGTCTTTGTCATTTCCCAAATCTGCTCTATTGAACATGTATGACGATATTTTTCAGCAAATTCACCTACGACGTATTTCTTTGTAGGTTTGTTAAGTGCTACTAAATGTAATAAACACTTTTTGAAAGAGTTTGGCTCAAATATAATTTTATTATTCCAGGGTGAATTTGAAATTTTTGCTATTAGAGTCGAATGATAATAATAATAATAGTAATAATAATGGTTTTTATTTCCTCTATAGACATTTACAATTTAAATATACACCCAGCTGCAAAAAATTCGATCCATTACTTGTTTCATCTTTATTTGTACTACTAAAACTCTGGACTTGCGACATGGTATAGATTGACACTCGTATTATCAAAAGGTATCAGTTTGATGGCTTTTTGTTTTGTATTTTGCCAACAAACGAGGAATGATGTTTTTGTTAACAAATTTGTGGTCGATAATGGAAAAGATATTCACTGCCCCTTGTGCTTATTTTTGGAGCTAAACATTTTGACAGTTAAAAAGTGTTTGAAGTGCGAAATTTCTCCAGTTTTCTTTCTAAAAAATGTCTTTAACTTGCTGGATGTAGCCAATATTATGCTGCTCAGGTACTAGGTATTACTCGTTCAGCAGTCCAAAGAGCCGTTCTGCATTTTAATGAAACCGGCAGCTTTGGTAGGAGACCAGGATCAAGCCGTAGAAGGGCAACATCCGAGCAAGACGATCAATTTGTTGTTTTTTTCAGTTTTGGGGGATATGCATCTGATTTTGGTTGAGGTGGCAAATCGACTGAGCATAGTAAGAAATGTGCATGTAGGTAGATGACTAGCCGAAGCTCATATAATGTCTAGAAGAGCAGCCCAATGTCCACAGTTATCTGTGGAGCATCGCAGAGCTTGACAAGATCACGAAAATTGGAACCACGCCAATTAGAGCAACGTATTATTCTCGGATGAATCCAGATTTTCCCTAAGATCACCAAATGACAGGGGAAGAATTTGAAGAATACAGGGAGAGCGATTTGCTCAATGCAAAAATGTGGAAAGAATTAGCTACCGGGGAGGCTTCGTTATGGTTTGGGCTGGCATAAGTACTGAAGCCCGTATTGAATTGGTGGTGGTTGTGCCAAAAAATTGCAGGTAAAAACATTTTTGTCCTAAAGTGGACACACATCCTACCCCTATGGGGATACACATTTTTTCAGAGGTAGATTCGTGCTGCACCTAGATAGATAATTTTTTTCTAAGGTGGATACGTGCTACACCAATACTTGATAGAGGTTCTATGACGGCTGCACATAAGCACCATTTTAGAAGAACACGTGGTTCTTTTGGCTCCATTTATAGGGCCTAATTTCATTTTTATGGAGAATAACGTGCGTCTGCACTGTGCTCAGATCGTCAACGAATATTTAGGTGAGGTCGGGATTATGCATATGAATTGGCCAACTTGCAGTTGTAATAGAACATCTCAGGGACAGACTAGGAAGACAGATGGGAACACGTGTACCTCGTCCAAACAACTTGGCCGAACATGCTGTAGCGTTTCAGCCAGAATGGGAGCAATTGGAGCAAAATGATGTTCAAAATTTAATCAACTCCATGCTGAGACGTATGCAAGCTGTCAGAAGGGCTCGAGGTGGTAATACTCGGTTTTAGATGAAATAATTACTTTAAAATTTTGTTATTATCGTTTTTTTTTTTCAATAAATTAATTGTTTTTTTTTGAAATGTGTTTTTTATTGAATTTTATCTGTTCCACTTAAATTTATCACCAACCTTAAGATCATATCTCAAAACATTTCTTCTCTTTTTTCGAGATAAGGTTGGTGGAGCGAATGTGGATAAACATAACGAAGTTTATTATTTTAAAATTAACTAGATGATCTTACCTACTTTATCTTGCGCCGTTAGAAGTGACGAGGAGAGAGTTTGTTTCAATTTACCGAAAGTCGTCCCACTATCAGCCGTCTCAGTCGTTCCACCCGGGTCCGTAGCTACCATCTGCAAGCAAGGAAGAAGATGTGAATCATACAAATTAGATGAATTTCTATTGTCTTATTAACTTAATAATATAATACTAGTTCTATGATAATTTCGAGAATTATTGTATTCTGCATCTATAGTTTTTTGGTAAAGTGTAAGTTGATTTTGTACAACGTGATTTCATTAAGGGCAAGTCGACACAAGCACAACACAGTTTCATTTTCCTTTTTTGCAAGAATTTATGACAATCTAGACGCTAGTCAGAAAAGTATGAGGTTATTTCTAGATTTATCCAAGGTTTTTGATCTGGTCAGCTACGATTTACTAGCCGTTACTATTTCTGTTAATTCTGGCTCACTGTGGACGAAACTACTGATGCTCAGAAACACAGCGTGATTCATATTGTGGCGCGTCCTTTAAAACGTAATGGTCCAGCAGCTTCCTTGTTGTTAGCCAGTAAAAGGATTGAAAGAACTGACGCCGAAACCGTTGTAAACATAATAAAAAATATGTTAAGAGAATTTTGTAACGTAGGAGCCCAAATCACCATGTTAGTTTCTGTCGGAGCCGCAACAATGCTGAAAGCTGGTAGGATGATTAAAGTATGCTTTCCGACTCTTCTTCACATAAAATGCCTCATACACGCATGTCATCTCGTAGCAGAAACAATTCGAAACAAGTATCCTAGGGTAAATGATTTAATATCATCTACCAAAAAAGTGAAATCTCCCGAAAACATATCCGCGTGTTCAAGCAATTGTATCCGCAAATTCCGTTACCACTTCAGCCTGTATTGATGCGATGGGGAACATGGATCGAGGTATCTTACTATCGCAAATATTCCTAAGTGAAAGATGTTATTTTCAAACTTAATTCTTCTAATTCTCAAGCGGTTCGTGAGAGTCAACAACTTTTTTCCGATTCGGACGTTCAAAATGAAGTAGATGACATTTCCATAAACTATCCTGTAGTGACACAAACTATTTCGCAGTTAGAAAATACTCACTTATCTATACAAGACTCGTTGAATAACATCAACGATTTAGCAGCCGCTTTAGAAAGCTTGACGGATCCTATAGGACTAGATGTCGCGCAAAAATTTCGTGCAGTTCTGGATTTAGAAAATATTCGATCTATATCTGGAATTCAAGACTCCACAGAAGAGCTCCCGTATCTCTTCTGTGCAGTCTTATTTGAATTTCGTAAATCTTACTTCGTTAAATGCTGAACGATCATTTGCAAAGTATACGAGAACATATTCAGACCATCGTCGAGGCCTGACCGAATCGACAATGGAAGCATTGCTTATGTTGCAGTACTACGCAGCGTACCATGGCAGTCGCACGTTACCGCAGTGTTCATCGATACGTTAATAAAAGGTAACAATCTCTTATTTTTTTATTAATACTGTGTCTACTTTTGCGCGGTACGCCCCGGACGGTTCCACTAGTTTCTCGAACATTATAAATAGCACACGCGATAATAACCGAACGTCCACTCGATACCTTGTATGTCATAGTAAACACAACTCCTTTCACGGCGCCTCTGTGGGCGCAACCGTTTGTCACGCTTTATAGATTATGTATGAAAGCTATTCAAACACGGCAGGAAGAGGATAGGCAAACATATAAGGAACAAAGAGCTAGAGTAAACAAACTAATCAGGTAGAAGAAACGTTCCGCGCAAGAGAGAAAGATCATGAAAATGGAAGACTACGATACAAGAAAGGAAATCAGGAATTTTTACAGGGAAGCCAAAAAAGGGAAGGGGAAGACAAATCAGACTATATATATATATAAAATAAAGCTGGAAATCTTGTAGAAGAAGAAGGAAAAATCAGAGAAAGATGGAAAGAATACTTCTCGGAAATGTTAAATGAAGGTGTGGAAAATATGAAAGAACAAGAGAGTAAACCGACAGAAATAACAGATTGGAGTAACCAAATAGAAGAACCAACAAGAAAGGAAATAAAGGAAATAATCATAAGTCTCAAAAATAACAAGAGTCTGGGAAGCGATGGAATAATGGCAGAGAATTTGAAATACGGAAGAGAGGACCCATTGGGTAGAATACACAACATTATAATGAGAATATGGCAAGAACATCAAATGCCAACAGCCTGGAAAAATGCCACCATAATCCCTATTCATAAAACTGGAAGCAAAGTAGAGTGCAATAACTATCGAGACATATCTCTCTTAGATGTGACCTACAAAATCTTAGTAACCTTAATCAAAAAAAGAATAGTGGAGCCGAGATTGGGGGAGTATCAGGCAGGTTTTAGAAAGGGAAGAAAGGGAACAACCGACCAAATTTTTACGATGAAAGGAACCCTAACAACTGTGTGTAACATCTCGGCAATTGTTTTCTTTATGAATTTTAAAAAGGCATATGATTCGATAAACGGAAATCATTTAAGGAGAGCTCTGAGAGAGTTAGACGTACCTCCAAAATCAGTAGATCTTATAAACATGACTCTAAATGAAACAACAAGCAATGTAAGAGTAAGGAATCAAGTTGCGGAAAGCTTTACGATTAAAACAGGCTTAAGACAAGGATACCCTCTTTCGACCCTCTTGTTTAACATCGCATTGGAAAAAATTAACATCGCATTGGAAAAAATTATAAAGGATTGTAATTTGAACAGAACAGGAGATATAATGTACAAAGGTCACCAGTTAATAGGATATGCAGACAACGACGTGGTCATTATAGCTAGAAATTGGAAAAAAGATGGAAAATAGTAAGCAGAATTCTAGAAGAATCTCTCAAGATGCGGCTAAAGCTAAATCAGCAAAAATATAAAATAATGAGGGTGGGAAGCTACCAACAAAATAGAATATTCGAGATAAACATTGGTCTAAGCAAAATAAAATTTGAAGAGGTGGAAGAATTTGTATATATTAGAAGCCAGAATAGCAAATAGATGCGATGAAGAAGAAGTAAAATCGAGATTGACAAAAGCGAATAGAACGGTCGGAGCCTTAAACCATATACCGAGGGCAAAACAGTTGTCAAGGAATGCTAAATTTAGATTGTATAAAACAATTCTGAGACCAACTGCGATATACGGATGTGAGATCTGGTTGCTCAATGAGAAAGAACAAGAAATATTGCTGAGATGAGACTAAATGGACAGAAACAGGAGCCGCTATGGCATTTGGTGTTCCGATTTGGATAGATCCAAGAGAACATGATCCAGCTGAATGTTATGCGTGTTTTCTATTCGATGTGTATTCGTCAATATGATATCTATTCGATCGATTTCCATCGATTTAAATTCAATAAATGGTCAAAAAATGATAAAAATTGGCACCATTGGATTCAGCATACTTGAATTCGGTTCACCTCTCGGGTGTCCAGCTTGTTGCGAAGAAAAAGTTTCCAATATATAATGAATATATTATAATTAATAAAAAGAACGTACATACCTTTAAATGTATTATTTGTGTAAATTTACACAGCACTACCAGTACAGATAAAAATAAGTTTACAAGATTTTGTCTTTGTTTCAGAAGAGATTAAATCATACTAAATGAAACGTAAGTATTTTCGCTGTTTTATAAGTTCGGGGTTTCACGCCTATCGAATGTTTTTTGGGGGTTCACCAAAGGGTTTTACATAAAAGAGTTTCAGGAATTTCCAAGAGTGGCAATTAATGTTTCTGAATTTTTCAGTAGATGGCAGGAGCAGAGAGAGATTCTAAAATAGGTATCAAAATTAACTAAAAGAAATCATCAAAATTTGCTAACTTTAACGGATTCTCTGAAGATGTTGTGTATAATACTATTAAAAAACATAAGAATAAATTAAGAGTTAGAAATATTAGCAGACTTGAACGTATTGATAGCGAAGAGATATGTTAAATTATCCTTTTATCCGTTACGCAAAAAGTCTTCAAAAAATCTTTTCTAAAGTTGACCGCAAAATTGCTTTTTCTTCAAACAATAACCTCGAAAATCTTTTAGGACGCTCTAAAGACCCAGTAGATAACATGGATAAATCAGGAATTTACATTTCATGTAAAGAGTATAATCAAGTGTATATTTTCTTTTTTTTATTATGCACAACAGGCCTTGTAAGCCTGTAATTCATTGATTCTAATACTAATTTTTTTGTATAATATTTCTCCATTGTCTTCTATCCATTGCTTCCCATTCACCTGCCTCAGATCGTTTTCTGTCCTTTCCATCCATCTCGCTCTCGGTCTTCCTCTTCGCTTTCTTCCGATGGGTTTTCTACGTAGAACCATTCTACTCATTCTTCCGCCTGGCATTCGCTCTGTATGTCATAGCCATTTTAGTCTCTGCGCCTTGACGAACGTTGTAATTCTAGGCTTCCCAAAATGGAAACATATTAAAAAATCGAATTTTTATTGAAGTAATCATATTATTTGCAAGAGATCATATGTTAACGATGTCAAAAGAATTATTTCTTTGAATTAAAATTTGGTAAAATTTAATTGACTTCTACTTTATCTTTGTCTTCGCAACACCTTTTTCTGTGTCGCTTGCAAGCGATAATATAGTGGGGATAAACTCTAGAATTCTTCAGATATCCGTCCATCTACTGTGGAATTCCACAGTACACGGACTCCTACCATTGACTGCCTTTGACCCTAATGGAGATACATTTTGATAAATCAATTTAGTTCTGAGGCATTCCGCTAGGTCATTTTACCTGTCAATTTGTATCCAAAAATGTATGACATACATCGAACGTGTGCGATAACAACATATTTCCTACTAGTTTTACTAGTGATATGCGCAATTGGGGCAAAGAACAGGTACAACATTTTAATCGTACAAAGCGACATGATGATACCGCGAATTGTGGACACGACATGGCGGATAGATTTCCCAGGCGCTGAGAAGATAATGCTCTCAGATGCAATTCTGTACTTCTCCACCACTGGCAAGATGATTAACGCGGAAAAATGGTTCGTCGAATTCGAAAAGCTCTTCAACTCCAAAGGAATGAACCCCGAAGATCATGAAATTTTACATCGGACGGTCGCCAACGATGTAGGATTGGTTGTCGTCCTAGCGAACCCCAGCGGGATTGTGACTCATTCGTTCACGTGGCGCCATTGGAATTCTTACATGATTCGAACCGCCAAGGAGGTGAAGATTGGATTCGTGGATTGCGTCGAATCGCGAGACGAAACGGTGGAAGATAAGATGGTTACGGTGAGAAACGAACTGACCAAATTGAACGGAATGGACGTTAATATCACAATGGCGTTAACGCGCAAATCATCCGATCTGGTCCCACATGTCAGGGGCAAGGCGTTGGTAATGTTTTATATGTATATGGGTCATTTTCAATAATTTTTTACTTTGATGATACTGGGATGTCACACATATATTTCGTAAATTTACAAAGTATATTCGGCTGTATCAGATGGGGCAAGACCCGTGCTCATAAAGCAGAAACAAAAAATTGGCAAAACTTTTATTTTTATATAACACATGGGCTGAAAAGTCCCGGGCCTGACAAAGAAAACACGTTTTTTTTTGTTCAAAATTAGCTTTATTCATCAACGTAATTTCCATCAATAACAACGCAATCATTCCAGCGCCGCTCAACATTTTCAATACCACTTTGTAAAACGATTATCTTTTGCCTCAAATGTTTCCTCAGTTTTCACGTCGATAACCTCTCTCATTCGCGACAATTCTCTTATCGGCGAGCATTTTTTAGGTCTGGCGAAACAGCAGTAATTCGCTGGATCCAAATTGGCGAATACGGTTGGATGTGGGAGCAATTGCGACGTTCAATTCATGTAGTTTTGCATTGATTTGATTGACTTGTGATACGATGCTTGTCTTGATGAACAAATTTTTTTCTTCGCCAATAGGACGTTGCTTTGCAATTTCGGCTTCAGACGCTATCAGTACGCTATAAATTAAATTCCTTGATGGTATTTCCCTTCATCAAGATAGTCGATGAATATTCACACGCAATCCAAAATACCGAGGCCATACCTTTCCAGCCGATTGTTGCTTTCGGGCGCTTTGGACGAGTCACATTGTACATCAGATGACGATCGTTTAATTCGGAGTGAAGTGATGGATCATGTTTATCCTGTCACATATCGACGCAAAAATTCGGTTGTTAACGTTTAAACATGGCCAAACATGACTCGAATGCATCAAAACGTTCCTTTTTTTGGTCAACATGAGCAAACGCGAGCACACATTTTGAACAGGCGGGTTCTCATAGTCAAATGCCTCATGGCAATATTAAAGCCAAACGTTCTTTTGATATCTTACGATGTCAAGTAACTCACGCAAACTTCAATTTTCACGATCTTTCCCAAAACGATTGTGGATTTTTGTGTTTCTGGTGTACGACCTCACATTGTGACGTCACTGCGTTCGCATCATCGGTGCTCTACGACACGTTTGAAGTCGCAACCCAAGTTGTATGTTGTTTCTGATGGATGCGGAAGTTCCCATAACAACTTTTCAAGCATAGTGGTTCGCTTGAACGTATTGTTTCCACAATGAAGCAGTTACAAATTAAACACGAAATTGTTTTATGATCGCATTGTTTGGAAATACTAAAGTGAGCGTCACTCTTAGACAATATACTCACGAACTATGCAATAGATATTCATGAAATTTTACAAAGCTTCTTTCTAAGCGTTATACTAACTGCAAAACGGTGAATGCAATAAAACTAGCGCCATCTATGTGTTAGGCCCGGGACTTTTCAGCCCATGTGTTATATATTTTTTTTAATTTTTAAACAATTAAATTCTCATTTCCGTCACGCGTAACTATGACATATTTCAATGCTGCCACTTACTTTTGACTACTATAATTACTATTGATTACAGCAACACTTATTTTGTCGTAATCTATCATGTCTTGACTTTCTAACATTAAATAACAATATTGCCACAACCTGAATATTTCTTGTACAACCGCGATTTGCTATCATTTCCGTCACGCATAGTTTAAGTAATGAAATCAGTAGTTAGATGGCGTTAGGAGCTCTCAGACAGAGTTTGGTTATATTACTTCAAAGACGGTGTGTGTAAATTAATTGATTCCTCCTACAAAATATCGTATTTTTTTTTTTTTTGTGAAAAGAAGGTAAGTTTTTACTTGTACTACGTATGTTTTCTTTTCTCTCTCTGCAACTTGCTACTAAAGAATTCGCGAGATTTCTCAACCATGATAGAGTGATTGGTCTCGAGATGTCGCTTTAGCTTACTTGGTAGCATATACTCAGTCGTTAGAACTTTTAAACAGAGCACACGCTGCGGTCTCTCTTCATTATTTACTTCTACTGAAGTAAAGCCAAAATTCAAATAGTTATCATCGTATTTACGATGTTTCCGTTTCTTTGCTACCCCACCACTTGTCGATGATTGATCACTCTCATTTGAACTGTCGACTTGCTTGTTTGATAAAAATTTCTCCATTTTCCTACGACTCTACGAAAACACAAAGCGACACACTGACTTCTTTGGTAGCGGGTGTCTTAAAACCGTTTACTTTTCTTCTCAGATGATTACTCTTCGATTGTTCTTTAGGAACTGAACTGATTTGCCGAAGTGGTGCCGTATTTATACTAACCGCCCCACCTACATAGGACTTTCGCGACAATGTCCGATAGTATGCTATACAAATCTACTAGAAAGTTCTATAAATTTCACGAAAGTTCCATACTTTTCTGTAATATTCTATGTGCTTCGAGAATGTTCTACGTATACATATATTTCTAGAAATGCAGAAAAAAACAGCCGGAGAACAGAGATCTTCATAGAAAGATGAGGCCATCACATTCGTACACCCTTTTTTGCAGAACAAGATGGTAACTACTATTTGAAGCACTATGTTGAGAAATAAAACTGAATTTGACAGAACAAATACGTGTTTCTGTGTTCACCTGGAAACTTTTCAGGCTACCCTTTAATATTCTATTAAACCATTCTTTGAAAACTAGAGCATTTGTTTCCTCATGATAACCTATTTCCTTCTTACTTTCAAAAGACAATAAAGGTCTGCCCTTTCCTGAAGGATTCCTCAATCCTGTACTTAATCCTTCGTTGAACGTCTAACATTGACGCTGAACTTCATTATCCAAACTTTTCTTTGTATCATTAATTCCCCCTCATTCAATCTAACATGTAATACGTTACAGGTAGATTTGATCCTCGAAAGCGATGGTGGAATTTGGACCAAGTACGGTTGGAAGCAGATAGGCACCAGCCAATCCCTCGGCGCAATGCTCCTAATCTTCAACAAAGACGGACTTATCGAAGAATTGGAGACGAACGAATCCGATTTGGTTTCAGATTCTGGTAGGCAGAAGCGCTCGGAGAACGAAACCGAAGCCCTATCAACCGACAACAATCAAACGTCGTCTTACAGGAATAGGAACGAGATATTCGTCGCCTCCGACGTGATAGCAAGATACTGCCAAGTAAAAGGCGATTGCGCCTTCGGAAACCTCGTCGCCGACGCCATAGCCTACTACGCCAGATGGCGTCTCTCAACGCCCAGCCGCCATTGGTCCAAGTATCCGATCGCGTTCTTCTCCAACAATCGCGGAAAGAATGTAGAACTGCGACGAGGCTACATGTCTCTGAATACCTTCCTGAGAGCGTTTGCGTCCGTTGACGAACGCCTGTGCGTGTTACATCGACGCGGACGTACTATAAAGAACATTCTTAGGAAGTTCCGCGGCAGCTACCATATGCCGACGTTGCAAATATCCGGAATGTATGTTTGGACGGATGGTTATCGCCCGAGGGTCGTTACTTCGAGATGCTCGGCGGGCTGTCGCGATTACAGTTTGAATCAAATGGGGGACTGGACCAAATACTGCATCATAGGGCCTAAAAGCACGATTGACAGGCTCCTCAAGATCCGCATCTTCTTCTGGTGGAAGAAATGCAAGAAGCTAAGTTCCACCGTTGGAGGTAATAATAATAGTAAGATATTTTCCAACAGGTTTTAACCCAATTACAGGAACAAAAATACAAAGATACATGACAACATCGATATCTCCAATGTTGGATGAAAGAAAATTGTGTTATAATACACATTTTCCTAACTATCTTGAAAAGCATCCATTTTGGATGGGTAATGAAATGATTTTTTTTTGTTTTTTTGTAAGAGCAATTTGATATGAAAGAGAAAAATAGTGAATATTATATAGTCACCTTTGATTTAAGAAACATTTGATATAAGCAACCCTTGATATTGTCAACAAAATTTCGGAATTTCCTGAAATAGAGTGGTGTCTACAACACCGAGAATTAAAAATTATTGTCACAAATGAAATTTTAAAGTTAAAGGCTAAAGAAATTTATGGTCGAATGGGCGTTTCTAGCAGGTGATGGGTGGATAAACAACTTCAAAGAAAGCCATGGCATTCATTTATTGACTATATCTGGTGGGAAATTCTCATGCGACGCTTCGCAAGTTCTTTTTTTCTAAATAAGTTCGGACTTTAATTAATTGCCGCTTTTCAAAGGAAGATGCATTAAACTTCCAGCGTGATTCCGCAAAAATAAGAAGAGTTATTAATGTTTAATGGTGAACTTTTGCGGGAAAATCAAAATTTACTAAAAGTTCAAATATCTTAAAATCCATTAGATTTTGGACTAAGGTAAATGTGGTTAATGTGTTTCTTAAAGACTTCCTATCGGCGGACCTATCGGCTGCTCAAAACTTTACATCGTTGTGCCAAACATCCTGTATATATATGTACTTTTTCGAGATTAAAATATTATTTGGAGATGAAATTGTATCACAATTTGAATGAAACGTTGTTAAATCAGATAGGGGAACATGGGGCACAATGAAACATGGGGCACAATGAAACAAATGCTTTAAACCTTCGGATTAATATATTGGAAAGTGGCGCTTCAGTGGTAAACATTGTAACCACTAACTAATTCTATAAACCTAATTCAAAATGGCTACTGTTGCTTGTTTGTTGGTGGTGTATGTTTTGTTATTTCTCTCTAGCTAAAGTATTTTTTCGAGGTTGAGCACGTTTTGACATAGAAGAGTATATATTATATTCTTCAATATTCAATTGCGGTCATTTTAGTCATTGTAGAGTCAGCTACCTGATTAGGTAAGTAATAATTCTCGAATGCAATAATTTTGTGAATTACAACTGCAATTATTCCTAGAGAGCTCTTGGGGCACAATGAAACGCTTCATACAGGGGTACAATGAAACGTGTCATTGTGCCCCGTACATACCAATACTGCTTCATTCTGTTACTACTTTCTCTCAGTCATGTGAGATATTCCTTTTTCAGTTATTCTTTCTAGTAGGCTAATTTGTAGGGTACTATTAGTTTTTAAAACTCATAATTTATTTAATATAATACAGGCCTATTACTCAGACTCTATGAATAATAATTTCTTGAGTTCAGAGTTTTTAATTTTGTTCCAACATATATGATTTTGGAATACATAATAATGTTAGCCTATAATTCTAATTCTTCACAGGTCTAAAATGGTGAGAAATCGAGAAAGAAAAACAGAGGAAGGGAACTTCAACGAAGACGACATGCGACAAGCTGTGCTACTGGTCCAGCAAGGCATGAGCATTCGCCAAGCAACAAAAGAGAAAGGCTTGAAGTACCCTACTCTTTCAAGATATGTTAAAAAGCAGGCAAATGCTGATGGTAATGGAGAACAGGTTAGAATGAGACCAAACTATGATTGTAGAAAGGTGTTTACAGAACATCAAGAAGAAGAATTAAAAAAGTATATTTTAATGTCTTCAAAAATATTTTATGGCTTAACAACAAAAGACTGTAGGCAGTTAGCATATGGAATGACAAAAATTAATTCCATTCCGCATCCAAAATCTTGGGATGAGAATAATATGGCAGGAATTGATTGGTATCTGAATTTCACGCGCAGACATCCTCAACTGAGTTCGCGTGCAACATCATTCAATAGAACGAATGTCAAAGAGTTCTTTGACAATTTGAAAAATATCTTGGCCAAATTCCCTGAGTTTGCAGATGGTACCAGGACGAGATTTCCACTACAACAGTACAAAAACCACAAAAACTCATTGCCGAGAAGGGAACAAAGCAAGTTGGGAAATGTACCAGTGCAGAGAGGGGTACTGCTGTTACAACTTGCTGTATTCTAAGTGCCTCTGGAAACACACTTCCACCAGTGATGATATTCCCCAGAGTTCGTTTCAAACCCCACATGATTAAGGATGCTTCAACTGAAACTCTGGATCTTGCTACACCTTCAGGATGGATGACAGGTGAGCTCTTTGTCGAAGTTATGAAACATTTCATACACCATTCCAAGAGCTCAAAGGAATCATCAACTTTGCTCCTAATCGATAACCATGAGAATCATCTGGCAATTGCCGTCCTTGAAATGGCTACAGACAACGGAGTAACAATAATAACATTCCCTCCATATTGCACTAACAAGCTGCAGCCCCTTGATGTTGCTGAATATAAATTCTTTAAATCATTTTACAATTGTGCAGTGGACAGTTGGAAGATGCAACATCCAGGGCAGACAGTATCAATATATGATATTGCAGGACTTGTCAGTGTAACACATCAGAGGGCATTGACTCCAAGAAATATCATGTCCGGTTTTAAAAAGTGTGGAATTTTCCCGTTCGACCGGCATGTGTTTAATGATGAAGATTTCCTTTGCAGTTTTGTTACTGACAGACCGATTCCTCCGGTGCCTGCAGTGCCTTCAACATCAGGGCATGATCCAAATATCCATGACGAGCTCATATCACAAGAAACTTATAGCATTCACACCAATACTTCTAATCCTGAGAATGTACCTTTTACTTCAGTAGCAGCAACAATGAACGAGACTCGTAGACCTACAAAGCCTTTCTTAAGTCCCACAGAATTCAGGGGATTTCCAAAAGCTGATGAGAGAAAACGAAAACACAGCCAAAGGAAAGACAGAATTATGATCGCAACAAGCACGCCAGAAAAACAAACTATCATAGAAAGGAAGAAATGTTTAAAAGCAAAGGTCTCAAGAAAGGCGCTCTTTAGAGGAAAGGAAGAAAATTCTGAAGATGAAGAAAATGATACTGAAATCATTTTAGATGATAATGCCAGTAATGAGGAAGATTTTGTGAATGATGTGCTTGAATCACTGAACCCAGATGAATTTGAAGACCTGGATAAAGAACCTGTAGAAGGGGATTATGTTCTTGTACAATATTGTATTAGTGGGAAAAGAGATGTGTTTTATGTCGGTCTGGTAGTCGGATCTATGAGGACAAGGAATATGACATTTTGTTTTTGCGAAAATGCAACGAAATTATGAATAAATTTGTGAAACCACAAATTGAAGATCGAGCTTCTATTAGCGCGAACCAAATAAAGATTATATTGCCAAAACCAACAACATTTGGCCAAACAGAAAGGCAAAATAGCTATTTATCCTTTGGAATTGATTTTTCACTTGTCAACATAAAATGATTTTTTTAATCTGGTATTTTGTAATTGCTAATGGAAAAGCTTTTCTTTAGTCCACTAATTTATGTCCATTTCCATTGTTATATGTGAATCTTTTAACTTTGTTTCATTGTACCCCTAAATGTGTTTCGTTGTGCCCCATATATGGGATACAATGAAACAAATGTTATACCTTCGTCTTTCATGTATTATCAGATTACACTTTAAGTTCAATTAAAGAAAGACACTGTTAAAAGCTTATAAATAGATGACATAAAAGAATCAAATATAGTTCCTACACAAACCGTTTCATTAAAAGATATTTATTCACACATATAAATTTTGTGTTTCATTGTACCCCATGTTCCCCTATAGCAATATTTTCAATTGTTAATTCCTGTTATTTCTCATTCATTAAACTATTTTTATCATATTCTTACTCTTTTAAGCACCTCAATTTGCTAAAATTACCGACGCCACTTGCACAATTTGTTCGCGTAGCTAACGATGGCGACATATGTACTTCTCTACTTGGGTTCGCATTGCACAAATGCAATTAGTCACATCGACAAAGCAATAGGTTTTTTGTCTGCCATCTTCCGATCTTGCTGTAGAACAAAAGATGTTTTGGTGTAGTTGTATTTTCAATTCGAATTGAAGACATTAAATACTCCATGTTCGATGTAGAAACTGTTGAGGATATTCTTCCACAGCAGCTGTGGCATTCCCATTGCAAAAAACATAAACAAACGTTAAATTACTGTTTTCAATATAATGACCTTGACACTTGAACGTTACAAGGTTTTTAAGAACCAGGTGATGTTGCTGTTGATCCATAATTTCTGTTACAGATGCTCTGCGACATTATGCATCAGACAAGAGAGATATCTTTCCTCAAGCAGAATGGAGGTATTGGTCAGCTTCACGAAGAACGCTTAAATCTATGAAGTCGGGTTGTAAAACGGAAGACATCCACCCATTTGGATGGTTTATGAATTTAAATGTTGTGTTAGTATTTTTTACTTTAAACATGTTAACCTACATGGTAAATTAGGCTGATTTTTTTCTCAATTTTTGATCCAACCGTGTTACAAAAATTCGTGCTTGAATCATTACTTTTACAGTTGATACTCTTACGGATTATGATTGCATTGTAGATTGTTAACTAGAAGATTGTAGAATTAATTGTCTTCAGTTTCAACGAGCTGTGTTAAGTAACAGCCTGATTACTGTAATTCCGTTACTAAAATAAAAAAAAAAAAAACATGTAAATAAATAACAGCAGGTTTCATTTATTCTGATGCAGAATTTCAGTATTTTACTAACACTAACGAGCTAAAATGTCATATCATTGCGCATTGTAGTAGTTATCCATTTCTCAATATCAATACCAACTTAATGAAGTGTAGGTTTTTGGAATAACGTAAAGCAAAAGAATAGAAAAATGAACTGAAATAATTGGAAACTGTGACAAATTGAATTCGAGTCTTTACAAATTTCAAACTACTGAAGTCTTGTAAAATTTACATCGTCGAACGCAGCTGTCGTAGTTCAGTTTGGTCACTCGGTCAATGTGAAATTCCCTCTGGCGGATATTAGCTCCTTTTCGAAAGCTCCTATGCCTCCCCAAACTTCCGATCTTTAAAGTAGGGTTACTAGGAAGTTTATTTAAGTCTAGCCAACGACAAACGTGGTAGAACGGTAAAATTATTCCTCCTCAATTCATTTTCCTATTTTCGTAAATCCTTAAAATTAATGAAAAATGTTCCTACAACAAACAACAGGGTAAATTCAGAGGTATTTCGAGCATAATTTCGTAAATTAAATATCTTTCGTAAAGTTTCTGTCTAGAACATCAGTAAGTTTTACTATTCTTGGGTTGTCGGTGGCATTTTAGGTCATAGAATAATATATTTTGGGTCATCCAGTCGCGTCACTACATTCATTTCGTTATGCCACGTTAATAAATAGGTTGATTTATCAAAATTCATCGATAAATCGTATTTGGAAAGGAATTATCAAAATTTGCTATGAATAAAACAATCGCCAACGTGATTAAAATAAAGGAGAAGAGGGACGCCACTTGATTTTCTCATTTTTGGTCAAGCTTTCATCGTGTTAATCTCGTATTTTGGCTGCGCTCCCAGTTTCAAGTGTTAATATTTCGAATTGTAATATAAATTCAAGATGGAAGTGAAGGTTGTTTGTTAAGAATAGGCGGTTTTCCAGTAAATGTAATATAAACAAGTTTATATTGACATTATCGTAAGTTTAGTTTTCATTTCCTTAAAATTCGCATTTGTTAATCTTAAAAATTCGTATTAATTGCCGAAAACGGGTTTTAGAACTCTTGATTGATTTGCGAACATTTACGATTTTTACAATTTACCACTTTTAAAACATTACACTACATACAGAGAGAGTTATCGTTAGAAACAATACAAAAGATAGCGATTCTAATGCTCAACGCAGCCCCCAATGTCTTCAGTACCAAACCTGACTCTCTTCGCAAATTACCTCCTTAATTTTGGAAAAGACGCCCCCTTTCCTAAGAACTTCAGACCCATCACTCTTCTCTCCCCAATTCCCAAGCTGGCAGAATCGGTGATTTTAACCAGGGTGAGAAATGAGATGGCAATTCTGAACACGGTTATGTTGCGACTTTCAATTGCTTGCGCTCTCCGAAGCAATCAGAGACGCCATTCGGCGGGGGGCAACCGTTGGGGCTGTTTTCCTTGATATTGAACGGGGCGTTTGACACTGTATGACACGACACTATTGCTTTCAAAATGGAGAAGATTCAGCAGGGGTCTTATAAGATTAATACTATCTTATCTGAACACAAGAACGTTTGGAGTGAGACACATTGGATTGGTTCCGGGGTCCCTCAGGGCTCACTTTTTGGCTCGGAGTTGTTTCTTACACCTACGACGTTCCAAAGCATCAATAAGTTCATCTTTCCATATACGCGGATGACACCGCGATTAACAGGGCGAGTAAGGGAGAAAATCTGGTAGCTTTTAGGTTGCAGGCCGCCCTTGACAGCATTGTCGAATTGCCAGACACGTGGGGCCTCCGAGTCAACGAGAGCAATACGTCGCTATACGTTTTACTAAGGGGACCAGACCTCCACTGCCAGAGCTGGAAGTTAACGGTCGGAGGCTGGAATGGACCTCCTCAGTCAGATACCTGAAAGTCACGTTGGATAGACGGCTTACTTGGGGGCAACACATCGAGCAAACTCGACAAAAGTTCGCCCGGGCAAAACATTAATTACTGCCATTGATTGGTAGAAGAAGTCTCCTGGATGTTAGGACCAATATATTACTGTATATCACATATCTTCGACCAATTATATCATATGAGGCGCTTGCACGATCAACGGCGGCGCTCAGCGATTTGAAGAGACTAGAAAGCCTCCAGAGCCAGGTGTTAAGGATGATAGCGGGCGTATCATAGTTCGTCCGAAACAAGCGAAATAACTGCCTTGAAGATCCCTTGAAGGAACACCGACTAAAGATGCCCAAGCAGACACAGATAAGGGCGAGCATCTCCGATAACCTACTGCTCGTCAGGGTGGTGGAAGAATCGCAAGACCATTCGCCTCCTAGGATGGAAGCTAGTTGAGGACGAACGAAAGCACCAACCTGGGGGCTTTCGGAGGAACCTGGAAAACATCTAGACCAGCAGCTGTGATGGGGACCGTTAATTAGTGACAAAGGAGCTTATAGCCGGTCAGGCTGGCTCTGATAGAACGGATGACCGTAGAAATTACCTCCTGTTATTCATTAATATACGAGGACAGCATCTTAAGCTAATGAGATTTGACATTAGTATTTTCGAAAAATTTGATAGCTGTTATTGCTGAAATGAACATTCTTAAATAAATATTAGTATATAAATATAAAAACAATGGTAACAGTACGAATTATACATATTGTCTGCATACACGCATGTGAGTCTAGGCGGCCGTGCTGTGGTCAAGGGTGTGGGCTGAATTTACACGAGGATTTTCTGCTACTACATACAGAAAAGGGTGTTACTCGCTATTAGTTTTGCACAAGGGACAAAGATGATCCGTTTTGTGTCAAGTGGAAGGTGCTGAAATCACAGAGATTTGTCACATGAACAGGACAGTGCTTTATCTCGTAAAGCGTTTTTTTCAGCAAGCTCGAGAGATGGTTACAGCAAATAGGCGAGTTACCATAGACTTTCGTCTCTTTGGACCGCTCAAGGAAGCTTTGAGAGGTCGTCGATTTGCCTCAGACACAGACGTTCGGGATGCGGTGCAAAAATGGCTGTACACCTATCTCTGTTTAATACAGTTGTAGAACTAAAAGTGTAAGAAATTTTTGACTTACCCTCATATACTCCTGTCAAGGTAAGTATATTATTATTCATAAAAGTTTCTCTACATGAGTCGCGGGTTTTAAGTTTGGAAGCATATCAAGCAATACACCATTGCCCATCGAACGAATGTCTTTGCTTGATGTTATCCATCCATACCTGGAATATGGCGATAATTGGCTCTTAGTAAACGCATTATACATGTTGAAGGATTATATGTAGAAAAATAAATCCTTTCCACTGTCCACTGTCTCCTTTCATGACTAAGAAGATTACATGAAAATCTCCCCTCATAACCTTATCATTCTGTCAATTTCTTACGTCAAAGTTAATATTGCTTAATGTCACGTGCTTAAAAAGACAAAATAGAAGATGAAATACATTCTTGTAATTTACGTTTGGTGCTTTTTACTCTTGCTGCATGAAAAAGAAGTACTATGCGAAAAATATAATCTTTTGATATTCTACAGCAACATTTCTCGACTTTTCTCCAATTTACGAAATACCAATTATGAAGACGAAGATATCAAAGACTATTCGCAAAGAGCATTGCATTTTGGCATATCGAGTGATCATATCCATTCCACCCTCATTCGAAGACAACCCATTGTCGATGTTCTCAATCAAAATAGAGAAGATAAAAGTGCTATTTATAATGTATTTGATCTTATTAGTAATCCAACGTACTTCGTTGTATTTATCGAAGCAGATGGAACAGATGGAGAAGATATGGACAAGATTAAAGTATCTAGTGAAGTATTTACATTACCACGTTATAAAATCGGTGTAATCAACTGCTTGGCGTTAAGACCCAAAGGGACTGAATTAAATCTAGAGCAGCTAGAGGCAATTCGAGACGAAGCCTTACGATTAGACAGTCTGGAAACGGATGTAGTCATAGCAATTGGAGGAAATCTGAATTTGAGAGAAGATATTGATGAAATTGATTTGGTTTTTAATGGTGATGGAAATTTTAAAGTCAGAAATTCGGAAAATGTACGAATTATGAAAGATGTGTGGTACGAACTTCCGGAAAGCTTGCGTTTAGTTGAAATGAAACTCGTACCATTGCCCATGATGGACGATTCATCAGAATCTGGTAACGTGTTATTAAGAGATACGAGATTAGTCAAGGTATAGTATTTTTCAAAATAATACCACTTTTTTCTGTTAAAAACAGCGAAGGCCAAAATTCTATATACAGAGTGCGGCAATAGTACGTCCGTATATTATTACTCGGGATGTATGCTAGATAGTAATTTGATGTTCTGGGGATGTAATATAATGCTAAATGTGTGCCTTTAGAAAATACATTCCGATATTGTGGGTGTTTTATAAAAAAGGTGGCACATTAAAATTCACTTTTTTAAATGGAACACCCTGAATATCTTTACATTACACTGGGGAACAATTTGTAACACAATTTCTGTTGAGTTTGGTTTTTGAACTGTTTAATAGCTAATTAGGCATGCTGGTTTCAAAACTGTAGTTAGTTTTCTTCTACCACGTCAAGTTTTATCTCTACACCTTATGAGAATGTGACCACTCTCCGCGAAATCGAGCATGGATCATAGGAAGCACTATTGCTCTCCTATTGGCTGACACAAATCTTCTCCGATGGGCGCCGGGTGAATGACGCATAGGAGAACAGCGAGAGGTTTATACTTGTCAGGACTTGTCCAGTTACGCCTGAGATACTGTAGTGAGACGTCGTGTGTCGCTCTGAAACGATGCAGCCCATTCCGACGCGGAGTCTGAGTTCTTGTTTATATACAAGGTTAGCAGTGTTTAGTGTATATTTATATATGAACTGAAACTTTTCCTTATGTCTACCTCTGCTAGTTCATGTCGTAAGTGCTTAAACAGCCCCGATTCGTTTTGTTACATATGTGGCAGTTTTAGCATTCCCAGTCAATGGACAAACATCAGTACATTTGTCAGGCAAGTCTATTTTGCCTATTTTAAAGTGAAAATTGGTGATCAAGATAAATCTCAGGCCCCTCACAAAGTGTGTAAGCAGTGTGTTGAGGGTTTACGGATGTGGACCAAGGGAACACGTGATAAACTTCCATTTGGTATACCTATGATTTGACGAGAGCCCAGATATCATTCAAGTGATTGTTACTTTTGTATAGTGAAAACGTCAGGATATAACTTGAAAAACAAATGTAAAATAGAGTATGCTAGTTTACCATTAGCTATACGCCCAGTGCCTCATTCAGCCGAAATCCCAGTGCCAGTTTTCAATGAATTACCCTCTTTGGAAATACGGGAATACGAGTCTGGTGAAGGTCAAAGTGACCCCAACGATGAAGATTTTGAAATTAAAGATGATTCCGTTCGTAGTGGATTTGACCAGCATGAGTTGAATGATTTGGTACGAGATTTGGAACTATCCAAAAAAGCTCCAGAGCTCTTAGCATCAAGACTGCGCGAGAAAAACTTGCTTGAAAAGAGAGCTAAGGTATCCTATTTTCGATCAAGAGAAAGTGCGTTTCTACAATACTTTCGAAGTGATGATGGATTTGTGTATTGCCATAACGTACATGGTTTAATGGAAGAGTTGGGAATTTCAGCCTATAACGCAACTGAATGGCGACTGTTTATCGATAGCTCAAAGCGGAGCTTGAAGTGTGTTCTCCTCCACAATGGAAATTTATTTGGTTCAGTCTTGATAGGCCATTCAGTTCGTTTGAGTGAAGAATATGAAGACATAAAGAGAGTCATTGATTTGTTGCAATACCACATGCACCAATGGATCATTTGTGTTGACCTTAAAATGGTTAGCTTCCTTCTTGGCCAGCAACGCGGATATACTAAGTAATCCCTGCTTTTTGTGTATGTGGGACAACAGAGCTCGTGAGAAGCATTGGATGCAGTCGAATTGGCTGCCACGATCTGACCTGAAACCTGGTGATCCAAACATTGTACATCAGCCACTTGTCGACAGAAAGAACATTATATTTCCGCCTATGCATAGAAAATTGGGTCTCATGAAGCAATTCGTTAAAGCTTTGCCAATTGAAGGAGACTATTTCAAGTATCTCATTTCGGCATTTCCTAGTCTGTCATTTAAAAAGATAAAGGCCGGTGTTTTGATGGTCCATAGATTCGGCAGCTTGTTAAAGATGAACATTTCATCGGAACAATGTCAGAAATTGAAAAGAATGCTTGGTTGGCATTCGAAACTTGTTAAGACTATTTGAAATAACGAGCAAGGATTACAATGTCAGCAAATCTTGAGAGCTTCAAACTGCTAGGTTGCAACATGAGCACCAAATTGCATTTTTTACATACATTATTAAAGATCGCTAACTACACTCCATTCTTCCCTAGATTATGAAAATAACCTCTTTTGTGATCTTCGAGTTATAACTGTTTCTGTTAAAAAATTGAAAAATCATTTATTCCAAAGTCCAAGCGCTTTCAAATTTAGCAATAGAATTTGTTGCGTAAATTAGTTGGGTGACGATATCAGTAAATTGTTTTTATCATCGGATGTGGTCATTGGGAAGGTATTTACTTTATCGATTCCAAAATGATTTTTCTCGATTTTGTTAAATGGATACACAGAGAGAAAGACTTTTTTAAGTCAAAGAAATATGCATTGACTTAAGAAATAATTCTTTTCTCCTGTTGTTCAAACAAAATCGCTTATCGCAGAAAGTGGTTCAATTCTAAAAGTAATACTAAAAAAACCTGCTCTTAATAAATCAATTTACAACCCCAATAGGCGATGGAAGTCGGGGTAGTGGAAATTTTGGCGAAATTAGATAACAGATGCATGAGAAAGGAATGCAGCTTCGGCAACATGATAACCGACGCAATGGTCTTCTACGGCAAGGCAGAACTGACCCCGTACGACCTGAAAAGATGGTCTAACTATCCGATCGCCTTGTATATGGACAAGATCAAGCGAAGCATATCCAAAGGCAACGTCAGCGTCACCGTTTTCGACGAGACCGTTCTCAAAAACGACAGAATCGTGCAAACGCGCGTATTCGGCCGGGAACTCGAGCACGCGCTTACTAATGACAAGAATCAGAATGCGAGGATACAGGTGTCGGGAATACGAGTCACGCGCATCGCTGATTCTGATCTCTTCGTTATTACGACGATGTGCGGGCACTGCGCGATGCCGCGTTTCGATCTACTCGACACCACGAAGAAATACGACGTGCTGATGAACCATAAACTGGCTGGCGAATTGAACGCGAAAGTGGTACCGGGCGCGGAAGTAATGGATGTCATATGTAAGTCTGAACATCCTGTATATCGTATACAGTGTGTCTACCGATAGACCGAAAAAGTTTTGTTTATTTTTAGGTCTTTTATGACAAACAGAAGAATTGTTAAATCTGTAGGGTGATTCAAAATTAAGAAAGCGGGAAATTGGGGTGATGCCAGTTATTTAAGAGTAATTTAAAAATGTTATAAGTAAAAATGTCTATTAGCCTTACCACAACAATTCACTAACACTCGAATTTAAATTTAGCCACGAAGAGGACAAGGAAAACAGGATTCCTTGGCTCGATATGTTATTGGCTTGACAAGAAAATATTTTCGGTTGTCTCACATAGAGAGCATTGTAATTGTTTTGAAGGACATGTGTCAGTATTATGTTTTTTTATTTTTGGTACTTGACATCAGTCACATCTGGGTTACTTTAGAAGCAAGTTGTGTAAGAATATAAAACTGTTTGAACAATAAAATCTTCACGTTTTTTATAAAATACAACGGACAGTTAGGGAATTGAGTTGGAATAGCACTTTTTTAAGCCTAAGATTTTTTAAACTTACAGTTACAGTTTCGCCGGTCCTTGAATCTGTAGCTGTTGAAAAATAAATAATATCTTCTTATACAAAGTGTAACTCACAAACAAAACATACAAAACAGTCAACGCCACAGTTTTTATGTTGTCCCATTTTTATCTATACTTTCCTACAACAATTGACAGCATAAATTCGGTTATATCTTCAGCATAATTTCGAAAATTAAATATCGTTCGTCAAGTAATCGTCTTGTTTGTCAGTAAATTTTAACATCATACAGTTAAATGTCATAGAGTGGCATAGATTCAGCCAACCAGTTGCGTCCCTGCATGGCATGCATCATGGTGTTTTTAAAAAATAAGAATATTCCATTGAAATTTATTATTAAATTGTATTTCAAAAGATATAGTTATCCAAATTAGCTGTGATAAACTTACGCAATAAATTTACCGTCCAGTACCTGCTCAATAAGCTTATCGCAGCTCTTCTTTTGTGGTGTTGGGTGTTGATCCAACACAGTCCGGAACAAATAAATCTAACAGATTAGATTTACACACGCGCATAGGCTCTCAAACCTAATTGCGGGAACTAACCTGTTCAAGTAAAACAAAACCGAAGCAGGAATAATAAGCTACTAAGCTTCAGTGTTAGGGATGTAAAGACCAGCCCTGCTATGGTAGAAAAATCAATCAATCAATACACACGCGCACTAGAAATGATATATTTTTTTGAATCGTTGCAGCAAGACAGTCTATTATAGAATTAGGTCCATCTGTGGACACACTGTGGGGCGTGACTTGGAAATACGTTGACAAAACACGACAACCTATTCTTGCTGTCAAAATAAATAAGAAAAGAGAATCCACAAAGATCCTAAAAGCCCCCTTTGCAAAGATATTGGTAAACAACAAAATGATACCATACTGTCATTAAAATTATATACACTCTTATCACTCTTGCATACCAAGTCTCTCAATAAGGGTGGTGTACAAAATTACATAGTTCTAGTAAATATATATACAAAATGTTTTGTTCATACTTGTAGTAAATGTAATTCACATCTGTTCATGTTTTGTAGTTATATTATATGTATTATATAAAATCGCTTTTGTTAGAACTAATAAATTATTTTCTAAGGGTCGTCGTTAAAAAAGACGCATTTTCAACGGACTGACAAGTTTATGACGACTAGGGTAATTTATGTGACCTACAACTAGAAGTGACAAGGGCCTTTTTTATTTAGTTATAGGAACAAAACTGTTTGTATACCTTTTTTTACGAGAGTCGAGTGCTACCCGCGCAAGCGGGAACAGTCTAGTATACAGTCAACTCCAGTAATGTTAATCTATTAAAATACTATTAAACAAACAACCATTTCTATTTTGATTCTTGCAATACCCGCACTAGTTTTAAACAGGTGGTAACACTCAGTACTGAAGTACTGTACTGACGATTGCGGTAAAACATTTAGTGAACTAAAATTGTTTTAGTCACTAAAACTTTTACCACAACACTTCACTGAACACAGCCTTTCGGTAGCTGAGATAGATATTCCATTGCCAGAAACTTCGAGTACGTGACATCAGTGTAGTGACTAGAAGAATTCAATGAAAATATTTTTCAATAACTGATAGAGGGCCTAATTATTTGGATAAGCAGTAAAAAATGTCTTGCTACCCTCTGGGACGGCGTTACTGTGTTTCTTGGCGATAGGTGTCGCCGAAAGACATATCCAATGCTGTTTTGGAGATTAGCAACATAAACTGAGAGGCAAACGCAATGATTAGCGGCAGAAGATTGTATTCAGAACCATGCTGATGACGCCGAGTAGGCAGAAACATGTCAATGTGTTAGCGCTATTTTCTCTGCTACATTGTTTTTGCCGGGAATGATTCCACCAATACCATGAGCTATATTAGCATTTATTTTTTGGTTAAAAGATAGGTACTTGTAGATATCTTTTAGAGTAGGGATAGAATGGAGGCATATAGGAATAAAAGACTCTTTCCTCACATCATTCGGTCTTTAGCATCTACCTTAGCAACTGGCTCCTCTAGCCGTCATATTTGGTATTTGAAATTACTTGCATTGAGTTCATTTCCTTCATTTACATTTTACTTATTTTATCGTAGCATTAGTACGACTATATGTGTCAGCTCTAAAGGTAATCCTACCAACCGAAGAAGACCGATACGAGGAGGCTGCAGACGAGAGGATCTTTATGAAATTAGGTATTTGAAAGGTTTTCAGTTTTCCATTTGATTTTATTTGCTACACTTGTTTTCTTTTCTTGTAGACCGTGCTGCTAGACAAAGCAGTGACGTATCACGCGTGGATGCATATTTTGACTGTATTTTGCTAATAAATGCTGTACTTGTGGCATTAATCAAAATTATTTTAAATCTATTGTATTTTGCTTAAAGAAAATAAAAAAAAATAAAGTACTACATTCAGATTATTGCTTCAACACCTATTCCAATGAATATTTCGTTCCTCCGGGTTTCAATTAGATAATCTCTACCATCCCCCTCCATCCCTTACTTGCTCGCCGAGTTTAATGGAGTAGGCAACCCCTAATGCACCTTACAATAAAGCACGCTTCACCCAGTAGAAGTACTCGCGATAACCTGGACGAAATACACAACGCCCTCAATATACATCAATGTACATGGAGAGAACGGTTTGCATCTTATGAATATGCATATTCATGATAATTAAGACACCGGAACCGCTTTACAGACGTGCAGAACACGATATTACCGGCAATCAGGATGTACGTTAGGTTCAAAACCGGTTGGGTGGGATTTGCCGACCCATTATGTTAATGTTTGCCGTCTCATTTATGGATGTCGTTGATTATTATGCGCCCTAACTCTATTCGGGGATTATGGGATGATTTTAACGCTTCTAAAATTTGAAATCTATTACCGATGTTGGTAATTCAAAAGTTTGTAGAATCCGTTTACTTTCGGAGACACCAGCGCAAAGACGCATTTTAGGATTAGAAAGAGAAGTTGGTGCTAACCGAGAGAAATAGCTATGTATTTCTTACCTACAGTAAGACCAACAAACATTTACCTCATTTCGGCGTCAGTTGTTGATGTGTTGTCGTTGAATTCGTTTCGTGCTACTCTACTTTAATATTGTTATTGGCGTACTATTTATTAAAAAATCAGTTTTTCTCAAAACTATTTTGAATTAGGGGTAATATTCTACTGCAAGTACTTTGTTTTAAACAGATTTTAATTAAGTTGTATTAAATAATTAAGTTACAGGTGAGAATGTCCGAATCATCGAACATCGCTAAGAAGAGACAGAAGTTTTGCATGAGCAATCACGAAACATTGTTTTTAATGTCTACAACTATTTAAAAAAATATAAGACAGAAGGTATGATAATATTTTTTTTTTAAGTATTTTTAATACTATTTTTACATATTCATATATCAGTGAAGTCATTATGTTTGTTTACAGGTAACATTTTAGATATTCCGGCAGTATCATATTATACGATGGCTAGTCAACGAAACGGAATATGATATGTCGTAGCTTTTCTTACTTTAAAAACTTATATTTTTGTACTTTATTTTTTAGATCTTATTGGTACAACTTATCGGTTACAGGTATCCTATGATATTGGCTTTATAACATAGCTCCAACTTCTATCGCGGGATGTCACCACACGTAGCAAAAATACTTACTCATAACACTATCGGCTGTAGAGACATAAACAGACACCACGTGTTTATTAATTAAAAGAATAAACGTTGTTTGCGGTTATAGTGACTGAGAAAAGTTAAGTACGGTGCACATTGAAGAATATTCCCGAATGGTAAGCTCCTATGTCCAAGGGTTCATCAAAAAGTAACATTTAACCAAATTTATTTACATAAAATAAAAAAAAACAAATTAAGATTCTTTAACGGAATAAAATAACATATCCTAGAGATTTTACAATAATGAAAAATAATACTTTAAATTTGTCAAAATCTACAAAGGATCTAAGTGGTAAGGTGATATACGAAATAAATTTCGGGCATATATACGGAAAGCATTGCAAAATATACATGGATTTAAATATTTACACATTTGTTTCAAACTAAAGACATAAATAATTTAACATTGGTTTACGGACTTCGTGCAACGATCTGAGTAACTTTATAACTTCGCTAAAATACAGGAATGAATGAAAACGCGACGTTCTTTACGGACTCGGCAAAACGGATATACGGAAATTACACGCGGGTATGTATCGCCTATCTCGCAAAGGCCAAAAAACCGTACGAATACGAGACATCGTTGTTTTCGTCTGTACTTCGTAAAACCCAGATTAAACCGAAGATAACGTAGCACAGTCGAAAAAGTCTATCCATTTAGCTTAAAGGCCGGGTGTAAGACTTCGGAGAGGTCTTCCACTCAGTTTAAAGATCGGGCGTAACACTGGTCCTTCTGCTCAGCGTAAGCCGGGCGTAAGACATCTGAATGCAATTCTGGACGGCTTATATAGCAGATTTCGGGTGTGACGCGCTGCTTTTTGTCGTTGACGTATGTCGACCTTGTACATGAGATGGATTACGAACGCTGTTGCATAAGATCCGCAGGTATTGAATTTACATAACAAGTAATAACGCTCAACATAAACGGTAATAGAAATGAGGTACACTTACGCTCAAAATATTCGGTCAGGTTTTTTGAACGATAATTAATTAAAATGAAATCAATGCTTAACAATGCATACAAGAAACGGGTACTCTAAAACTGTGGCACTGGAACACTGAAACAGTTCACTAAAACCCTTACCACAACACTTAATTCGTACTAGACGCACGTTTCGATAGCGAAGCTATCATCATCAGCAGCAAGTTCACTTTTGTTTGAACATTATTCTGTAGATAACCTCCACTTTTAGCCTTTTTAGAATCACCAGCAACGTGAATAATTCACTGCATTATGTACGGATATATAAGAATTCTAAAGTAAAGAATGCTTTATTTAAATAAAATGAAACCATTCATTTATGAACAATATCTAAACGCTTTCTGGAATTAAGAAAACTGTTTACTATCCTTAAGAAAATATTATTTTGTGTTATATCGGCCATTTACTTACTGTACTGCGGATAATTGAATGAGTAATTGTCTTGAATTATGGCGCACAGCTTTGATACAAGTAAGCGTTTCCCTGCTTGTAGAATTTCAAGTATAATAAAAAAAAATAATTGAAATAAATACTCTTTTCCGTTTAGCTGCAACTTCTTTTCTAATCGGAATAATCAAAATAACGACCATCAAACCTGAAACATAATCCTCTCCAGGCAATCTAATGCACATACCACTAACAGCGGGTGTGCTATATAACATCAACATCATCGTTAAGGTGATGCTGATATAAGACGATGGAGGGCGCTCACGGATGTCGAACTAATGCGAAAATTATGACCTTTCCTCTTCTGGTTGCGTATACGCGAGGACAACTTAATGTTACGACGGAAGCGACACATCGAGTCGTAGATAATTGGGTTTGATGTCGCGTTATTGTATAGTTAGCCGTCTAACGGCGTTAGGATATGGCTAAAATGGAGGTCGTATCCGCTAGATGGAGCTGCGTAAGTGGAAGGGCCTTTTAGCAATTTGGTGGTGAATTGGCAAGGATAGTAAACGTTACAAGGACTGTTCAAGGTCAAGTTGGTTTGTGACGTTACCTACGTTCCATTACCTTTTATTTATTTAAAGGTTAAGATGCATCTTTTTTCAAAACTTTCGCAATTGAATTGAAAAACGCGTAGATAATAATGAAGACAAAATAATTTGCAGTAAATAAACTAGCCGTGCATATGGTCTGACGATCAGCTGTTCGACACTAAAATTTAAAAGAACGATGTTAATAGACATTAGAAAAATTATTATTATCAATTTTGAATGTTTAATTGTTTTTAACTTCTTGGTTATCATTGTATATTTATATTCAAACACACCTGTATATTCCGCAATTTTTCTCGTCCGAAACATTTAAAGTGCATTCTTGTTTTTTATCGTTATATTTGATTGATTGATTGATTAGTCAATTTATGGCCGTAGCACTTGCCATGGCCATAGCACTTGCCATAGCCATCATCTCACATTCGCTCAAGATTCAAACAAAGGACTAACTTGGGTTACACACTACTCGCCCGCGGGTTCATCAGGGCATTATTTAATAAATTGACACACATGACAGAACCACGGTACAAGGGAAAACCCACAAAGGAAGAAACAGGATTACGCAGTTACACTATGCAAACACACTACCAGTCAGACCTTAAAAAACAAAAAAAAACTACACTCTTATTTTGTCGTCGCGGAGAAAATAATATATAAATTGAAAAATGTTGATGTAGTCGAATGGATTTTGCAACAATGGAGTAATGTTTGAAAAAAGCAGTTAACGACTTATGTAATATTTAGGACAACTCATAATAATGTGCTCTAGACTTTCCTCTTTTCCACATCCGCATGTTTCACTGTCTTTCAACTAAATCTTCTTGAGGTAACTATTGCATATACCATGATTGGACCTTAATCGACACACGTCTTGAACCATACGTTTATGAATATAACATTTCTGAAACCATGGTGCTATTAGGGGTTTAGTTACAAATTCTTTGTAGAAGTTTCCTGTTGCTGCACTTGTATAATACTCATTATAGTCGCTTTGAATAACCCTTTTGACAGCATTGAATACATCAGACGATGGTAAAATATGATGCAGAATTTCTGAATTTTGCAACCAGATTTGGCAAACGTGTCCACCTTTTCGTTGCCTTCCAATCCAATGTGACCTTTAACCCATAAAACTTTGAACTGTATCTCCTAATTTCATGAAAAATCTTTATGTAAATAGGATTAACCTTAGAGAAGATATTCGTGTGTTGAAACTGTGTTGCAATACTTTTGCAATCTGTAACAATCAATACGTTTTTCTTGGGATCAATGGAATTGGCATACTTTAATGCTTCATATATAGCTATTAATTTGGAAGTGTATACCGACACAATCGGGTTTAATTTAAAGTTCTGATGGATGTTTTTCTGAGGATCAAACCATGCGCAACCTACAGATTCCTCTACTCGTGAGCCATCAGTCGTAATATTTGTTTTTAATGTGTTGACCTGTTTCCAGAATATGTTTGCTGATTGACGTCGTTATCAGTATAAATAGATGTTCGTGATTTCCGATGGAGGAGGGACCCCGAATTGCTGAATGAATTACAACGGTGGACAATCTGACCATTGCGTTGATAATACCACAGTAATTTGATCGTTAACAAATATTAATTTCCACGAGTTTCCGAATGAATTACAACTGACTGATTGGCCCGTTTTGCTAACGCATCGCTCTTATCGACTATCACAGCTTCACTATAAACACACCCTTAACCGTTACAATTTTACAGGTATTCGTCTTTCAGGGTAATTGCTGAATGTTGGTATGTACGTTTGGTACATTTTTCCACCAGTTTTTCACTGAGAGAATTGTCCGCGACAACACTGAACAGAACTATTATGTTAGCGGCTTTAGTGGTTGCGCTTCTCACTACTAGATGGCGCTACGAGTATTTATTTATTTGTCAAAAAACTATATTGCGAAATGTTAAACGTCTGATATGAGTAAACAATGTGGGTGAAAATTAATTTTGTATATTATGGACTAAATGATGCACACGTACATCAACGATTTACTTAGAGGTAGTATTTTGTCAAAAGTTCTTGAAATAAATCAGACAAATGATTATATTTAGATTTATTTACAATACAGTAAAACAAAACTCGGTCCCAAAACAACAATGAAAGAATTTTAAATTCACGGTCATAGTTACGTACAAGGAAGCGAAAAGAAAGCAAAGAAAATTCGTCGCGGAAAAATGAAAATATATACAAAATAAACCCGGCGATTAGTAAAATAAGATCTCTCGCGGAATGTCGGATACCCACCACGGACAACACTAGCCGTCTGCGATGGGAGTCGGTCGGTTATTCATCACGGACAACACTAGCCGTCTGCGAGGTAAGGGGTTAGAAAAATCCAGCACGGACAACACTAGCCATCTGTGATGTGAGGGAAGGTATGAGAAAGGACAGGAGGATGAGCAGGCAGAATGAGATGTTTCACGGTTTTATACACCTAAAATTTGTGTGACGTATCACTTCTTGTACAATTTCAAGATAAAACGTTACGCAAGTTCTAGAACGATTGAGTAGTAAGTTATGTGCACTATTACTCAAGAGTAACATATAGCGGTGACGAAAAGTAACAACATAAAAGTTAAGCAAAATTGAAAGAATTAATACAAAATTATTTCATTAATAATTTCTTTTTTTAGATTTAGAGTCTAAATTCGTATGGGGGCAGTCAACGGCTCATCACAATATACAAAAATACTACTTTAAATTGCCATTTCGTTTTTCCTAAGGCACTCTGTATATATTTGATTATGTATTGTTAAATAACACCAATAAAATATTACTTTTATTAATTTAATTCTAAATTATTTTGAGCGCAATAACATTTCGCAATAGACACTTCCCGACAACAGAAAACACACCGCATTTCTCGCATCTTCTCGTCGCCAAAGTACTTCATCAAAACCCTCAGCGTCGCATATTAACGTAACCTCAACTCGTATACAGTCACGTCGCATCGTAGGCATCTCTCTTCTTCTTCGTAGCACATTTGAGCCGTTTTTATCGACTAATATCGGTAATAAACTGTAAATTTATGTGCACCCGGCTGACGGGGCACTTTATATTCCGCGCCAAAAACCGACCGCATCGCTGGAAGCATAACAAATTAGAAACGGGCGAAACTTCCGAACTACGGAAGCGGTACGCGTTCGTGCCGGTTTAAGAGCCGTTATATATTTTTTAATTTGGGTCGTAAAATCTACCGTATGTAAGGTCGGGATAATTTTCGGGGAAAGAGCAAAGCGGTCTTGTTGCCGGAGGAGATCGTTTCCATCTGTAAGGAGAAGATTTCGCGGAAAAATGGACCTGATGCGGTAAACTGGAAAGAGTACGTAATTTATAAAGAGGAAATGGTATAAGGGTAGTGCGAAAAGGAAAGGGTGTAATAGTAATTTAAAAGAGGAGAGGGATATACAAGGTAAGTCATCTCCAGGGGTTGAGAAGATTGCACCTTTATGAATGGAGATTTTCTATAATGACTATGAGGTCCAATTGGGGGCATTCTTTAAAATTATATTGAAACCTACAGAGTGTTTCATAAATCCTTAACTACACGAAGTTATTTTTTTAATGGAACGTAGATGGATTCAATCTACAAGAGGACAAGTTAATCATAAATGCTCTCAAATCTGTATGCAGTTTTTCATCAGAAAAAGAGTTTTGATATTACAATAGGTGTTGGTGCCGTCGGTGTCTGTTTCTCGGAAAGATTTAAGTTTTTGGGAACTCACATTGACGTTGATATGCTTGGCGTAATACTGTAGAGATTTTGTGCTTTGGAGTTTCACTTTTCATTGTGTCACGGGTTGTAAGGCCGCAAAGTTAATGCATAACACTAATTTATGATTTTAATGAAAGTATATACTAACATATACAATTAATACTTGTTTATTACACGTTTTATTTATGTATTTATTATTTTATTATTATATTTCTCACAGAACTGTATTAGTGATTACCAGAGTCGCTCAATTTGCGCCAACAGCCAGCGACGGACGCATAAAAGTTTACACAAAATAAATGGCCAGAAATAAAATATAATATGTGCTCAACCACTTACCGTCTTAAGAATCTTCCGTGAAATCACAAAGTGAATAATGTCTGTTAAATACCTGCAACATTAGATATGTTTCCACAGTTGTTTCGGCAAACCGAGTGCGGCGTGAGGAAAAAGTGTGTTTATATGCAGAAAACGAACGTTCTACATCTAGTGACGTTATATTTGCGTAATTGAAATAATCTTTGGAACAACTTAACGGTTCTCTTGTCGCACCTTCACAAATTTGTCTTAATGTGCCAAAATCAGAATCTTTCTCTAAAACACTTTCAAACTGTTCTAGAACACAAACATTTTTTGCGTCTTCTACCGCGCATAGCTGTGCGTGAATATGTTGCACTAGTTGCAGAGATTCCACTAACGCCACCAAAGGATTTTGTAATTTTTCTATTGTCTCCACTACTCCGAAGTAATTGTTCTGAATAGTTTTTAAATCCGTTTTAACCTGACTATCTTGAAATTTCGGCTGGCTTTCTTTGATAGCCGCAGTTTCCTTTGGATCGTATTGTAAAACCACGTTCTTAATATTCTCAAAATATTTATGATAATAAAACGCGGCCTGTAACCATGTTCCCCAACGTGTAAGAATAGGTTCTGATGGCTTAGGCATACGAGGGCACAGTCTGTGAAATTTGCGAATACGTTTTGGGGATTTGACAAACACTGCTTTTGTAAGCGCTATTAAAGCGTCTACCTCAGGATAACATTTTCTAATACTATCTGCCACATGATTGAAAGCATGAATTTTACACGTAATATGTAACAAGTTAGGACAATGTTTTTTAAGAGACCGGCCTACAGAAAGCATGTTTGCGGCACCATCACTCATAAACATCAACAGTTGGTTTGTTGAACGTTCAAACTTTTCCAATGTATTTAACACTAACTTTGGAATTACTTCGGCAGTACATTGTTGTACTTGTCTGGAAGCTAATAGAATTGAAGGTGACGATTGATGTGGTTCCATTGTACGTACCAATACATTAACCACAGAATGTTTTTTATGATCTGTTGTTTCGTTTACACATAACCACAGTTTTTTATCTTTCAACTCCGATTTAATTCTTTTTTCAACGTGTTCACGAGCAGATGGCACAATTCTTTGTAACGATGCCCGACTTGGTAATTTGCAGTCCGAATATTTATTCCAAAAGAAGACATATGCTTCCTTGTCTGGTAAAGTAAACGATAGATTACATGCAATAAAGGTAACATATAAATTAAGTTTGTTATAGTGTCGTGTGCAATTTTTTTTTTTTGAATAATGCTGTTTGCTATTTACGTGACGTAGACAATCCCTTTTGGACCAACACATTAAAGGGATATTACAAACTACACATTGAATTTTAACGCCATCATAATTTAGGTCAGGCATTTCTGCTATAAATTCTGTAACTTTGTCCTACATTGGTCAACATTTTGAAAACAAGCGTAGAACTACGAAATAGTATTTACGGCAGCGTACATGTACACAACAGATCTGGTTGAGACTCGCAGTTATACTGAGGGTTGTATCGAACCTCCGTCACTACCCGTTGGCGCTAGTGAGTAACTCTAGTTATCATAGTTACCTACTATTTTCATTCGAAACGTTTTCGTGTCATTTGACTTGCATTGAACCTAAGATAGTTTACTTATTTCTGTTTTTTACGACTTGCAAACACTGAGCACCCCAATGCCTGATCATCACAAATATTAATGAAAATGCAGCATGTGCCGTCGAATTTAAGAACAAGAATGAACGCGTGTGTTCTGTTTTATGCGGTTATAGTAATGAAGTACTTAAGGTTATTACAAAATTAACAAAATAACAATATTGAACTTGAAGCAGATTTTCATTTATTAGTGTATAAAAGATGCTATGTATGAAGTACATGCAGCTTGCAAAAATAAGCAGTGCTGGGGTCTATTGAAGAATTAGACAGACAAAAAGTCAATTATCGATCTATTGTTGTCTATTCAGACAGTCAAACAGTGATAAAAGCACTGGACTCCAGATAGACGAAGTCGAAACTGGTGTGGGACTGCATGAATGCGCTCAACAAGCTGGGTAGTCGAACTAAGGTGGCCCTGGCTTGAGTACCAGGACACGAAAGTCATCAAGGGAATGTCAAGGCAGACGAATTAGCCCGAGTAGGCACGTCAACTGCTGCCAAGAACCCAAAACACTCTGTAAACATGGCTTATACGGTGGTTAAAGCAACTACTAAACAATGGAAAGATAAGCAATCTCAAGACTGGTGGAAGAGTATTCCAAGTCAGAGACAGGCCAAGCAATTTCTGATTGCACACAGGCCTAAATTTACAGCAGACCTACTAAGCAGGAACAGAAAGTTCGTTAGAACAATAGTAGGCCTGCTAACAGGACATTGTATTCTCAGAAAACGCATGAGCAACCTTAGCTTGACAGAGGAAACAGCATGTAGATTCTGTGGCAGAAGCAAAGACTGCCGTCCATGTACTATGCGACTGTACAGCATTTACAGGAATACCTAAGTAGAAGGATCACTCACAAGGCTGCTAGGCCTACTGAAAAAGGCCTAGCTAACGTAATTGATCTAATGATAGGGGAATCACAATAGATCTCGAAAGGTCGTAGTAGAATAGGTCAAGAACCACCTCGATCTAATCTAATCCAACCTACTCTATTTTGTTCTCCCTTCCAAAACTAGAAAGTAACTTCAAATAAACTAGAATTAAAAAGCAGCAGTGTATCTTCAACACGGTGATGGTGTTATAAATTTACACTATGTCTGTGTTATAAAATGCACTGGAATAAAACACTATGTTGTGTAGATATTCTACTAATAGTAGTGTTAGTTTTGAACTAGGCGTTATACTAAAATAGTGTTTAATTTTTAACACTACTAGTGTGGACTCCCCTAAACAAATCGCGTACTTTTAGTAATCAATGGTATTAAAAATGTTTTACTGTGTAAATAAAAAGGACAATTTGGATAGCTGCTTATGATTACTGTGACCCTATAGATTTATTGTAGCAGAACAAAATAGGGAAACGTGCAACAAGCTACTGCGCCTACACGTCAATTAATCATGGCCGGTCGTGGATAATTCAATGATCCAATTGGTCCTTGGCGCGAGATTAGTACATGTAAGAGGATTATTATTACGTACTGGGTTGCTTAATTATCATGACCACCGGGAAATCGGGATTTACATCGTTAGTTTGGACCGGCTAAATGCACGCGCTCAATACGCTACGACCGTATGTATGTAACTCTATTGTTTGAATTGAAAACTATACAATTTACTCGATTAAAGCTAGTAGGCGTCTTTCGAAGCGAATAATTGGAACGAATTTACGATAACAACCATTCCTTGAAACAATCACGGTATTACGCGGAATATTTTAATTAGAAAACTTGCTCTTTTCTTGAGAATTCTGCGGAAATAGATGTTGTTTTAGACACAATTACTATCGTAAAATTGAGTTAGAGACTACTAGATTTTTTGCAATCTTATTGGCTCTTGTGCTGTCATCATTAAAGCGAGATAATGTCTCCGCGCGGCATAGGCGTGTGCCTCCTTCAGTAAGTACAATACCAAAAAATATGCTGAGATCGCACAAGTTGCCGTCTCATTTTGGAAATTTTAAATTTTATTTTTCTCTTAACCTATGTGACAAGCTCTTAAATTTGTTAAATCTTTTGTCTATGTTTTCCTTTAAAACGTGTCGATTTAACCTTCTCTCGCAGCCCTCAATTAGGTTTTGACAATTTAGTTTATTACAATACTCATGTATTCTCCAAGAAAATCTCCGACAATAAACATTTCCTTTTAATTATGTATCTTTTTGTTATTTTGGATTCTATTTTTTATTTAATTCCTTTTGCAATTTCAAGGCGTTAGAACGTAGCAACTTTATCGCTTAACTTCTAACAATTTATGGTCTCTAGCAATAAATGACCCCTAACCTTAACAAAATGTGACCCCACGTTTGGTCCCTAAAACTTGCTATGTTTTACCACCTTGAAATTGCAAATTTAATAATTTAATAAATAGTGAATCCTTTGTTCAGAGTGCCAGCCTGCTCGTCGGCGAAGGAGTGGGTCAATACACCCACCAAGACAATTTACTTTATGTAGGCGCCACCTGCTTGAAATAACCCTGTCAGGCGATCGGGGTAAACAGGAACCCCGCGAGATAGTGATTAAAAAGTGTGAGGGGAAAAGGGAAAACTTGGATTAAAACAAAAATCCACAAACATAACGTTGAAGGAGTTGGCTTCTTTTAATGTCACGCATAAAGTACGATTACAAAAAAGAACTATTTTATAATGAAAAGTATATGCAAGTAATAACATTGGGCCAGAGTACTACCCTGATTAAAACTTATTAAAAGTCACAATAATAATGTTAAGAAAATTACCGATCGCTATGGTCAACGCGCTACGGTTTACAAAATGCAAACGTTCCTTATAAGAAATTCTGACCAAAGATAAGTAAAAGCTTTGCGGTTTTAAATCGACCAAAGAATAAATCATATAAGTAAAAAAAAAAATAAATTAACTCGCTTAAAATATTCTGACGTTACACAGATTAAATTTTTATACAAATCAAAATTCTGAAAATTATGCAAGTCTAGAATTGAAAAAAAAAGGTAATAAATGACAATCTAAATGACTATGAATTGTAGAATCTAACAAAATGCAGTTACAACCAAAAGAAAATGATTACTGTTAATAGCATTAAATTTAAAAGTAAACAAACATTGAATATAGTGTAATTAATGGTCAAATTTAAAGGCTCAAAATGAGGGAAGATCCGGGGATATGTCCGAAACATAATTTCAAAAACTTGTTTCCAAAACGATTGAGTCGGAAATGGGGTGCTCGTATCCAAATGATATCTTCGACAACGGTATATCCAGAAATACGAGGGATGATCGTAAAATAAGGTTCCCAAAGCCCTACAGCAGCAATAAGACGTGTTAAGCGAAATCCGGCAACATTGGCGTGTGCAGCAGCTCTCCCACTTTATATACGTACCACTCCCGTCTTGCTACGCCGCTCAGTGTTGCTTAAGCAGCCGTCCAAAATGGAACTCCCAACCGCCGCTATCACCAGGTGAGAAATTCGCGCTGTGATACGTTTTTTAAACGCGAAAGGGGTTTCGGGGACTTTGTACTAGCAATCAATGCATTTACTAGTGAGTGGAAAACATGTAGGAATCGTTTGTGCCGCAAGATTTAGTGTATGGATTTTACACGTTACACGTAAGACGTTACCACTGTGTTCTTTAAGAGATCGGCCCAAAGAACGCATGTTTGCGGCACCATCACTCATAAACATTAAAAGTTACCTATTTGAAACTTCAAATTTGTTCAATGAGTTCAACACCACCTTTAAAATCTCATCGGCAGTACAATTTATAACTCTTTTGGAAGCAAGCAAGAAGGAGGATGACGATCGATGTGGTTCCATTGTACGTACCATTACATTAACCACAGAATGTTTTTGACGATCTGTTGTTTCGCCCACACACAACCACAGTTTTTTATCTTTCAATTCCGTTTTCATTTTTTTTTCTATATGTTCACGAGCAAATGGCACTACATTTCGTATCGATGTCCGACTAGGTAATTTACAGTCCGCATATTTATTCCAGAAGGAGACAAATGCTTCTTTGTCTAGTAAACGAAACGATAGATTACATAAAATAAGAGTAACACATAAATCAAATGTAAATTTTTCTTGGTCTCGTATGCCACTTTTTGCAGAAGAATGCTGTTTGCTTTCGATGTGACGTTGACAATAGCTTCTGGACCAACACATTAAAGGGATTTTACAAACTAGACACGGAATTTTAGCGCAATCAAAAATTCAGTCCTGTATGTCCACTATAAAGTTTTTAACTGTATCTGCCATTGGTCGTTTTCGCGACGTACCTAACTGCGACATTTTTAAAGCAAACATGAACGTACAATTACGAAATAAGTTACGACAGCCTCAGTTCAGGTACAGACAACGACAGTCAAAGTGACTTTCTATAAGAATGAATAGAAAATAAATCATAAATTTTTCCACTTTTGTCACTGTAATAATTGCAATGTTATATAAATATAATGTATTATTAATATTACGATGACATGATATTCACAGCAGTTTTTGGCCGTCCCGAACGTTCATCGTCAACCAAGCTGATAGTCCAGCTTGGCAATTTTTCCTATTTTTACAGAAACACTAACATCGACTGACACAAATAACTGTTAAACAACAACTGATCGTCCAACATGGCTGACATTTCCCCCAGAATATATTATTCGTACCTATAACCCTAAAAGAAGCCCAAAAAAAGAAAAATGGTTGCAAATATTTATTCTCACAGTAAGAATAATGGGGGTTCACAGACACTTAAGTAGATGATGAGTTTATAGTTGAAAGGCATCCAAACGCGTTCACAAACCGTAAAACGAGCCCCATATAACACCTCCTAATTTATCATTCTTTTCTAGTACGGTTTGCAGCCCCGACTAACCTTAAATAAAGATTCTCAAAACGACTCCAAACTTATTAATAAAAGGAACAGTTGGTCCGGGACTTTCGTTTCAGACTGTGGACGTTCTATTTATATCCCGTATCGTCGGGAAAGTATCTCGAAGGCAAATAGTTCGAAGAGATACTCTTCGATTGAAAGAGCCGGACGCCGGAATACGGCCGAATCCGGGTCGTTTCCGGTCAAGATGTCACGCACAGCCTATCTTCAATCGATTTTCCGAATCAATAGCAGGGAGATGTGTTGCTGGAAGCGGTCCTCTTCTCCCTTGCACGCTATTCTTTCCAGTGCACCCTTTCGAGAGATCGGAAAAATATGTGCTTTAAAGGCCTGTTACGGATTGGGCGTAGTGGGATAATAACATTTTGGTATCGTAAATTTGGACTGCTGTTGGTTGGGATTGAGGAATGGATACCATTAAGAAATTACTTCTTCTCGAGTTATCTCTTTCGAATGTAAAGCTAGCTATACAGGTTGATTCATTTTCCGCACGCACCATGAGGATCTCGCTTATTATTGAAGATACAGGATAGGTTTAAATTAGGAGAAAATGGACGCGTGACAAATGACGTTCGAGTTTCTTTTTTTTTAACGAAAAATGCTCATTTTTTTTACCTCTGGCACCTTTATTTGGCCTTGCAAGAAAAAAACTAAAAACACATCTCAATGCCACATTCGATCTCTCTAATGATGTACTCGAAACTTTTATATGACGTTTCGATTCTCTCTGTCCATCATCAACTTTCTTACCGGTGCCATATTAGATTTTGATACCGTCAGAAAGAGTCTTCTTTTCTGATTTCAACCATGTATAACATGTCGACAAAGGTTTATGATATTATGTTTTAATTGACGAAGATATTTTAAGATTGCATAAAACCATTTCAATTACCCTTCACTAGTAAGAGTGGGTAATAGAAAAATTTCACACAACAACGAAGAGAAACGAGATATGTTAAGTATATTTTAGTCGTTGAGCCGGAATTTAACAATAGCGAGTATAAGATATTTACTATCGTATATCCAGAAGAACAACAGCCAATTTCTTTCCATATTTTCTTATCTGTAGAGTCCGGTAACAGGGAGCCATGCCATAGCCGTACCTGCCTAGTATACAAAAACAATAGTAAGAAAATAGAAAAAAAAGTAACAGAACTAATTTTCTTCCACTGCGTATGTTTTTGTTGGCAACGCATGATAGTAGAGTCCCGTCTCGTCTGCATTAAAAATATCTTTTGGAGCATAATCCTTTAAAATAGACAACAGTTTTTCTTTCCAAGATTTCACGTTTTCGATATTAACATCGGCGGATTCGCCACATATTGTTTTGAAGGTAATATCGTGCCGAAGACGAAATCTTTCTAACCACCCATTTGATCCCTTGAAGTCACCTGGTCCTAGGCATTGCGTAACTTCAAGAGCTTTTGCTTGAATTGTGGGTCCAGGCAAGTGCTGGTTTCGAGCCTTACAAAACCAATTAAATACGGCCTTGGTCCACAGTAAGTCCCTCGGTGTTAGGAAATTTTCTTTTTGGTTCAGTGTTGCCACCTTCTTGAAACAAATTTCTAACCTCTTCTTTATTTTGTAGCAATATGGTCGCTAGAGTCTTACCTACTTTACATATTTCAACCAGTTTCCTGGTACTCAAACCACTTTTTTCACTTTCTTCAATTATATCAATTTTTTCTTCGATAGGGAGCCGTTTCCTTTTTCCTGCCATACTCAAATAATTACGTTAGTCCCAAAATAACACACAAAAACCACTCGACTTCGATTACGCGTCAAACCGAAAAATTCAATGAGCACAAAGTAAAATTAATGTTAAAGCCAGATTTCAAGAGCTTAGGAAATAAATGTTGTCTCCCTACTGCCTCCCATTAAGTAATTTGTATCTACATACAATTGCGACCATAAAAGATAGGCACCCAAACAAAACATCTGTTTCGTATAACGAATATTTTCTTCTTGGAAAGACGATACTGCGAAATTGTTTTGTAAGAGCTTTTATACAATTTTAAGTGCGATTTGTAAGAAATCTGGATTGAGTTAGGTATTTAACGTAATTATTCCGTATATTTTAAGATAGTTATATGCAGTACCTACATATTTATATTTCTTGAAAATTGTCGGATTTATTTTATTGCCCTTTAATGAGGGTATTTTTAGCATTGACGTGTACTTGGAAATTCCGATGATGGGCGCCTGCGGTCGTTTAAGGGATAGGTCGGTATAAGGGAGTACAAAAGAACGGGGATTCCTATTGTAAATACCGGGAATTCAGAATCGGTCGTTATACGCAGGTGGTCACTTTATAGGAGTGGTCACTTACAGAAGTTTTACCGTATTTCTGTACTTATTCTGTTTGTATATGTATTTAATATTCTTTCCAATTACCAGTAAAAGGTTGCAAATTACCCGTAAAAATGTTGAAAGGATTTTCGCAATTTATCGGTAAACCGGTGCAATATCTGTGATCATTTTTGACAGAAGATTCTTTATATAATTTTAAATAAGAACTTTGTTTCATGATTTATTCTGCAGATAATGATTTATGCCATGCTAAAAACCATAGTAAAGAGATTTTCTCTGAAGTTACATTGTTATCCAAAAAACTAAAACTTATAACTGGAGACGGGATTTTAGGACGTAAAAAACAGCTAAAAAGGTCATTTTTAGGCCTTAAAAACTATGTATTTAGGACGAAAAACTGTGATTTAGGCATGTTAGGCAAATACTTAAAAAAAACGGTAAATACAAAAATCATTTTATTTTAAAAAAACATGAATAAGAAGACGATATTTAATGTAATTTTAGGTACATTTCAGCCATTTCAGCTGTGGTATGAGCGGTAGCTTCAACTGCTTCGCCACTGAGCAGCTCAGCAAACCCTTTAACCGTTTTGAAACCTGGATTTTTCGAAATCACTTGGTTAAGCTTTGACAAAATTGTTTTGCCAACTTTTCCTGGGGTATTCTTGAGAGCTGCTTCGGCATTATTAATTACTGCAACAGAATCTGTAAGAGGAAGGCCGAATGTTTCTAATCTTTTGATGTTATCAATGAGAAATTTATAATGCGACTTGATGTATAAAAGATCGTTTTTGACATTTTGATCATCGTTTAATGACACTCAAGTATGAAAATACATCTTTAAATTATTATTTATTATATTAATTACCTCATTGTAACATTTTGTTACATATGTTGTTCTTAAGGTTTTCACGCTTGCCACATTCTTGTTGCAGTAATTAGTGAGAAAATTTCGCAGTTTTGAATAGTTTAATCTGTCCAGAGGAATATTTGCAGACATAAAAGCGTCGCATAAATCTCGATTAAAAACGTCGATTTCTCTTGAATTTTTGGTGTGTATTAACATTTGGTTCCTCAACGGTTTCCTAAGATTTGCCTGATGTCCAGGAGCAGTAGCATGTTGCTCTAAATGATTTTTTAAATATTTTTGAAGCAAGTTAGGAAAGAAAAACAAAAACGTCCTTTACCATTTTTCCGCACGCTTTACAAAACAACTCTTCACTGTTGCTTGGATTCAGCTGAAAGACAGTAGTGCCTCCAATTGCCTTCAGCCATTTTTGAACTTTATCGCTATGTGATTCCTTGGATTTTGGCATTGTTGTAGATGGAAATACACAATACACTGAGTAGATAAACAAGCACAAACCGACAGAAAACTACCGAAAAATATTCGTTGCAAGCTACGATATAAATGAAAATTCAAAGTACGTCTTTCACTATATACTGATTCGTCAATAGTCCACCTCGCTATAGGAACACACACATATACGCTCCAGAGAAACATTAAGAGAATAAATATAAAATCTAAACTGCAATATCAAGATGTCCATTGTATAAACTATGAATGGGCATCGTGTATTCGTTAATCACGTTAACAGGGAGAAGAAATTTGCTTATATGGTTTAAATTACAGGGCGTAAACAAGCCGATAGGGATTCCCGTAAAATAAAAACGTGGGTGCAGGTAAATGAACCCGAGAGCGATAAGCCGATAATTGAGGATATATCTTCAATAGGGTAGTAATATACATTTTACGGCAGGCAAATCCAAACTTTGCCCCTCACACAATAGACGGGAAAACCCATCGTTATATTAGTTTATAGCATTTTAGCTGTAAAACTAAAATTTACATTTAAGAAAGATGCAGCTGTGTAAAAACCATATTTATTTAAAATTAAAAAAAAAAAAAAACGTTTAGACAAAATAAATATGATTTTAGGACAAAATAGGCGAAAAACCACGATTTAGGCTGTTAAAAGTCCAAATACGCAACTAGGCAAAATAAAACATAGCTAGATCGCTTTGATTCGTCGAGAAACATATAGATTTTGTATTATTTTTAATTTGCCTTGAATCTAAACAAAGAGGCATTTTGCCTAAAATCCCGTCTCTACTTATAACCTATTTTCCTTTCTTCATACCACGTATAGTAACACATTTCTGGTGTCGAACATTTCGACATTTCCAATTCATTTTCCCTTACCCGAAACAAACGCCTTAACTATAACGATTTCTCGATTTCCATTTCTCTCGCATCTCCCATACACAGATAGACCAGAATCTACAACTCCTTTAGACTTTTACCGGCAAACAAAAGCGAAACGATAAAAAAAATATTGTATATAAAATGGTACGGTTCAAGGAGCGAGCGTTTTCGCACCGCTTACGCGACCGAATCCTCCCTCGCCCCCCCTTTCTTTCTACCTTCCACAAAATAGTAAACGGCGATGTATTTTTTAATAAAAAAGTCGCTTGTGTAAACGCGAAATTGTTTCTCCTTTTATGAAATTTCTCGGAGGTCCGTTTTCTAACCGAACCGACTCCGTAGTGGCCATAGAGAGCGGCAAACGCGATGCAAGAGAAATGAGATAAATCCAGCAATATTCCGTCGTCCCATGAGGTGGAGAAGATGGAGGAAAGAACGAGCAGCAAAAAGCGGTGAAGGGAACGAAAATAAAAGGATGGTGAATGTATTTAGCGTAAGATGGCGTGGCTGAAATTGTTGCAGATATAAATGCCGGAATAAAGTGCTTATATAGAGAGGCGCAAATCTCTACTACTCAGAGAAAAAAGTTTTTGAATCAAGCAAATATATACGAGGGATGATCCTAAAATAAGGTTCCCAAAGCCCTACAGCAGCAATAAGACGTGTTAGGCGAAATCCGACAACATTGGCATCTGCAGCAACTCTCCCACTCTATATACGTACCACTCCCGTCTCGCTACGCCGCTCAGTGTTGGCTAAGCAGCCGTCTGAGATGGAACTCCCGATCGCCGCTGCCGCCAGGTGCGAAATTCGTGATACGTTTTTTAAACGTGAAAGGGGTTTAATCTATAGACATTCACCGTCAATTAACCGAAGTTTATGGAGAAAAGTGTATAGTTGTTCAACACGTCCGCAAATGGTGTAGGGAATTCACTGGAGGTCGGACGGAAATTCACGATGAAGAGCGGAGCGGAAGACCATCAGTTTCAGAGGAAATCGTTGAAAAGGTCGAGAGCATACTGCTTGAAAATCGGAGGGTCATCATTCGTCAACTCGCTCTTCGGATTCCTGAGATTTCCAACACCACAATTGAAACGATTTTGACCGGCGGCAGAATTTTACAACATGGGGATACAGAAGTTGGAGCACCGTCTGCAAAAATGCTTGGATGAAATGGCGATTATGTCGAAAAATAGCTTAAGTTTTTACCTTTAAAATGGTGTGTAATCTTAAGGAAATAAAGAATGCTATTTATTTTTAAAAAATATGGGAACCTTGTTTTACGATCATCCCTCGTACATAAGTTATTAAGGAATTCCGGTCTTTTTTTGATGACACCTTGTATATTTTAAAATACGTGAAAGATGTTTGTAATATTGCATTAATATAAGTACAAAATATATGTTTTATTAATAAATGTAAAAATTATACGGATTCTCTTCTGATTTCAGAGTTGAAATCTGATCATCAGGCTAGTTTTGTTCCGCTTACAAATATGAGAAATTCTTTCAAAAGGAAAGAGTCAGTACATGGACTAGAACCTTCAGTTTCAAATAGAACCAAGAAAGAATTTTTACATCTAGCAATTCAAATATTGCTAGATGGTAACGTCTTAAGATTTTATAAACGACCACTAAATGACGCTGTTGAGATTTGACACTACGCTTTACTAAATATATACCAAAGATATTTGCTTGGTCCCATTCTTTATCCCAACCCTATATACAAACTCCTATAGGAAACATCAATTTTAGAAAAATCCTGCAACATTGGGAGTTGATCATTCATATTTTCTCAATTGAGTACTTATTTTTAACTTTTTCCTTGATCGTACGTTTTAACGGAAAAGAGGTACATCAACACTCAATGACATTACGCAACAAAACTCTTCCAGCAGCATCAGCGTCATCAATGGAGTAAAATTCAGACCAATCAGCGTTTCATATTGACAGCTTATAGGACGCAGTTGTGTCACTACTGATTAACCTATAAGTATAAAAAGTATTTTCTGTTGATTTGTTTACCGTGATATTGTAGGTACAAAATAAGCCCAGATGATTTGAAACTCTCCAAGTATATTTAAAAAACACAGCAAAACACCTAATTAAAAACACTTCCACGTCCACGCGACGAAGTAATTCTTAATACACTCAGACCTAATTCAGAACATCATCGTTCCGCAACTTAATTGTCGAATAATCTTCCGCTTGTTTCATTTTATTCCGCTTTTGGCGTCTTGCCAAAACAGATACGAGCGACCAGAATGGACCGTTCTCCTTCCCCCTATTCGAATAATCCGGCTCCGCCACCATTTTCCGCTAGATTCCCGGTCGTTAGTCCCTTTTTCTTTAGCGTTTCCGGCCAGATGTTACGCGTCACTTATTGCAGCTGTTATTGCTTCCGATTTAGGACGCTTCCGTATGTAAATAGATATAATCGACATCGACTACGTTTTGAAGAAGATGTATCTGAAATATTTCACGATTTATTTTATCACACAAGTTGTCATAGTGTATTTTCCATGATAATCTGTGAGTTAGAAGAATACTAGGAAGCAATAGAAAAATCATTATATTTTAGCTCCTAATTAGAATTGATAAATCTTTGCTTAGAGGATTTGAAAAAGATCCAAACTTTAATAAAGTTATTATTTTATGTTTTTCACTAATTGTGAGATCTGCAAATGATTTCCAGTTTCATTTAGACTCCATTCAGATGCAAAAGTAAGTAAATAATGATAATAACAACAAGATCCCTTAATTTCAGCAATGATACATACAAAAAAAATTATAAGATCACAGGCCCAAAACCATAAGGAGTGATTCGGATGAATGGAAAAGGTTCCACTCCCTAATCTCTCACCAAATCCCCAAAATTAAATCTATATGCAAATGAAAATACATACAAAACTTAAAATTTATAACCATTACATTCTTCCAAATTCTATGGTTGCACCTTCGGGTGAATATAATTTAAGCGTTTTAGTCTTGTATTATAATTGATTATTAGGAGAAATAATAATGACTAACCTGGGCAAATATGCGGTAACAGCCAGAGGCGTGACGAACGCATAAAAGTTTACACATAAAATAGAAGGTAAGAAATAAATTATAAAACGTACTGAAACACATACCGTTTTAAAAGTCTTCCGTGAAATCACAAACTGGGTAACATCCGCTAAATATTTGAATCATTAGATATGTTTCCACAGCTGTTTCAGTCACGTGCGGAATAAATGTTTTTTAATGCCGAAAACGACCGTTCGACATCTAGCGATGTTACATTTGCATATTTAAAATAATCTTTGAAACAACTTAATGCATCTTCACAAATTTGTCTTAATATAAGAAAATCGGAGTCTTTCCCTAAAACACCTTCAAATTTTCGTATTACACACCAATTTGTTTCGCCTTCTACAGCGCAGTGCGTGAACATCATTAACAATTTGAACAGAATCCACTAGCGACATCGAAACATTTTGTAATTTTTCTATTCCCTCCGCTAGTCCGAAGTAATTGTTGTGAATAGTTTGTAAATCTCTTTTAACCTGACTATCTTGAAATATTTCCTGGCTTTTCTTGATTGCTGCAGCTTCTGTTGGATTGAATTTTAAAACTACCTTCTTTACTTGATCAAGATATTTGTTGTAGTAAAACGCAGCCTGCAACCATGTTCCTCAACGTGTAACAATCGGCTGTGGTGGTTCAGGTAAATCAGGACACAGTTTGAGAAATAGTCGGCTATGTTTCGAGGACTTTAGAAACACTGCCTTTGTACTAGCAATCAATGCATTTACTAGTGGAAAACATGTGGAAATCGTTTGTGCCGCAAGATTTAGAGTATGGATTTTACACGTTACATGTAAGAAATTACTACTGTGTTCTTTAAGAGATCGGCCCAAAGAACGCATGTTTGCTGCACCATCACTCATAAACATTGAAAGTTGCATAGTTGAAACTTCAAATTTGTCAAATGAGTTCAACGCCACCTTTAAAATCTCATCGGCAGTACAATTTATAACTCTTTTGGAATCAAGTAAGAAGGAGGATGACGGTTGATGTGGTTCCATTGTACGTACCATTACATTAACCACAGAATGTTTTTGACGATCTGTTGCTTCGTCCACGCATAACCACAGTTTTTTATCTTTCAGTTCCGTTTTAATTCTTTTTTCTATATGTTCACGAGCAAATGGCACTACATTTCGTATCGATGTTCGGCTAGGTAATTTACAGTCCGCATATTTATTCCAGAAGGAGACAAATGCTTCTTTGTCTAGTAAACGAAACGATAGATTACATAAAATAAGAGTAACACATAAATCAAATGTAAATTTTTCTTGGTCTCGTATGCCACTTTCTGCAGAAGGAAGCTGTTTGCTTTCGATGTGACGTTGACAATGGCTTCTGAACCAACACATTAAAGGGATTTTACAAACTAGGCATTGAATTTTAGCGCCATCAAAAATTAAGTCCGACGTGTCCACTATAAAGTTTTTAACTGTGTCTGCCATTGGTCGTTTTCGCGACGTACCTAACTGCGACATTTTTAAAACAAACATAAGCGTACAATTACGAAATAAGTTACGGCAGCCTACATATACACAGAACTACTCGCACACAGCATCGATTTAGTACTGACGCTGTGAACGCGTGAAATAAATAATCGCCGACTTCGCACCACATATCTACTACATTGACTGTTACCGCTGTTTCCCCAGACTAATAATGACTAATAAATGTATATTCTATAAACGGTAGGTAAGTTATGACATCTGAAAGTATTTCTGCAACTATCTAAAGGTTTCATCTTCAACATAATACGTATTATATTTTTCTGTAGTGAGTATACTCTCTGTGTCTCAGTAGAATGGCCCCAGAAAATCCCCTGTGAGATACACTCAGAAATCTCTTAGGCAATCCGAAAGATAAACCGGACACGAAGGCAGGGCGAGGAATTAATAAAATTGCATAAGATTACTGTGATATACCCTGTATTGGGGGCGATAGGCACCAGATTCAAAGAACGCATAGCCCATTACTGCAGTGGTAGGATCGAATCATCAGGTGTGGCACAATATATAAACAAAACTGGGCATAATATTAAATTAGAAAACCTTAAATTAATTAAGAAGGTAACTTCACCGTGAGAACTAGACACTTACAAAACCATTTATATGAAAAAGAATGCAAATTTGTTAAACTGAGAAAGAGGTCCACTTACACACTAAGCTTTGATTGATGGATTGATTGGTGTAAAACGGACACATGTTTACATTTTGTGCTACAGGAAGCAACCTTTCTTTTTAGTTTATTTTGTATATTTCTCGCATGATTCGACCGTACGGTTGACAATGGGAATCCATGAATTCAAGAAGCAATTGTTCCAAATTAATCAAATAGCCTCACAGTCCTTGCTATCATTATTTTATAAATATATTAATAACACTATCTAAGAGTGCATTGACAAATTTAACCAAATATGGATCATGGTCGTAATGAAACTGGTGTATTCATCACCAGGCCGAGCACAGAGATCTTCGCGTCAGGTTAGAAGTGAGCTACAGCTATTAAGGAGAGCCAGAAAGGATTTCTAGATACTTCTCTTGAAACGGATTTACTGGGTAATAGAAAAATTGAAAAATGCTGGGTTGTTGTTAGTAGAATCAGTGCAAATCCTGGACGAAGTTCATAGATTGCTACATTGCTCGATAGTGCTTAAAAACAAAATTCCGATTATACGAGATTAAGACAAATGTGTGGTGGGTGCATCTGCAGATTCATTAATTAACTCTAAGAATTATTTTAATTGTGTCTGTGTTACTTCCGTAGATGTTCAACGGTCTTTTTCGAAATATAAGAACATTTTTTCATTACAGCGAACAACCTTCACCGAGACAAATGTGGAAATATGCCTGATGGCGCAAGTTTTTCAACAATCCTATCCACACTGTTAAGAAGTTACGTTTATTTATGATATTATTATTTATTGTTACGGAATTAAGTACAACAGATTTTTGAAGAAACTACTTTGTTTACCTTATAAGGTTATTACTAGAGTAACCTAAACTTGCCGACTCGCATAGGCGTCGGTATTACGGGTTAATATAAGAATACGAAAAATTCATAAATAAACTAAACCGGTAGAGAAGCAGGCATGTAGTGTCGACCTTGAATATAAATCATGTTAAACCGCGCTGAGAGAGATTTCGTTTTAGTATCGGTTGAGCTGTTGCAGAGATTAGTCGTACGGTCAAGATTATGTACTTACGTGTCGCTTTTGAAAATATAGCTGGTGTTTTTTGTGTGTTGTAGTATTATACCAAATACATAATTAGTGTATCGTTTCATATAGAACTAATATTTACATACCTAAGAAAACAATGCCTCGTAATAGATTTGCTACTAATGTACATAAGTATGTGTCACTTTTTCCCCATTTAAAATATGGCGGTAGTGGAGTTTTTTGCTTAATATGCAATATTCGTTTGGCTGCATTGGACAGAACTGATTGCCAGAGGCATGTCAATGGTATTAAGCATATGAGAAATGCAAAAACTGAAATACCTTATACACTATTCCTCATACATTTATTAATTATGTTTACCTCTTGTAATCTTCCGTTGTCGTTGGTGAGAAAAGCAGCTTTTAAAACGTTTTGGCGACAATACGTTCCAAAGTACCCATTGCCCTCACAAACACAATTACAGAATCATTTGCCGCGAATGAAAGAGATGCTAGAAAATGTGTGTAAACGTGATTTGTGTTCCAAAAAAATATGGATTACCGTGGATGAGACGACCGATATAAAGAAAAACAGTATTGTGAATGTAATAGCTCGCGTTTTATCCAGCGAGAACACAGCATCTTGATATTTGTTAGCTTGCACACGTGTTCAACAATGTACCGCGGAAAATATTCAAAAAGTGATAATGAACGCTTTGAAAAAATTTAAAATTGCCCAAGATCAAGTTGTGATGATTGTGACAGATAGTGCAGCAACGATGTTAAGTGTTGGGCAATCCTTAAAACATATATTTCCTAACTTAATACATATAACCTGCGTGCTGCATGCTTTGCATTTAGTTGGTGAAGTTGTTCGACAACATTACGGAAACGTTGATCGGATGATTGGAAGTACTAAAGCAGTGTTTCGTAAATCTCCTAAACGATTAAAAGAATTTCGTAAATTTTGTCCAGGTACTCCAGAACCTCCTGAACCAATTTTAACGCGATGGGGTACTTGGCTAACAGCAGCTTCTTACTATTTGATCCATTTTCAACAAATTCAATCAGTTATAATGCGATTTAATCGGAATGAATCCAAAGCAATTAGAGAAAGTCAAAGAGAATTTCAAATTCCTCAACTTTTAGAAGATTTAACAACAATATGTACCAATTATACAGTATTACTAGATGCCATCAGAAAACTACAATGTACTGAATTGTCATTGCAGGAATCAATAGACATAGTGGAGAGTGTAAAAAATAAATTACACACATTAAATGATACGCCAGGATTATGCGCTAGTCAAAAGTTGGCAGATGTTTTAAGGAAAAAATCCCGACTTTAATACTTTAGAGGCCGTTTATAATAAGTGTAAGAATAGTGAACTTTTAAGTGATTTTGAAAAACAGTTTCTACATGCAAATGTAACTTCCTTAGATGTGGAGAGATCGTTTTCTATGTATAAGAATATTTTTTCTTGTCGACGCACAAGGTTTAAAGAAGTAACTGTGGAAACATATGCAATGATGCAAGTTTACAGTAGTTCACATCCTGATGCCTCTAATTTGTTGAATAATTAGCAAGTAAGTTTATTTATGAATTTTTCGTATTCTTATATTAACCCGTAATACCGACGCCTATGCGAGTCCGCAAGTTTTGGTTACTCTAGTTATTACATTACATATACAACAAATGTCTTTTTCAAACAAAAAAAAAACTAATGATGGCAATAAAAACACTTTTATTGCGCCAGTTTTTATTTTTTACACTGGGGTATTGATTTGAAAGTATCACTTCTGTCGGCTGTGAGACATTATTTATAATCCGCGGCCCATACGACTGATCCGATTCTGTTGCGAAGACCGATTGTGCCCAGCTTATTCATCACAGCCTTCAGAAACAAAATTCGATTACTGTATGCATAAAAACCTGTACCCATTGTCACTCATATAATCCTTAAAAAATTATTAACAACATTAGGGCAATATATTAGGGTCCGGGTTTTTTGAGGAGAATCGACGCCGTCGTCGACAAGGAAGACGACGAGGATGACGGAGATAATGGACGACCTGTTGCTGTTTGCACAAAACGGGGACGAGCTTCACCAAGCAACGTCGGAGATGTTGACACAGGGCTGCAATGGAAGGAGGAAAATGATAGAACGCCCCAATTATTCTGATTAATGCTCTGTTTATATTTAATCCTGGACGTCGTCGTCCTCACGCTTCGGAAACCGATCAAATGTTTGATCGGTTAATCTTGGTTTAACGAGGCAATAATCTTTGAGTGGTTACAGGTGATTTTTCGAAACGATACGATCTATGCAAAGTTTGATGGATTAATTCAGTTATTAACGGTCAACTATGCTGTTTTAATGAATAAAACTAATGTTTGTTTCAATCGTATTTATCTTATACATAAGAAAAACTTACCGGTAATGATAGCAAATACTATGGGGTAGTATAGCGAACACTAAAACACACGCCTTGTTGTATCCCTACTTCAAAAGAGTACCTACCAACCTAACAACCTACAACAAGTACCTACTTTTACCGCCTATATACCTTAAAACATGCGAAATATATGAAACTAAAATAAAAGGTTCTTGTCTGTAGCATAAAACGTAAACATGTATCCGTTATACATCATTAACCCCACAACAGAGTTGAATAGCAACGTGTAAGCGTCTAATTCTCGCGGCGAAGTTACGTTATTAAATAATTTGAGGTTATCTAATTTACTAATAAGCCCGGTTTCGTTTATGTGTTGTGCTACTCTTGACGATTCAATCCTTCCATATCGGTAGTGAGTTATATGTTCTTTGAATCCGGTTTATCTTTCGGATTGCCTAAAAGGTTTCTGAATGCATTTTGCAAACTGAAATACACGTTCATATCTCGTCCCTTGAAAACTTTTACATATACCTTTCGATATTTCGCAACAGGGAAATGCCAGAATTAAAATCGTGGAATTTCTTACTTATGTTGGGCTTTCTTAAGGATGCGATTGACAGCCAGAGAAGAGTAACCATTATAAATAGCCATATTTTTTATTGTATCAATTCAAGGGGAATTTCACCAATCTATTGATTAAATTAGTTTAACCCTTGCCATTTTGTGTCATCCACAGTGGTTACAATCAGTCATAATGTATCTATTGGTGTTGCTTTTCTTTCTACAGGTGTGTAATTGTAGATTTAATTCCATATTTGTAAATAATAAAGATATTTCGATTATATAAATTTAGTCTCACTTACAAAATTGTTTAGCGTTGAATAAAATTCCACGTCAATTTCACAAGGAAGCACTGACAAAAAAATATCTAACTGGGAACAAATTTGACTCAATAACGAGTTCAAATTATTTCTATCTTTATCTTCTTGCAAAGTATTGAATTAAAAATTAAAGAACCCATTACGTGAATAGCTAGACATCCACGTACATCCGAACCAATCACTCCTAAGCCAGTTAAAATTACATGGTATTTATATCAATCTAACGGTTTAAATAAACAAACACCACCTACCTTCTTCATGAATGACATCACGTGCGTCGGCAGCATGTTGACAGCTGGATTGTTCCTCCTGTCCTACAGTGAATTTCGTACGATGGTCGTGAAAGGGATGTCGCGCTGGCGAATCACTCTATATCGTATTTCACTTATCTACGTCGTTATTCTACTAAATACGTAAAATATTAACTAATCTTCACATTTTGTCGATGGTGAGCAATATTTTCTACCACTTGGCACATAGTTGAGTCCACCTGTAACAAGAAGAAAGAAACGTAGAAGCAGTGCCTGGATACTAAATTTTAACGTCTCAAATACCATGCTGTATTTGTGGTAATTAGACACTTAAAAATCTTTATTTTTCGAGTGCTGAATTTCCGTTAAGTACTTCAATCAAGCAGCATACTTTAAACCACAGAAATATTTTGTTCAACAAATACATATTTGGAGGAGCTGCGCGATAGGTGGTGGACATCTACACTCCGATTTGTCTTGCTACCCTCTGGGACGGCGTGACTGTGTCTCTTGGCAATAGGTGTCGCCGAAAGACATATTCAGTACTGTTTTGGAGATTAGCAGCATAAACTGAGAGGCAAACGCAATTATTAGCAGCAGAAGATTGTGCTCAGAACCATGCTGATAACGCCGGGTAGGCAGAAACATGTTCATGTGTTAGCGCTATTTTCTCTGCGATATTGTTTTTGCCGGGAATGATTCCACCAATACCATGAGGTATATTAGCATTAATTTTTGGTTATTCCACGTGTATTTAAATACATATTTATCTAACTTTGTAATGGCGAACATTCCCGAAATGGGAACATACTAAAAAATCTCATTTTTATTGAACTAATCACATTACTTGCATAAAGGCACCCCAGACTGCAGCTTGTCAATGTTTTGCGTGACATTAAGCAAAACATTCCTCAGCCTTTCAATAACAATTTAATTGAAAATATGCCGAATAAAGTAAGGATACTACAGAGAGGTGGGGGAGGTCCCACACCATATTAAACTGGAATATCAAATTGATATTGCTAGAAGTACCATTTCTATAAACAATGGAAATCCAAAATGAAACGTTTTATTTTTGTATATTTCTATACTTTTGTATTTCTTTAGCATTCTTGTTTTATTTTTTACAGTTTATGTGCGAGGTAGCCGCCATAAATTCTCGGCCTGACAGGCTTATACAGGTTCAGTATTCTATACAGGTTCAGGTAGAGTGTTGTGTCATAGTTGCACAAGTGTGAGGCCTACACTGTGTATATTACGGCTCAAATGTGAGCGCTCGTTTTTAAACAGGTGTGGAGACGACCCGAAACTGATTTTGGAGTCCATTGTCACAGGAGATGAAATAATGGTTCTCTATTATAATCCTTTATCCAAAAAGGAATAAGCAGCAATAAGACGTGTTAGGCAAAATCCGACAACATTAGCGTGTGTAGCAGCTCTCCCACTCTATGTACATACGTACCACTCCCGTCTCGCTACGCCGCTCAGTGTTGGCTAAGCAGCCGTCCGAGACGGAACTCTCGATCGCCGCTACCGCCAGGTCCGCAAATGGTGTAGGGAATTCACTGGAGGTCGGACAGAAATTCACGATGAAGAGCGGGGCGGAAGACCATCAGTTTCAGAGGAAATCGGTGAAAAGATCGAGAGCATACTGCTTGAAGATCGGAGGGTCAGCATTCGTCAACTCGCTTTTCGGGTTCCTGAGATTTCCAACACCACAATTGAAATGATTTTGACCGAAGAACTGGGCTACCGCAAGGTGTGCGCGCGGTGGGTACCGCGAATGCTCACGGAAGGCCATAAGCAGAAACGCTGCAAGTGTGCCCAGGCGTTTCTTCAACAATGTCAAGACAACAAGGAGAAACCTTTGGACTTCATTGTTACGGGCGACGAAACGTGGGTGTTTCATTTCACTCCCCAAAACAAGCGACAATCATCCGAATGACGCTACTCAACTTCGCCGAAACCAAAGAAGTTTAAACAAACGCAGTCTGCTGGTAAAGTTATTGACACACAGGTACAGGCAACATGTAGCGAAAACTGTTGTTGTATCCATATAAGGATATTTTTAACATACAGACAAAAACCATGCTTTGTGAAACTCTTGTCTTATCTTCCTTTTCATACTGTCTTCCCGTATTTGGTCTCTCCTTACATCAATGCTCAATTGCTAGATTACAAAAAATGCAGAATACCTGCATGCACTATATCTTTAATATTCGGAATTATGACAGAATCCCCTACAAATACGCAGACTTGAAATGGCTTAACATGCAAAATCATGTACTGTTTTTCGGTTTCAATTTATATAACAAGATCTCATTTTATAGGAAGCCTTGTTATTTATGGAACAAGATCAAATTTCGTACAGATGTCCAAAACATTAATCTCAGGAACAAACAAGTACACACGAATACTACACAATTATCCACTTCAATTTCTGAGCAGTGTACTATCATTGGCTGAAATCAATTGCTAAATTGAAGGAACTATAATTTTCCAATTAGTTTCGAGTCAATTCATAGAAATTAATTATTATTAATTCTGCCACGTTATACTCAATTAAACCGTTCTTTCTAGCTAAACTAATGTACCTTAATGTACTATATACAACATTGCGCACTGTATCCCAACCATTATTACTAGTAGAACGTCGTAATTCCGCTTACGATAAGGCGAGGCGAATTGGCGTGTTCAGCGCCCTCTACAGCTGACGCCGCGGGCCAATACGTACCTAGCATAATTCCGGAAGGAAAAACAAGCGCCCCAGCGACTGTTCAAGTCGAGATTGAGAAATACACATAGAACGTAAGCTAGTTGGCAGCGTGCCATGTTAAAGGGTTAGGAGATGGAGTTGGTGTCTGCAGGCGCAAACTTACGCCTTGGTTAGCGGGACAAAGGATGGATAGGGTGGCAGTGAGGGGAATGGTGGGAAATTGTCGTCTCGGCCGAGAGACCGTAATTAGATAAATTGTGCAGCGTTCAGAAAGTCTTGGTTAAATGTTACGAGGGCGTGCTAAAGCCTTCTCTCTGATATCCTATTTCTCGGCTTTTTTTCTCGGAAAGGACGAGAACGTAATGTTGTTTCGTGGGAATATTTAACAGCGTGAATAAAGTGGAATGTGCTCGCTGGGATGCTCTTAAAAGGGAGTTTTTATTTATCTAAGAATTCTCTAGGAAGATCTATACCCTTTGCTAAACAATCTAGTTGGGTAATCTTATTTTTTTGTCTTATTTAAAGGTTTAATTCATATGAAGAACAATGATAATAACACTGCGCTCGAATTTGAGACTTTTTTTGCAATAAGCTGGGCACCTGTGGGGCGAACTTAATTCGAGTATGCTGAATTCAATGGTGCTAACCGTTTTTAGAAGTTGGTTCGCGTTTTCGAGCAATTTCAATTCAAAAATTTTAAACCCAAAGACCCCAAAAAAACGTAATTTTTATAATTTTTTGACCTTTTATTGAATTTAAATCGATGGAAATCGATCGAATAGACATCGTGTTTGAAAAAAATTGAATCGATTCAGTCGATTTTTTGCAAAAAGAACATTATTCTTGATTTTTTTCATTTTTCATTCTCTGATTGCCCTAATTCTTCTGTGTCGTCATCTTTTTCTTGTAAATTCCAACAAATGTCACCCAAAAGAGCAAGTAGCTTTTTTCCGCTGTACCAATATTCGAGCCTCATCATCACTTGATGAAAACGCTCGCCATGCTCATCGGATTCGTTTGGTGATTATTTGGCGAATTTTTCTACATGGGAATGCAAAAAATGAAATTCCAATAGATCAACATTCAGATTCAGACATCTACTTTCTTTTATTTTCATTCCACTTAACCGTGGCAAAATGCGACGCAATTCGTTGAATGCATTTCTTTCTGGATTCAATGCTTTTATGAAATTTTTAACCATTCCTAGTTTGATGTGGAGCGATGGTAACCTTTTCGATCGGCACAAGTGGAATATCAATAATGTTGTTTTGTCGCAATCTAAATTCCTCACGTAAAGGCCAGTTCCGTTCATTATATTGGTCGCCGGCAAAACGGGTATTCCACAAGCATGTATATCCATTTGACCAAGTGGCAGTAAGTTTCTAGAAGGTTCACGAATGGTCCATGAACGGTCCATGGAAGGTTCTCGAAGGATCCAGAAAGCTCTTGGGCTACTGATCAGATCTTCCAGAAAATTCCAGAATGTTCCAGAAGGTTCCTTGGACCTAAAATTTTTAAATTGAAATTACTCGAAAACGCGAGCTAACTTTTAAAAACGGTTGGCACCATTGGATTCAGGGTACTCGAATTAGGTTTACCCTCCGGGTGCCCAGCTTGTTGCATTTTACAACTACCACAGTGTAATTTATTATCGTTTCCACTGCATCAAGAAAACATTGTATAATTATAGCCGTTTAAATATAAAACAACAGAGCATGACTTTTTAAATACCTAAAAAAAAATAAAATAGGAATTTTCTTATAATTTATCACTAGCACAGTCACTACACTAAAAACGTCCTTCGAAATCCTGTTCAGATCCTGATTTAACTGAATATGGTAAAGGTGTAAACAATTTTTCTTTAATATTCGCAGAACAAATCGTCCACTTACATCAGTGTTCTTACTTATGCTTCTTTGGCTTGCATTTGGATCTCCAGTAACTGCTAACAGAACGTTTAACCCATTTTTTTGATTTTTTCCTCATATTGTTCTTTCGCATTTCTTGAAAACAACATTACATCGAGAAAACTCTAAATAATGGTACGTACATAACTTTTAACTTGTTATTGCATTTATCCTTAGAAAAAACATTATATAGAGTATAGCCAGTACCTTAAGGTCTTAGATTCCACGGAAAAGGAACAAAATATGGTTATATAGCAGCGCCAGGCGGTGATCGTTATTTTTACAGGAGTTTTTAGTGGAGCCACCTTTTCACATCTATTGTAAAATTTTACGATTCTCCTTTCTCGCAAGGGTTACGAACTAACAAAAGAACTAGGAGTAGTATGTGAAGTATACGACGTTGGGGAACAGTTTTATGTAGCTCGGGTCATATTACGAATATAACTGCATATACACTGGTTTTATGAACACGTTTCATAGAGATTATTGGCGATAAGAAGCGATTTAGCTGTTTTATAGACGTGTTGCGATAATTTTAAGTATTAAAGTAAGTTTCTCTTTGTCAAAGCTCTTCTAAGGGAACTCATTGTCGTCTAGTTTCAATAGTAAAAGATTTGATTGCGTTGGAGAAAATTGTAAATGCTATCGTTACATTGTGATGTTCTCCAATTCCATATATAACAATGGATGCAACAACATCTAATCCAGTGATTATCCCATGCAACAGCTCAAGAATCAATGAAGCACAAAACGTTTGAATCATTATTAGTGCATTGAAAGACTAGTACGTTTGAGCCAAATGAATGGATTTTGTTGCAAATTTCTTTACTTTTTAGTCAAGTATAGCATTTGGAAGCAAATGTGCCAAAAGTTATCCATGAACAAATGATTGCTCTCTATAATAATAATAATAACAATTTATTTGCTTATTACCGATGGCTCTTGTCTTCTACAAGATTCAACACTTATTGCCAATAAATTTAACAACTTCTTCGTGTCTGCTCCGTCTGATATCACGTTTCAGCTACCTCCTGCAAATTTACCGTCAAAAATTAATGTTACATAATTCCAAATCTATGTTCGTCTTCCCCTTTTTCTTCAGCGGAGATATCCAATATCTTTAATAGACTGAAAGCTACTTATTCCATAGGAATTGATCAACTTCCTTCAATTGTTATTAAGGAATTTAATGAATACCTCGGTGAGATTCTTACTTGATAAATATTTCTTTTAGTTCAGGTACCTTTCCTGATGTCCTGAAGACCGCTGTTGCGCCTGTTTGTAAGAAAGATGACAGAAAAGATATTTCGAACTATAGACCCGTAGCTCTAACTTCAACTATTTCCAAAATTATAGAATATTGCATGCTTGATAGATTGAATGCTTTCCTTAAAAGATATGAACTAATTTCTGAATATCAGCATGGTTTTCGTAAGGGCAAATCAACATCTACAGCTCATTGTTTTCTACAATCAGGTACTGGAATTTATTGAAAAGGAAACCACCAGTGTTGCCATTTTTTGTGATTAGCAAAAGGCGTTCGATTGTGTTCAATATGATAGGTTACTCGAAAAGCTGGAACAGTGTGGCATTTGGGGAGCGGGTGCTGATTGGTTTTCGTCTTATCTGCAGGGTCGATTTCAGTTTGTTAGTATTAAGCACTTTCACACAGACGGAGAAATTAGACTTGCTCATTCTCAGATGCTACCGGTTCGTATGGGAGTTCCTCAGGGTTCGGTTCTTGGTCCTGCTTTATTTAGACTTTACATCAATGACATTGTTTTGTTTCTTTCAGAAGTTTACCTAACTATGTACGCTGACGACATCTCTGTTGTAGTTTCTACCGGCACCGTTGATATTGCTAATAATCTGATGAGCGTCTTATCTCAGTGATTTTGTACTAACAGATTGTCTTTAAAACATTGTCTTTTAAATATGAATTTTTGATGTATTTGTTAATTTGGCTTCTGAACCGAAACGTATTATCTAGTATAAGACCTAGGTCATTAACACTATCCACAATAGATAGGTTTTCATCATTTATTCTAATGCTAATGGTTTTCTGTAATTCTCTGCAAAATTCCCGAACAAAATAAAATATCGTTGGAATATTCCATAACATTATCAATTAAAATTCTGATCAAAATAATTCCATTGAGGTCAGGAGACCATTGAAGACGATCGAAAATCTGATTTCTTGAGGCGACAACACAGGTAGCAATGAAGAAGATCTAACATATTGTGTTGACAGATTAAGGAAATAAAGTTTCGACCGTTGTAAGAGAAGTTTAAATATCAAATAGACAACAGCTTTGAAATTATACATGAAGATTTAGAAATAAACGAGGTGTCAGCGAGATGAAATCCCAGACTCCTCCTAGACGCCAGAAAAGAGACTTGCCAGGCGAGAAATTTGTAAGGAAAATTTAGATGCATTAAAACAAGACTACGATAATTTTTCGAAAATTATCAATGGCTATGAAAATAGGTATATCACTGGAACCTTCCGAGGATACAAGAGGCAATGTGCCACCAAGAATGTCGAAAACTCATTGTTCGACGGGAAAATTGGTAACAACGGCTTTCTGGGACTAGGAGAGGATTCCATTGGTTGAGTGTATGAAGAAGGGTGTTACAGTTACTAGTGATGTTTACGATGAGAGCATTAAAAATCTTGAAGCTGCCATTTAAGAGGAGAGACCTCATATTTTCCTCAAGCAATCGGCGCTTCCACCAAAACTTGTACGAACATTTTTATTTCAACGTCCGAATTCCTATGGCGGCTATCAGCTCTTTCTCAGTAGCTACAACTCCTTTTATGGCCTCCTACCGCTGGGGCGTGTTAAATGTCATAGAGTAGTATAGTTCTAGTCTTCTAGTTGCGTCCCTGTATGGCATGCATTACGCTATTCTTTTAAATAAGAATATTCGTTTGAAATTTATTATCAAATTATATTTCAAAAGGTGTAGTGATCCAAATTAGCCTAGATTAAACAATCGCTATCGCTATTAAAATCAAAAAGTGAAGAGAGGCTAAGCCATTTCTTACTTTTAGTCAAAACTATTCATCCAGGTAACAGGTGTTTGGCTGGTTCTCTTTTTCCCAAGTTTAGCTTTTTTAAAAATTCTACCATGAATTTAAAAGTAAAAGTCATTTTTGGTGATTTAAGTAAAAGTTTTTAGTAAAAAAAATGTAAACAAGAGTTTACATTGGAACATCCTTCCATTTTAGTTTTCTTTTTAAAGTTTTAATATTGTAAAAGTTATAATTGATATTAGTTTAAATTAAATTGCTAAAAGGGTGCCCAAAACATCCCAGACCTGAGCCCGTACAAAAATTTAATTAATTGGAATTTTTTTTAAGTTTCCCCTATAAAACTTTCATTAATTTACAAAAAAACGTTTTTGTTTAAATTTGTACCGTAAAAAGCCTAAAGTAAGCAAGCGTAAGACCCTACAGGGTAGCGTCTTTGTTTAGCTCCTTCGCCAACACAATAAAATGCCATGTCCGGCGATTTCGCTTTTAAAATAACATTCAGAGTGCAAATTCCCAAAGTCGAACTCGTTCGAAAATTTGCATCTGTGCCAACTTCAAAAAAAAAAAAACGGAGTTGAAAGATAAAAAATTGTGGTTATGTGTCACGAAACAAACAGTCGGAAAAAACATTGTTTTTAATGAAAGCACGAAAATTTGGAAACCTCTCAATCCACCTTAATTCTTTAATCTCCAAACAAATAAACGTTACGCCAAAGAATTTTTAAATATTTAAAAAATTGGACAATTTGAACTTTCAAAAAACCCCAACTCTTGTTTAGTGAGTGTGGTGCTGAAAACAGTTTTGTGGGCGGTCCAAAAAAAGCTTCTCTAATTTTTACACATTAGTGAAAAAATTAGCTCCAAAACTTTGGCGGATAGTATCAGAAATTATCTGGGTAGACGCTTTAAAAGCGCATACCAAAACAGTATTTTTCAAATCCCGAAAAGTATTCCCGAATTTACAGACTGTGCCCCCGTATACCCGACCCCAAACCCATTTTTAACTCGTTGGGGGAAAAAGGTTACGGCCCGTTTTTTTTACATAAAATTTTGACAATATTTAAAAGTGGTTTTTACAATTCGTCAAAGGAAGCTGCCCCTATCCAGAAAAAACCCGTCGAAAATTTTAGATAGTCAGGTTTAAAAGGATTTAAAAAAACATTCACGACAAAATTCGGGGGTAGCGAGCAATAGAAAAATTCAAAATCCTGCGGTGCCGTTGAAGGGAAACTTACAAATAGGTAACCCTGTTCACGCACAGCTACGCGATTGAAACGCAAAAAATGTTTCTGTTTTAAAAAATTTTTAAAGGGTTTTAGAAAAATTCTGATTTTTGGGACATTAAACACTTTTTGAAGGGCGTCAACGAACTTAGTTTTTTGAAAGATTATTTTACTTTCGCAATATTACGCATAGAGAGAAAGTCGTTCTCTGCATATAAACGCATTTTTCCTCATGCCGTATATTTTTTCCGAAACGACGTTGAAAAAATCTAAGTTTCAGATATTTAACAGACATTTATTTTTCTGATTCACGGGGGACTCTTAAAAAGGTAAAGTTTGAGCAGGGTTATTTAATTTTTTTAAAAGATAGCGAAAAAATTTGCGGGAGCAAAATCTCTGTGCAGAATAAAATTAGTGGGGAAGCGAGCCCGGTCGCCCACGCTCTGCGGGAAACCCCTCGTGGCCAGCTTTAGTTAAAGTGTGAAGGTGTTTAAATTTGGAAATATAAATTTTTTTAAACGTCCGTATATGAAAAGAATTTGTTGAAAAAATTTTGCAGAGTGTCCGACAATTACGATTAAGCTTTCAAATAAAAAAAATGCAAATGTATGGCAAACAAACACAGGTATTGGAATACTCCCGCACCACACACGTGTATCCACTTATAAGAAAAAAAGAAAAAGGGAAGTTAATATTTAAAAAGTTTAACAGTTTTTCCAATGTGAAATTTCATCGTAATTGTCGGGCACGCTTGTATAATGTTTTCGAAAAATTCATTTCGGTTTCTAATCTTACCTATATTGGTCAACAGTTCTGGCAAAATTTCAATTTTCAGGTTAAAACAATTTCACAATTATAAATAGTTCACATGGATTCATTTATCTGTCAAAAATTTTCAAAAAAATCGAAATATTTCAAATCTGGTTAAAATAGCAAACATAGTCGTGGCATCAAAAAAACCTTAAAAATTGAACTAGGCCATTAAAAATGTTGTAAATGTAGAGCGTTATAGTTAAAAAATAACAAAATTGACAGCTGTTCCGGTATAAAACGGGAAGTCTTAAATATGAAGATAATTTATTTCAATAATGAAGTTTTCATCATTAAACAATTCAATGTGGACACCCTATATAACATTCAATCTTAGAAAAATGCTACAACGAATTACTCCAAGCAATCTATGATTTTCACAAATAGACCCTAATTTGTTTAAATGAATCCATTCCAACAGTATTAAATTTTTTATGAACCTTACATTTACAAAGTTGAATCTTAAGCGGATTGCCTATTCAATCCTACCACGTCTCTGAACATCCACGTAAAATACGTAACTGCACAAAATAAACCCTTACTTTCCATAAAAGGCAAGGACCGTAACCCGTAAAAATTACAAGCCAACAATCTCATCGGTAGTTAGAAACGTGCGACCGCCGAAGAATCAATTATCAGGAACAATATCAAAACTTCGCTTGTGGCCACTTTGACGTGAGAAGTGCTCAAATTTTCATGGCCTCGTCATAGTCAGGACGGTAATTCGCCATCGTAAAAGAAATAAAAGCTTTTCGCGAAAATTAAAATCCGTTAGTTAAATGTTACGTTTCATTGATGGCGCTAGCGTTTTCGTCATTTAGGCCTGGCTTTATTATTCAGTTGGATATTTGTCAAGAAACGGTATAGAAGCGTAAAATTCATTATAATGCTCTGCTATTATCTTTATTCTTCTACTAAAGGTAAGTTACTGCAGACGACGTGAAAGTGAAAAATCAGAAAACCCGCTATTGCCAAGTATCACACCAAGTATGTAAAGAACTGAACGCCACGAAATTATTTGAGGAAAAAGTCGATTATGCATTGAAGGACGAGCTTCTTTCCACTGTGCAGTAGGTTGAAGAAAGTACCAAATTGTGGGACTCAAACATTTAATTTTTTGCAAAGAAATTAATTACATCATTTATTTATTTAGCAAAATCCACATTGCAATTAATGTGCAATATAGTCTTGCTGCTGATGATGATAGCTTGGCGATCTGGGATTGCGATGACATCGTTCATATTGAATTTTGGAAACGTGGGCTGTACTGTCAACTCCGAAGGATATGTTAACACCCTAACAAATTTGAAGCCGACGGCTGCGGAGAGTTCGTACAGACAAAGTGCCAATTTCTGATCATGACAACGCTCGGCCTCACACAAGTCAGCTGGAAAAACGCGTATAGTCACTGGAGAAGCTTGGGTTTCCATGACGTTTTACCTCATCCATCGTTATAGACCAGATCTTGCGCCTTGTGACTTTTCCCTCTTTCCGAAGCTTAAGGAACCACACATCTCAAGGGAAAGCGCCTTCTCTTCGATGTAAAGGGATAACGGAGGTGCTGAAATGGTGCCGTGCGAAGACTTCAGACTTTTCCGTGGACGAATTTGCGCAAACTGTAGTACGTTGGCGCAAAATGTATTGCTGTCAATGGCGATTATGTGGAAAAGTGAGCTATAAAGTGGGTAGAGGTACAGTCTATACTATCATTTCACACTTATATGTAAACAATATATCTATTACTGGCTTTATGAACGTCACTAACAAGAAAAGAGTACAGGAGTTGTGTGGTAGGAGCAATGTTGAAAACATTGTGCTACTAGACGAATAAATGCAAATAGAGTAGTGGTCCTCGTACACTGCCCTGTGGCACACTATAGGTATATATTTTGAGATTAGATTAATTAAGCGTACTTTCTGACTACGTTTCTATATATGCAAGGTAGGCGCCATAACTTCTCCCCCCCCCCCGGTAAAAATATAACAATTTTATTTTTCAATATAATCTCCTCTAACTTTTAAGTCATTTATTACAACGATCAATTAATAATTCTCCGCCACTTGTTAAAAAATCTAAAGTTTCCCTCAAAATGTTGTATTACAACTGCCTTACAGCTAGTATGTCCTTAAAACGCTTCCTTTTTGGAGGGAGGATCATATATAGAACCATTGCTTCATATCTTGTGACAGTGCACATCAGACCGAGTTTCACGTTGGAGAGCAGAAAGAAAAAGCGGTTAACCTATCGTGCACTAATCTTATTGTATACCAAATGATTATGTTGAATTTCGGCGAAAATTGTTTCAAAAAATGTTAGACATTACTGATTTTTTTTTAAAATTTTTTCCCCTTTCCCCACTTCAAACGCGATCTGCTAAATACCAAATTTTTTCAATTAATTGAAATGTTTTAGGCGTTATTAATTCAATGGGCATGATCGCTTTGGCGCTCATCATTCTCAGGGTTCTTGCCCAAACGGAAACATTTTACCAACTTTTTCCACAGTGGAATTTGAAGGAGGTAAATACCATAAAACGCCGTTTAACGTTGTTATGTGATTAAGGTATACCCTTCTTTTGGTAAAAATTTAATGACCGCGCGTACTCAATTTTCGTTACCGGAGACATTTTCATGCTAGTCACGTTGTTGACTGGCTAATAAAAATTACTACACTTCGAGCCGGTAAAAAAAATTATATAAATGTAGGTCCGCGCATGCGCAAACTACGACGCAACGGTGTTGAAACAGGCTGAGAAACCTGTATAAGCCTGTCAGGCAGAGAATTTATGGCGGCTACTTCTAGGCATTTAAAAAAAAGATCGGATCGTTTCTTGAGCCAACGGAGTGCAAAATAGAAAGTTGTGGGGAGTGATCAAATGTAGGAAAACGCTGCGCTATAGTCCAGTAAGGTTAATATCGTAACCTGGCATTGTCAATAGCACTAGCACGAAATCGCGATTGACCACTTGGTTAGGATGGTATTGTCTAAAAATATTTGTACTTGTCGGTCAACTATTTTCTATGACCTTTGGTAAAACAGAGGTAAGATGGAAAATAGGACGCAGATCGCCCAGAATTTGCTGGAGAACTGCTTTTTGTTAAAGGTACAATTAAAACCGTATCTTTTCCAACACTTAGAAAAAGATTCTCCAAAAGACTCTCAAGAAAAATTATGCAGGAAATACGAGGGACATGCGATATATGATTGAGATACAGAAAACTGCAAGTCTTTTACGGAAATGATTTTATTTATGTTCAAAATAATTCCTTCCTGCATCAATGCACGTTAGTAGCCGAAGTTTCCACAATGTAAAAGGGTGAAGCCAGTCATCTCTTGGTGAATGCTCTCAAAAAATTAGATGAATTGCTTCATCTAATCTCATGCTCTGTCGTGAAACGTCGGGACCCACCTAAATGTTTCTTTAGGTTGAAGAAACAACCCGAAATTCACACATGCCAAAGTCAGGCGAATAGGGTGGTGGTTCAATGACTTTTACTTTTTTTATTTTCACGTAAAAATTCAACTGTCTGCTGGGCACTGTGCGACGAGCATTGTTTCGTGATGCAAAACCTTAACCGCGGAATGTTGGTTGACTCAAGAACTGCAGGTTAAAAACATTTGTGGTGTACCAGTTTGCTGTGACTGTACGTTGATTTTCCAGCTTCATTGCTTTTACTAATTCCGGTACTACGGAAGAAAACTGCGTACATACTTTTTGACAGCCCTTGCCTTTTGGCCCCCCATTGCTGGTGTTGGTACATCTTTCGTGGATCCACCACGTGGCTCTCCTGGCGGGTAGGAATATATTAAAAGGATGTACAGTTTCATTACCTGTTACTAGTTTTGATAGAATGCGATGTCCACCATTATTTAACATTTCCAATGTTTCCCGAGCGATTCTTATTCGCTCTGCTTTTTGGAAATCGGTAAGCGTGTGTGGCACCCAACGAGTAACAATTTTTTTCATCCGAAGATGATCATGTAAAATTGAATTTACTGTTGCGGATCCAACACTAAGAGCTGCCTCAATCACTTGATAGGTGCATCTTGGATCTTCGTCGATCATACGTCTCACACTCTCAATGTTTCCAGCGGTAACTAAAGAACAGGGCCTACCGGTACGTTCCTCGTCACCAAGCGATATCCGTCCTCTTTTAAATTCGCTATACCAACGAAACACAGTTGCAAATCGCCTGTAAAATAGACCACGCCAAAGCGACTACTCGAAGCGTTTTCTCGAAACGTTTACTCGCCGCGACTAAACGCGGAAGATAGGCCACACCTTTAGCTTGTGAAGTCTTATTTCTCTCTAAATATCGCTGCAATTATTTTCGCCAAGTATCGATTATTTTTTTCTGCGTTCGCTAACGCACTTTGTAATCAATTTTTTTCCACAAAAATGGAAAACTATACGCCAAAAAAAAAAAGATAAAAATCGCAGATATCACCCAGTACGTCCGTTAATTGATTGATGATGGGAACTCGCTGGCGGTGAAGCGATTGCGTTTGCGTCCGCGGAAATTCTCGAAACAACGATAACAAAAGCTGCGAACAACAAAAGCGCCCCCGCAGTGACGTACATACCGGGAGACGTGGAGACGGTCCCTGTCGTTAGGCAGATCCTGGACAACCTCATATAAAAGCAAGTAATGGAGATGAACGTGAGACTCCTAGCTGTCAAAGTAGAATTAATGCATAGGATGATTGAAGTATGTGATCAGTTTATGGAAGAAAAGAAAACGGAGAGGTTGGGACGAGAATAGAAGGAAAAAAGTTGGCTGGGCAAATATCTTTTATGCTACGACATAGACGTCTTTATAAATAAATCAAAATATCGGAAAATTGTCGTCTGGAATTACTCACATGTTGAAACGATTTGCGTAGATGTTTTTTTTGAGTAGAATGAAACTGATTGTAAATGGATTTTAGAACTTTGAACTTGTTATAAATAGGCATTTTATGTCAAAGGAAATAGTAAACATATTTTCTGTTATTGAGCTGATATTAGGATTTGATCGAACTTTCATTATTATGAATAACACTTTCTATGTTGTATTCGATAAATTACTCCATTTAAACCATTAATTAAGGGCGTGAAGTTCCCACGATCCCAGATAATTGATAATAAGAGGCTAAGTCAAAAATTACTTACACTTTTAGTTCTACAACTGTATTAAACAAAGATAGATATACAACAGATACATTAGTTTACGATATAGTCTCCACCTTTAGCGGTGCACTTGGTCCAGCGAGCCACAAGCTTCGGTATGCCTTCCTGGTAGAAGGTTTTCGGTTGGTGGTGAAGCTCCCAACGTATGTGTCTGGGGCAAATCGACGACCTCTCAAAGCTTCCTTGAGCGGTCCAAAGAGATGAAAGTCTGAGGGAGCGAGATCAGGGCTATAGGGAGGGTGTTCCAGGGTTGATACTTTCTATGGTGTTATGGGCCGTGTGCGGACGGGCGTTGTCTTGCAACAAGAAAACTTTCTTTGAGAGTAGACCATGGCGTTTGTTTCGAATTGCTGGTTTCAGCTTATTCGCCAACAAATCACTATGCCTCGCACTGTTTATGGTAGTCCCCCTGTCCGAGTAGTCGTCCAGTATAAGGCCTTTTTCGTCCCAAAACACGGTTAGCATCACCTTCCCAGACCTTTGGCGAGGTCTTGAATTTTTTCGCGCTAGGGGATCCTGGTTGTTTCCATTCCATACTCTGGCGTTTCGATTCGGGCTCGTAGAGATCAGCCCGCGTTTGATCAACGGTCACTATTCTGCTTAAAAATGCGTCGCCTTCCGCGTTGAAGCGATCCAGTAAGCGTTGGCAGATGTCCAAACGTTTGGTTTTGGTTTTGTTTTCTACGGTAAGCATTCGTGGTACCCATCGCGCACGCACTTTACGAAATTTGAGTTCATCGTGGATAATTTGTTAAGCAGAACCGTGACTGATGTTTAAAGAAGATACAATCTCACCTATGGTAACTCGCCTATTTGCTGTAACCATCTCTTGAGGTTGCTGAATGTTGTCGTTGGTGGTCGAGGTTGATGGCCGTCCAGCTCCCTCTTTTTGTGTTACGCTCGTGCAGCCACTTTGAAACATTTCGATCCACAAAAAGACGCTTTTACTAGATAAAGCACTGTCCCCGTATTGTGACAAAAATCTCCGGCGAATTTCACATCCTCTGACCACAAAAATCGGATCACTGCTTATGCTGCTGTAGCCAGTAGACAAATGACGCGATCGTGATTAAATTGCGCACACATGACCACAGAGGCGCCAACTCAACGCATGCGCAAGCGATCGCCACTACGATAACCTTGAAAGCTTGTTATGGCGAAAGTGTAGATAATATTTGACTTACCCTCGTATTTTGTATATGCAAGGCAATACTTCTGTGAATTTTGGTATTCCTATAACACTTTACTAGTTTAACATGTCACCTATTTGAAAGGTTCGTTTTCAATTAGTTTTATAGTAACAAACGTTTATGCTTCGCTAAGATTCTTCCCTTTTTAATTTTCATAATTAGGAGGTAGGCGCCATAAATTCTCGGCCTGACAAGCTTAAATATGTTTGAGCGTGTTTAAACTCTGTTGCATCATAGCTGCACATGTTCGAGGCCTACACTATATATATTACGTCTCGAAGAGTAGTAGTTTTTAGTAGCCCGCCAGACAACGTGACTAATGCATGAAAATGTTTCAGGTAGCGAAAATAGAGTACCGCGTGGTCATTAAATTCTTAACAAAAAAAGGGCATACGCCTAATCACATTCCACAACGTTTAGGCCAATTGCTAGGCCAATTGAGCTGATAAAGCCTCAAAACATTTCAATTATCGAAGAAATGATATTAGCAGATCGCCGTTTGAAAATGTACGAATTAGCAGTGATATCTAACATTTCTGAAACAAGTATTCGCCCTGCTCTCCAACGTGAATGCTGGATTCGTTACATCAGTACTGTACCAGTCGGGTTCGTTATATCCGGAGTTATGTTTGTTATATTCAGAATTGATGTTACTATTAAAGATATTCCCGGTGCAAATAGAAATAGTAGAGAATGGAGTTGGAAAATCCAAAATAGGTTCAATTTTGTACCCAAAATCGTGTAAAATGTTAGTCTTTGCTGATGGCCATTTTAAATAATGGAAGGTTAGCTGCGAAACTATGAGTGGAACATTCACCACGGAACGTTCTTTCCAAAGATATTATAACTTTATAACGTCTTCGATGTAGTTTGTAGTCTTTTTTGAGATACACTAGCAGTTTCCAGTCTTTTTCTTCTTGCGAACCCCTTCCAAAAGTTGGTATAAATTAACAAACGCCTGGTATAGTCATCAGTGACAGTAAATAAAATAGTATGATTGGGTTGTTAACTACAGGCAAATATTAATAAACCTAATGTAGTAACACAGTCTAACCTACAAAAAAATGAATACAATAAAAACAGAACATTTATCCTAGTTAACCTGAAAACATAACGGAATTATCTTTAAAGTGAATGAATACCAATTGATTTTTAGCTAAGCTTAAACTTAAAAAAAACCTTTAGACTTGAAAAAACCCTCAATGAGATATTTGTGGTCGCTTGGTGAAACAAGGAAATTTAAAATTTGGTTCGATGTTTGAAAGTTTGACTATTAGATTAAGTTACGCATTTAACCTTTATTTTTTAGGTTAATATTTGTTGAAAATCCTTTCTCGCATAGATATGTTGTAGAAAAAGATAATAAAACTATAACGATGTTTTCTGACAAAACAAGATATTCATTTCTTACATTGAGCGAAAAGTCAATTAAAGAGTAATCTTTAAAAACAGTATTTAGGAAACTGTCGTGAACCACCACAGCCAATTCTTACACGTTGAGGGCTGTGGTGGTTCACGAATACCGGGACACTGTGCGTGAAATGTTCGAAGACGTTTTGGAGATTTGAGAAACACTTTTTTTTGTACTTGACATTAATGCATCTACCTCGGGGTAACATTGTCTAATAGTTTGTACCACGAGATGTAAAGCATGCACTTTACACGTAACATGTAAACAGTCGCAACCGTGTTCAAGAAGAGAATGGCCTACCGCACGCATTGTCGCTGCACCATCGCTCATAAACATCAACACTTGACGTGTTGAGACTTGAAAGTTTTTTAACGTAGTAAGTATCACAGTCGTAATTGCTGCACTAGTACAGCCTTGTAATCTTTTGCTAGCTAGTAACTGTGAAAATGTCGTTTTATATTGATCCAGTACACGAACTATAACGTGTACAAATAAAACATGCTTACGTGCTGTCGCCGTAGCTGGCAACTTCAAGTCCGGGTTGTATTTGTTCCGAAAGTTCTTAAACGATTTCTTATCCAGTATGTTAAGTGACAGATTACATGTTATCATCATGACAAGTAAATCGAAAATAAAATCATTTCTATTTGACGCACCGTTTTTCCATTTCTGTGTTTTGCACTATTTACATGCTTTCTACAGTCGTTCTTTTGTCAGCACGTCAAAGTTTTCTCGCACACTTTACAAACTATTTTAGCACCGTCGTACAACAAATCTGGAAACTCATAGATAAAGTTTTTTACTTTCTTAGCAAAGGGTTGTTGTTTAGCTTTGCGCATACTGGACATTTTGAATTAAAAATTTTCTTGAATAACTAGTATTCCGCTCGCCTGATTTAATTCACACGCACACGCCGCGCTAGTGATAATGAATGTGTACGAATTTGAACTGCTTTGCCACCCGGCAGATGTTTACGCACCACATCAGACAGGCGCGCGCCGAGTTCCGTTGGCTGCTCCAACTGTTACGACTATGACGACACGATTACCTTACCTTACAAATAAACCCGCGTTGAATTTCATAAACAATTTCAAAGATATATGTTTGTTTGATTCAAGAACTTGTTTTTCTCTGCGCGTATACGCTGTATATGTAGCTCATTTGTACTAAAATAAACACTAAAAAGATGAATAAAGCTTGTACGAACATGTAATTAACCTAATACATCTACAGACATCCAAGAAAACCCGTCTCCCAAGACATATCTTGCTTGCACAATAAAGGCATCCTTAACATGTAGTTTCGCCGTACGAAAGCTGCTCTTCCTCTACCTCTACCTACTTCCCTATCCGAATAAGAGTTAAAATAAGTTTTCCCAACCGTAATCGCGAAGATTAGACACGGGCAAAACACCGGGAAACGTTTCACGCTGTTTGGGAACGGATAGGGTGGTGGAAATTTTGATATATTTAGCTGGAAGTGAGGGGAAAGAACGAAGGAAGACGCTAGTGCCTTCAACCGTTTCATCTCAAAGTACACGTTCGCGTATTGAAACTTGTTCTCTTTGTTTTTGGAGCAAAGCATTTTCTCGAGTCTCTGTCGAGTTTAAATTGGGGAAATTGAATATGCTGTTGGTTGTTAGAGGTAGTTTATTTGGATGAATGTTTTTTAATTAAATTTAAGGTTGCCAACGGTACTGGTAAAGAGAAGCTTCGTACTATGAATACGAAATGTTCCTGGTGAAATGTTCTCGGTTGAAGGCGTTTGCTTCGCGTAAAGTTATATGTTATAATTTGACTTTGAGCGTCTTACGCTCTAAAACGGAAATATATTTTGATATGGCAAATGTATATAAATTAGTTCTCTTCGGCGGTTTAAATAATAAATAATTTCGTTGTTTTCAATATTATTTAATTTTTATGGCACATAAATATTTGTAAGTACTTTTTTTAACATGCGGTGATGGCCTAACGAGGATTTGAAGTTTGTGAGGAACCTTTTGACCCCTGGAAAAAGCCATTAATATACCTGCTCCTCATTCATCACTTTGAACAGTCATAGCTAAAGCTGGCCACGAGCGGTACCGCGCAGTAGCGTAGAGTCGACCAAGCCTCGCGTTCCACTAGAGTTATTCTGCTAATAGAGATGTTTGCTGCCGCAAATAATTTCGCTCATCTTTTAAATAAAAATTAAATAACACGTGCTCAAACACTTAACATTTTAAGTGTCCTCCGTGAAATCACAAAGTGAATAATGTCTGTTAAATATCTGCAACATTAGAATGTTTCAACTGTTGTTTCGGCAAAACTAGTACGGCATGAGGAAAAAATGCGTTTATATGCAGAGAACGAACGTTCTACATCTAATGACGTAATATTTGCGTAAGTAAAATAATCTCTCAAATAACTTAACGATTCTGTTGACGCACCTTCACAAATGTGTCTTAATGTGCCAAAATCAGAATTTTTCTCAATAACACTTTCAAATTTTTCTAGAACAGAAACATTTTTTGCGTCTTCAATCGCGCATAGCTGTGCGTGAACATGTTGCACTATTTGTAGAGATTCTTCTAACGGCACCGCAGGATTTTGTAATTTTTCTATTGCATCTGCTAGCCCGAAGTAATTGTCGTGAGTGATTTTTAAATCCATTTTAACCTGACTATCTTGAAATTTCGACTGGCTTTTCTGGTAGCGGCAGCTTCCTTTGTATCGAATTGTAAAACCACGTTCTTAATATTGTCAAAATATTTATGATAATAAAACGCGGCCTGTAACCATGTTCCCCAACGAGTTAGAATAGGTTCTGGTGGCTCTGGTATACGGGGCCACAGTCTGTGAAATTCGCGAATACGTTTCGGTGATTTGATAAATACTGCTTTGGTATGCGCTATTAAAGCGTCTACCCCAGGATAACATTTTCTGATACTATCCGCCACAAGATTGAGAGCATGAATTTTACACGTAAGGTGTAACAAATTAGCAGAATGCTTTTTAAGAGACCGGCTTACAGAAAGCATGTTTGCAGCACCATCACTCACTAACATCAAGAGTTGGTTTGTTGAAAGTTCAAACTTGTCCAATGTATTTAACACTAACTTTGAAATTACTTCGGCAGTACACTGTTGTATTCGTTTGGAGACTAATAGAATTGAAGGTGCCGATTGATGAGGTTCCAATTTGCGTGCGATTACATTAAGAACAGAATGTTTCTTCCGATCTGTTGTTTCGTCGACACATAACCACAATTTTTGATCTTTCAACTCCGATTTTATTTTTTGTTCAATATGTTCGCGCGCAGATGGCACAATTCTTCGTAACGATGTTCGACTTGATAATTTGCACTCCGAATAGTTATTCCAAAAGCAGATAAATGGTTCCTTGTCTAGTAAATTAAACGGTATATTACATGCGATAAACGTAACGCATAAATTAAATATAAATTTTTCATTGTCTCGTGCGCAATTTCTTTTCACTATTTACGTGTCGTAGACAATGTTGTCTGGACCAACACATTAACGGGATTTTACAGATTACACATTTAATTTTAGCACCTTCATATATTAAGTCTGGAATTTCTGCAATAAATTTTCGAAGTTTGTCCGACCGCGGTCGTTTTGCTGACGAAATCATAATTTTTCTAGGACAGATAAACAATCGCACAAATGACCGGCAGCGAAAATGTCCGTATTGCTCCGCAGACGAAGTAATACTACCGTTCCTCTCGGTCCGAACTGATTTTACGCCAATGCGCGGTACCGCTCGTGGCCAGCGTTAGTCATAGCTCCTCAGATGGACATCCTTAAATCTTTATCATAAATTTGGTCTGTCTACTTTAACTCATTTATGACCCCGAGGAAGTTTTAAAATAAAAGCGAAATATTGGTGAAATCTAAAAGAATTAAATTTTTCTGAAACCTTCGTCGTCAGAAATCAGGTTTGCCACAAATACTGCATAGTGGTGACTTCGGTGGCCGATCTTCGATGTATCCATTTTTATACCACGCATACTTAAATAGATTGAAGAACCTCGTTGATGATAATTGATTATGTATCAAAGATTGTAACTGGATAACAGTGTTTCTTTGATGTAGAGTTAAATCGTATCCCATAAGCAGTACGTCATCTGAAAAAGTCCTAACAACATTTTTCCATATTCTAAAGCCGTAGACGTCTAGAGGCTGTACCATTGAAGTTGTCTTCTTAGGTATTGTAAAAATATCAACTTTTTTGTTCGTTGGTACTAATTGTAAATTGCTTACTTCTTTAGGACAATGCCCACTCCACGAATCCAATAACAAGACACTTTCAGCGTTAGTATTTGGTAAGAAAACATCTGTAAACCAATCTTTAAAATGCTGCGAGGTCAGTTTCCCTGATGTTCATGCAGGTATATACACGTTAATAGACCTAAAAAGTGTTTTTTGTACGTTCGGTCCAAATTGACCTGTTGTTTCTTTCAACACAAGAAAGAGGGGAGATAATAGTCGTCCATTTGGGCGGATAACGATTGCACGACCGCTTCCACTGTTTTTGTTCCAATGGCAGACAAGCTTCGACCGGAATGTATCTCTAAATTAAAGCCACTCTCGTCTGCATTGTAAACGTTGTCTTGTCCAACAACCCTAATTTTAGGTTTAATTTCATTAACAAATCGCTCGGCTGTGGATCGTAATTCGTCAACGTCGCTATGAGTGGATTGTGTGATAAACTTTGTTATTTTACGAGAAACAATTCTATGTACCTTTTTGAAATGCCATATCCACCAATGACTAGCTTTAAATGAATGATACTCTTTCATCTTTTAAGTTCTAAAAGCTTACTTACTCTTCCAGCTTGAAACCTACACATATTTAAAAGATAATTTTCTTATAACATTATCAGGTCTCTTAATGCAATTCCAGTGGATATTCGCTTGTTGAAGCCTGCGTCATCAGCTGCGTAAATATTTTTTGTCTGTTTAAGCTATCATGTTCATTTCATCATAACACTCTACCTTCTGAAATACGGGCATTATTTCTAAACCAATTATTTTTGACTAAAATTTGTGTATTTCTTCAGATGCCCTTTTAAACTGTATAAACAATATCGCAACCACATTTCCATTATCTACAACTTCTTTTCGCCTTAATAAAACGAATCACAAAGATGATTCACAATTCGACCCATTTCGATATAACCACCTCAAAGATACTGAAATATTAATTTCTCCCCATCGTTTCTAGCAAGTTTTTTTCGCCTTTTCCTCTTCTCTCATCTCTCTAGTTTGTCCCTTATCGACTTTACCATAGAGCGCGCTAGGTAATAAAACAATTACTTATCAGACTAGACACGACCGGCATCGCTCTTCCACACCGAACTTCCTACCACTATCCACCCTCTCCCCCACCACACATCGTCAGACGCTCTATGATCCAACAGGGAGATCTCCTAATGTAGTTGCCAAACTCGATTAGACGTGCTGAACGCGCTAGAGCGCGCTGTTTTCGCCATTGTCTGGATCGTAGCAATCGGGGCACCTAAGCTGGTCGGTTGGTTGCGACCAATCGCTCATGTGAGTCGCGTTTGTTTTAGTTACTCTCTCCCTCTCTTGCCCTGCATCGCGTTTAGTAGTGCGGTGAGTGCCGGATATGTTTATGCCGTCGTTTATTTGTTAGTTAACCAAGTTCGTTAGCTGATCGGGTGTTTTGATAAGTTGAGCGGCTTGGATTTCGATTGAAGTTTGAGTAATTGAAAGCTTACGCGGGGTTGGGGATGAATCAAGTAGATGTTGTCGATTTTCTGAAATCTATCAAGCCAAAGATATAAAAAATATTCAAGTTGATTTCACATCGAAGTGTCCTTTGATTAAAAAAAGTGTATGCAATTTCTACTGCTTCCCAATGAAAAGAGAGATCCAATTGCACTTTTGTGGAAATACAAACTCTTAGAACTTGATAAAATATGCTTTTCCATATTTTAATTCTTATTGGATGTAGCAACAAAACGGGAACTCAATAAGAAGTGTGCAATTTGTATTAATGAGAGTATATAATTAAATACATCCTAATCACTGCAAATGTCGAAAGTAGACGGTATATCGACTTCTACAGAAGTGAGCAACCAACGTTGCATCGGTTTTCTGCGAAGGTGGCAACTCGACTAAGTAGTATCTCGCCAAAGGTAATTAATTAACAAACAATGAAATTACAACTAATTGCCATCATCCACCATACATGAATGAACATGAATGTCTTCGTGGAAGATGGTAATCCAAGCTGATAAGTCGTATATATACGAAGATCATGATAACTTGTGTGGATGAGAGTATATAATTAAATATAACCTAATCACTTCAAATGTCGAATGTCTTCCACAAAGACATGCTGAAGAGCTGTATAACAGCGAAACGCGTCCATGTATGGTGGTTTATGGCAATTAGTTGTAATTTCATTGTTTGTGAAATGTGCAATTTGTTTAATGCGGAATATCCAGATAGAAATATCAGCCAATCTACAGTGAGCAAAGTCGAGAGCAAATTTAGAGACATTCGAGATGTGAAACATATTTCAAATTCAGGGCGTCCTAAGAAAATGAATGAAGATGTGAAACTTGACTTTTGTTAAGTGTAGCATAGTTTCTCAACGATCAGTATTACGTGTATTAAAAACAGAAAAATACCATCCTAACAAAATCCAACTCTTGCAAGCACTCAGTGAAGATGACCCTAATCGCCGAATGCAGTTTTGTGATATAATGCAGAATTTATGCACTGTAATCCACGCTTGATTCGCCAAATTCGCTTTTCGCCTCATTTTCCCTAAATGGAGCAGTAAATCATCAAAATTGCAGGTACTGGAATAGACAGAATCTTCATTGGATTACTAAAGCACATACTCAACATCCTAGCAAAGTTAATGTGTGGGCAGGGATAGTTGACAATAGAATCACTGGCCCTTTCTTCTTTATCGAAACTCTCACGAAGCAGCGATATCTGGATCTTTTCAGAGATGCACTTGTACCCGCTTTTGCAAGAAACTTTTTCAAATGAAAATGATTCTGACATGCCAAATGGCGATATTTGACTACAGCAAGGAAACTCTTAAATAACAGCATTCATCTTTGATTTTTGTTATTAATAAAATTTATGTTTTCCACTCTTTAAATAATGTCTATTCGAAAATTTTGTTATTAAAATGTTAATAGTATCATTTAGACAATTAAATGATCTATCAACATAAAAAAATGGGTGTTGTCATTTAAAAAAAAATTGTCGATGACCTCATTACATGAAAACTAGAAGTGGGGGAACCCTAAATTGATGTAAAAATGTATATTTGAAAAAAATAAAATTAATCTGTCCGAGCATTTCTTCAAATTTAATTAATCTATTCCATTTTTCCGCGCATTTTGCCGCGCACAGTATATGAAAGTTCACAGGAAGTTATTATTAAAATATAAAATACCCATTAACATTTTCTAGTAAAATTTGTTAGCATCTTGAAATTCATTTAACATTATGTCTTATGAGTGTACTCTGTATAAAAAGATAATAATGGAATATCGAAACCTATATAGTCCAAATGTCAAAAATGCATAGAAACATATATGAGAGCGCTTGTGAGAAAGATATGTTTCATCTGAATTGGACACGTCAATGTTTTTCAAAAATTTTTAATTACTTAAAACCAATCGCATATAAACGTAGATTCCTATGTAGGTTTGACCCTCTAGCGGGCGTCCCAAGAAGATTTACTCCAATAGATGCGCAATATACTATACATCTGGCGTGGATATAAGTCGCAGCCATAAATTTTATGATTATTAATTATATATTCATTTAACCAAACTTAGTATTCACTACGATAGAGATTATATAAGTAAACAATTAAACAAAGACTATATTTCACCAACACACAATTTCTACCTACATTTACATACTCATTTAAAATAATGCTTAATTATAAATAAATACATGCCACTTAAGCCTTAGTTTTTGGAATTTTAAAATATCAACTGAACTCACGCAGCAATAAGCTTTAATAACGCGTCCCTTCAATATTCCCGTTGAACTCTGCGGCGAATTTCGAGACGGCTACCAGCGTTGGCTCTCCGCTACGTATACATATCTAAAACGTGCGTTGACAAAGGATGGTGTTTTCTGATGCATCTGGTTTTCTGGCGGTAGATCAGCTTTTATTATATTAAAAATAAATTTATTGAAAATAGTTCTCTTTACACAGAACAAAAATAAATGTAAAGTTTCCCTTTTATACAGCGACTAGTATAAATGCTGCAAAATATGGGAATTTTTTTAATTATTAATATATGGGTTTTTTAGGAAATACGTTCAGCATGTCTAAAAACACCAAAATTTATTTTGGCACCACCAGATGACGACAAATTTTAAAAATATGCTATGAAAGATTCTTAGACTTCAATTTTGAGGCTAAATGTAATTTTTTATAAAAATATTACAAATTTTTGTAATATTTTAAAAATAAATTACAAATTTCCATTTTTTTTTGTTTCTTAGTAGCTCAACTGAAATAAAATCTTCGAATTTGGTTGATTCCCAAACGGTTTTGTCGATTCTTGTATAATTAACAGACCTAAAACAAAAAAGTAGGTTTAGGTCAATTAGATATTAGTTGAGGATTTCTTTCTAGCAATCAGCGTTTGACCAGCAAAGGCCGGATTTATTGTCCATTGAACTTTTGTGGAATGAGCCAAGGAACGACAACCACAAAATTGTTATAGAACTTGCAAATGCGGTGTTTAAAAAATAACAACTCTTAGATTATACAATCTAGTTTTATTAATCGAAATTACACTTAGACTTGTTCTATTTATTGTCACTTTTATTACTACTAGAGGTTCCTAATGAAGTTCTTAATTAACACTTATTTACTAATATTGAAATGCCTAGTAGCTCTGGAATTATTTACAAGAGTGGGAACAAATTGTTATGGATTGTTTAGAAAAACTTCTGAAAAGAATGCCTCAAATTTGTAAAGCCATGATAAATGCTTACATAGGATATTCAGGAAAATAAATTCTAATTTTTGCCTCCTTTATACGGTACTCTTGACGAAAATTTCAATAAGAATTCGCAATGTATATATTTTTTTATAAAATTCGTTACTGCTTTCAAGCTTAACAGTAGCGTACATACATCTGCATAATACCGTCACGAAAACCAATAAATACCACCGCTTCATCCTATACGTAAATAACCGTTCGCCGTATCATATTTTATTCGGCGGCGACGACTTCGGCTTCGGCATTGTCTCGTATTTCATGCCGGGCACACCGACTAACCCCCGTATCGATCCGAAAAGCGTCGTTGTCGAGGCCTTCTTCCGGCAAGCTCCCGCTTTTACAGGCAGAGACGCGGAGGGCAAAGGACGCTAGGCACGGAGATCTAGTGGTGGTAGATTTATTTATTTATTAAATCGGATGGATGATGCCTAAGACGATCATCCGCGGGAAGATATTGCCCCTATATAAGATTTTGGGTGCGCACGAACATAGCTCGATGCTAAGCCGCGTCACAGAGTCGACGTTTTGAGAAAGCAGTTTAAATATTTATTGCTAAATTAACCGGGGATATGTAGCTACGTGTGTAGAGTGAAGATACACCAACAGTTAAAGCGGAATATCAACCAATTTAAAGTTGAATTACCTTTTCTCTCAAATAGAAATGCAGGAAGTGAAAATAAACTTCTTACTGTAAAGCTCTATAGAAATAAATCTATAGAAATTAATCCAGCTCTAGCGTAACGCAACCGAAATATAGGGGGAAGAAGTGCTGGGAACACGTAGTTTTCCTGTTAAATGCCCGCTAGCCACTGAACAGGGGTGAGTTCATTACTAACAAAAATATACGCCACCCGTTTGAATTAAAGGAAAACTAGCCGCGAAAAACGGGAACGCGAGGTGGAAGCAGTAGGAAAAGAAAAAATATTCTTACAGCTCTTTTAATATCAAAATATACGAAAATATTTTGTTTGAAAATACTACGAACAAAAATGTAGGTAAAAGGATCAATGTTGATGGCCACTACGAACGATTTCACATCAATAATACATATAAATGTAATAAAACAGTCTTGCTGCTGATGATGATAGCTTGGCTATCGAAACGTGCGTCCAGTACGAATTAAGTGTTGTGGTAATGGTTTTAGTGAACTGTTTCATATAAATGTAATTCATTCAAATTACTTACGTACAAAACTGTTCATCAAATTAAAAAAGGAAAATAATATTCTTTTGAATCATTTCAAAAACTCGTATCTTCTTCTTCCTCTTCTCCGTATTCCTTATGCCCTTTAGAGCGTCGGATAAAAACTTGTATCAAAAAATATTAAAAACAAATGAAGTACGTACTTATTTTACCAAAAAAAGAAAAAAAAAAGGTGTAATAAATGTCTAATAAAGAATAAAAAAACTTCTAATGTATAAAGATTAAGATTTAAAAAAAGGGAAGAAAAATATTGATAAGCAAAACTAAGATAAACGCTTATTTGAGGTCGAGCGTCATTTGATCGGTGCCGATCCTGTCCCTAGTTGATAGGATGCAAGATTATCTACGGACAGGCAAGCGGCAAGGCTCTATCCTTAGTGGAACCCGGCTATGTTTTAGCCTCAAATAGATGGAGGGTTCACTTGCAGATGATCGTCGATTTATCAAGTCAAAGAATGGCGTGCCGTCGTGCAAAGTAATACATCCGACAGTGTCAGTAATAATTAGGGAAAAAACTGAATACAACAATTCACAGTACACAGTACTGCAATAACCACGAAAATCTTTAAATCCTACATTGAGTAGAGGCAAATAGCCACAAGAAGATCATCTTGCTCGGTTTATTTTCGTCAATGTTCACACCTCCGTTAATACAGGTGTTATTACTTTTTTGAATATTTGAACCTTAATGTCTTTTGGAATTTTTTTCTTTCCCAGAAACGTATCTTTTATGCTATTGTAATTTTTTCCTCCTGCTGTCAATCTTTCTGTTACTTCCACATTCAACCTTCCATCTTCTGATATCATTGAATCTAGGTATTTAAATTTCCCTATTTGTGTTAGTTCCCCTTTATCCATTTGTACTACATTTTGTTATTGTGTCTTTCCTATTGCCATCGTTTCTGTCTCTTCTTTGCTGATTTTCATGTTGATTTTTCAAACCTTTTTCGCAGATCTGTATGTTATTATCGAGGGTTCTTTGATCTCTCGCTATAATGACTAACCTGGGCAAATATGTGGTAACAGCCAGAGGCGTGGCGAGCGCATAAAAGTTTACGCATAAAATAGAAGGTAATAAATAAATTATAAAACGTGCTGAAACACTGTTTTAAAAGTCTTCCGTGAAATCATAAACTGGATAACATCTGTTAAATATTTGAATCATTAGATTTCCACAGCTGTTTCAGTCAAGTGAGTACGACGTGCGGAATAAATGTTTTTTAATGTCGAAAACGACCGTTCGACATCTAGCGATGTTATATTTGCATATTTAAAATAATCTTTGAAACAACTTAATGCATCTTCACACGCACCTTCACAAATTTATCTTAATATAAGAAAATCGGAGTCTTTCTCTAAAACACTTTCAAATTTTCGTATTACACACCAATTTGTTTCGCCTTCTACAACGCATAACAAAATCCACTAGCGACATCGAAACATTTTGTAATTTTTCTATTCCCTCCGCTAGTCCGAAGTAATAGTTATGAATAGTTTGTAAATCTATTTTAACCTGACTATCTTGAAATATTTCCTGGCTTTTCTTGATTGCTCCAGCTTCTGTCGGATTGAATTTTAAAACTATCTTCTTTACTTGATCAAAATATTTATTGTAGTAAAATGCAGCCTGCAAGCATGTTCCACAACGTGTAACAATCGGCTGTGGTGGTTCAGGTAAATCAGCGCACAGTTTGTGAAGTAGTCGGGTACATTTCGAGGACTTTAGAAACACTGCCTTTGTACTAGCAATCAATGCATTTACTAGTGGAAAACATGTAGGAATCGTTTGTGCCACAAGATTTAGAGTATGGATTTTACACGTTACATGTAAGAAGTTACCACTGTGTTCTTTAAGAGATCGGCGCAAAGAACGCATGTTTGCGGCACCATCACTCATTAACATTAAAAGTTGCATAGTTGAAACTTCAAATTTGTTCAATGAGTTCAACACCACCTTTAAAATCTCATCGGCAGTAGCTCTTTTGGAAACAAGTAAGAAGGAGGATGACGGTCGATGTGGTTCCATTGTACGTACCATTACATTAACCGCAGAATGTTTTTGACGATCTGTTGTTTCGTCCACACACAACCACAGTTTTTTATCTTTCAATTCCGTTTTCATTCTTTTTTCTATATGTTCACGAGTAAATGGCACTACATTTCGTATCGATATCCGACTAGATAATTTACAGACCGCAAATTTATTCCAGAAGGAGACAAATGCTTCTTTGTCTAGTAAACGAAACGATAGGTTACATAAAATAAGAGTAACACATAAAGCAAATGTAAATTTTTCTTGGTCTCGTATGCCACTTTTTGCAGAAGAATGCTGTTTGCTTTCGATGTGACGTTAACAATGGGTTCTGGACTAACACATTAAAGGGATTTTACAAACTAGACATTGAATTTTAGCGCCATCAAAAATTAAGTCCGGCATGTCCACTATAAAGTTTTTAACTGTGTCTGCCATTGGTCGTTTTCGCGACGTACCTAACTGCGACATTTTTTAAGCAAACATAAGCGTACAATTACGAAATAAGTTACGACAGCCTACATATACGCAGAACTACGCGCATACAGCATCGATTTAGTACTGACGCTGTGAACGCGTGAAATAAATAATCGCCGACTCCGCACCACATATCTACTACACTGACTGTTACCGCTGTTTGCCCAGACTAATAATGACCATATCGTCCGAATAGCAGAGTTCACTTATTTCTATTTTTAGCATCTTCCAGTATCCAATTTCATATACTTTGACCACCTTTTTCTCTCCTTTTATTGCTTCATCCAGGACCAAAGAGAACAGTACCGAAGTCAGGATACATCCCTGTCTAAGGCCTAAAGTAATTTCAAAGATTTTTGATTTTTCTTGCCGTGTTCTTACATAATCTATTGTGTTTTTGGATAAATTCTGTACTCTTACTATTGATGTTTCAGATGCTCTTATATTTCTTAATATCCTCCATATGTCCTCTCTTCTAATCCTATCGAAGACTTTCTCTAGGCCTATAAAGTCGAAGTGCACCTGCTTGTCCGCTCTTGTTGCCTTTTCCTCTAATTGTCAAGGAATGGGAAGATTTGCGACAAACAACGTACTATATTGCTCCATCAATGAGCATTAAACCTTGGCATGATACAAATATCAAAATCTCTCGATACTATTGTACAACAATTCTTCACATCAAATTCGGACATAGCCAATATCCACGCTATCCGTTTAGATTGGAAACTGTGTCTAGGGCATAGCACTGTAGTTATAAAATGGCTGATTTGAATCATACTATTCTCCACTATACATTACCTAAAAGTACCATGGACACCTTTACTAGACATCCAGATAGGTCTCAACATGTAAAATCTGTGCCTGGATTGCAATGATTCTGGTCCTATGTTATACATTTTTATGTTGCAAAAAATGGTGATATTCTGAAGTTTCCCTAAACTTTGTACGGAGGTATATAATAATCCTGAGACACCATAAAAAGTCTTTAATTCACCGAAACTACGAGTCCATTCCTTTGAAGCCAGAGGAAGTGAAAACGATACTTAAAGGACATTGCAGCGCTTTGAAAGTGACACATCCGTAAAACGCAAACTAGATGGTAATGCATTAAAGCAACTAAGACCATGCGTTCCATATTTAACCCTGCAGAATGTAGCTACGATCGATAGTTCACGACTAATAAGTTTACTTTCAGGCGGTGCTAATTAGCGAAAACTTTTCTTAGTCGCTGATGCTCGGCTAAAATAAACAAAGGCACCTCGTCTAATGTGAGATTACATTAACGTTTCCACTACGAGAAATCCTGATTTTTGTTTCGTAGAACTTTAATGAAACAAGTATAGAAGCGAGGAAAAATTATTACGTTGAGAACTTCACTTTAACGAGCTTAGATGGCGTAGGTGTTGTGTCGTATTAGAACAATGGGAAACAATTTCTTCTTGCTGAAATTGCATCTCTCTGAAGATTGATCATTTAATTTTGGAGAAGGTATTGTTTTGAACTCGCATGGTTCTTGTTTGTTTCAAACTTCTGTTGTAATTTAAAGTATATGGATGTTGGAGAACTACGATTTGTACCATACCAAAAGGAAAAACAGAATTTTTTCAATTCAACACTTTTGATTACTTTCTGACATTTTGTGACCAAATTGCTCTTTGTGCTGAATATTGATTGATCTTCCTACTCGAAAGAAAAATATTTCTTTCAAGTAAATCATTTAGTTTTAAGAATCTATCAGAGGGGATGTTGGAGTTCCTTGCTTGGTCGAATACACCAGAGAGAGCAAAATCTTCTAAATCTTCTTTCTTTACATTTTGAGGTTCCTAGGAATGGTTAGAGCTACAGAGTTGAGCTTCTTTTGGTTTTAAAGCGCTCGCCTAGAGCTTTCTAACGGACCCAAATTTAATCTCCTAGCTTGTCCGAATGCTGAGATATAAAAGAGCTGTAAAAATTTGAACACAAAGCGATGAAATTTTTGAAGGCCTTAAAACACCTACAAAAAAATTGCTCCGAATCGCTTACAGTTATATACCTAAAGACGCGGCTTTCGACGTAGATCAAAACGCTATCCTCACTTACTTCGATTGCTCCCACCGTTCGGAAGTCATGGGCGTTTGCTGTTTTTCGAAGTACCGAAAACAGCGACAGAACTAGGCCCGAAATCGACATCGCTCTAGTTTTCGGCAATTTTATCGTCGGCTATGCATTTTCGGTCAACGAATTTGACGGGTTCCGATAGAAACTTGTCCGCTGAATCGATTTCGACCGAGCAAAACCTTTTAGCTCCTTTGGTTTGGGAGCTACAATTTTTCAAAGTTAAAGAAATAAATATTTTTTTGTTTACATTTTGACGTTCTAGCGTCGGAATGATTAGAGCTACAGAATTGAGCTTTTTTAGTTTTAAAGCGCAGGCCGAGTGCTTTCCAACGGACCCAAACTTATCCTCCTAGCTCGCCTGGATGCCGAGATATAAGAGAGCCGTAAAAATTTGCAAAATCCCATCCACAGCGACTGGAATTTTTACAAAACCGAGTACTGAGGATGATCGTCAACACTCCAATGGTTTATGAGAAATACCCAAATCAGAAAGGATCTTTGAGTTCCTTACCTGATCGAATACACCAGAGAGGTGTTTTAGAAGAGATAGAATCGGGCGCAAGAAATTGAGAACCCATTGGTGAGGAGCTGCAAGATCGTCTGCTGCCGAAGGCTAAGGTTATTAGAATTGGCCATGTCGTAGACATGGGATCAGAGGGAGAGGACCTGGAGGAAAATTAATCTCAAAAGAACATTATGACCACTATACAAAAACCCCAGCAATGAGAAGAGGATGCTAAATATGTGACAAAGGAGCTAAAAGACATTGTCTAGCTTTAGTGAGAGATGCAGATCATCATCATTCTCTATTACTCTGCTCACCATTTGTTTAAAGCGCGCACAACGCTCGACGTAGCCTTGAAGCTGCATATGCGGCCAAAATGAAATTTCGTTATCCATGAACAATTTCACAAGCATTTTCTTTATTTTACAAAGTTTACGTGGGCAATTTGAGTTCTACAATCTACTAATATAAACGTTTCAACATTGAGAGCATCCTCTATAATTCCACTAACTGTTGCTTCAGATTATACAACTCATTCTTCTGTGTAATTAATATACCATCACCCCCAAATTGTAAATTATAGATTCCAACTGGACCCCAATTAGCAGATATAATTGCATTATTCTACGGTCATCTGCAGCAATCTATATCCTAATATCTGTGTTAAATACTTCTATTTGTGGTATGAAACTTTCCAAGCCGACTTTTGTATAACTAAACAAGTTTATATCACCCATATGTTATTTCGATGAATACTAAAACCTTAAAGCTTCAATTCTTGTTGAACTAACATGGATATTCTTCTTTGTAGCACCTCCTACGGGAAATTCATACTGATCTATATTTCTTTTCGCAAAAAAGTTTTCGTAAATAAAGAAATAAGAAAATAATCAAGGTGTATAGAAGCGAAAACTTGACAAGGGAATTGCCGGAAAAGAAAAAATCACCAACGACATGCCATCAAAGGCACCACCTTCTAGGACGAGGGGAAAGGAAAAGCGACAGCAGCAACGTCCATAATAACCAGTTGGAGATCTTCATTGTTAGAAATAATTGGATTTTTTCGTCGCGAACAAGTTCGGTAAGCGGTCGTCACGAGAAGGCGTAGAAAAGGACGGAGAGAACGTAGAAAGAAGGGGCCCTCAGAATGGAATGAATTTCTAATCAAATTACGGGAAAAACTAATAAAGGGTTTGAATAGTCGGCGACGATGCCGTCCTTCTGGTACCTCTCGCCGTTAATTTTCCATATTCGCCCGGTCGAACGGTATCGGAGAAGTCATTTCATTATATGAAACCCTTTTGTCGTCTGGATTTTTTTTTCTTAACGTTTTCTTCACCTTTTTTTCTGCTTTAACCTTAGCGTTTCCAAGGACGAATTAACATTGTTTGAATTTCTTTAATTTTTTTTTTTTGATTTTTAAAATACCTTGAAGAAAATTTAGATCCAACTACAGCGTAATTTTACCGATTTTTTATAGCAAAATCCTCGGTAAACTATATTGATATTTACCTAAGAATTGGTAATATAATTTCTTAAAAATAAGATCCGAGAAGTTAGTAACGTCTCCTCTCAAATTACTCTAGAAGTGTCCTTATCCTTTAGTAATATAAAAAAGTTAAGAAACATTTACTCACAGAATATAAAAATCGACCTATTTTTTCTTCTGTCGTTCAAAAGTTAGCATGGGCGGGGGAGGAGCACTTTTGGGACCGCACTGTATATAGAACAACACATCTAAAAAATGCCCTTTTCGGCTATGTTGGCACATTTGGGTTTTTTGACGACATTTTCAATTACGGCTTGGCATAACTGTGGTTGGATTTCAGTGTTACAGCGTCCAATCTCCTCCTTGAAGGTTTGGATGTTGACATAAACTTTGACATCAAAAAACCCCAGAGAAAGAAGCCCAAATGCGTTAAATCGTACGATCCAGCCGGCCAGGGAATGTCTCGTGCAGTAATGCCATTGTTTTAGTGTTTAGTGGCATCGTCCTGTTGGAACCACATACCTTCAAAATCTATACCATCCACTTGAGCCGCATATTTATTGCACAATATGCAATAGCGGATTGTTAAGTCGCGATAGGTTTGAATGTAGAAAACATTGTAAAAGTAAACGTCATGTATTGAATTTAAGAAACAGTATTCCATACTGGCAATTTTTATATGATTTTATTTTTATGTTAAGTGTGTGCAACATCCCACAACATCTAGTATCTAATGAACACCTTCGTCTTTTTTGGGCTAAGTACGTTCCCTCATGGAAGCTGCCAACATCTCTGCAATTACGATACAGTTTGCCACGTGTGCAAGGCACAGTAAAGGAATGTATAAAAGACGAGTTGAGAAATAAGAAAATCTGCCTATGTGTGGATGAAACAACTGATGCTCAGAAACACACTTTCTGACTTTCTCTAATTGCTTTGGATTCATTCCGATTAAATCGCATTATAACTGATTGAATTTGTTGAAAATGGATCAAATAGTAAGAAGCTGCTGTTAGCCAAGTATCCCATCGCGTTAAAATTGGTTCAGGAGGTTCTGGAATACCTGGACAAAATTTACGAAATTCTTTTAAACGTTTAGGAGATTTACGAAACATTGCTTTAATACTTCCAATCATCCGATCAACGTTTCCGTAATGTTGTCGAACAACTTCACCAACTAAATGCAAAGCATGCAGCACGCAGGTTATATGTACTAAGTTAGGAAACATGTGTTTTAAGGATCGCCCAACACTTAACATCGTTGCTGCACTATCTGTCACAATCATCACAACTTGATCTTGGGCAATTTTAAATTTTTTCAAAGCGTTCATTATCACTTTTTGAATATTTTCCGCGGTACATTGTTGAACACGTTTGCAAGCTAACAAATATTGAGATGCTGTGTTCTCGCTGGATAAAACGCGAGCTATTACATTCACAATAGTGTTTTTCCTTATGTCGGTCGTCTCATCCACGGTAATCCATATTCTTTTGGAACACAAATCACGTTTACACACATTTTCTAGCATCTCTTTCATTCGCGGCAAATGATTCTGTAATTGTGTTTGTGAGGGTAATGGGTACTTTGGAACGTATTGTCGCCAAAACGTCTTAAAAGCTGCTTTTCTCACCAACGACAACGGAAGATTACAAGAGGTAAACATAATTAATAAATGTATGAGGAATAGTGTATAAGGTATTTCAGTTCTTGCATTTCTCATATGCTTAATACCATTGACATGCCTCTGGCAATCAGTTCTGTCCAATGCAGCCAAACGAACATTGCATATTAAGCAAAAAACTGCACTACCGTCATATTTTAAATGGGGAAAAAGTGACACATACTTATGTACATTAGTAGCAAATCTATTACGAGGCATTGTTTTCTTAGGTATGTAAATATTAGTTCTATATGAAACGATACACTAATTATCTACTTGGTATAATACTACAACACACAAAAAGCACCAGCTATATTTTCAAAAGCGACACGTAAGTACATAACCTTGACCGTTCGACTAATCTCTGCAACAGCTCGACCGGTACTAAAACGAAATCTCTCTCAGCGCAGTTTAACATGATTTATATTCAAGGTCGACACTACATGCCTGCTTCTCTACCGGTTTAGTTTATTTATGAATTTTTCGTATTCTTATATTAACCCGTAATACCGACGCCTATGCGAGTCCGCAAGTTTAGGTTACTCTACATATTACACTACAAAATTACTAATTTGCAACACATTTCATGCAGGAGATCTACCATTATCTTATTTGTAGAGAGTCAACGACCCTTTTCATGAGAAATCGAACAAGAATCTTTTTCAAATTTAAAACACCTCCCTTTTCCTTTTGGCTGCTCTTCGTTTCGCATCGGTTCCCTTCATTACGGCAATAGTTTTAATTGAAACCCATTTTCATCCTCGGTTTAGGCACGACCCTTCTTCCAGCTATCGCTTCTCATGTCCTTCGCAAACACTTACAATGGATCCCATTTTGTACCTCTCTCTTACCTTAATTTAGTTTTATATTACGATACCGGCGTTGGCGTTGGGGTTGGGGTTGTTAGCGGTAGCACCGACCAAACCACGAATCCGATGGGAAAAACGAAAAAAGGTCGAAATGTACAGTTCGAGGCAGAAGTTGAATGTATCTACAAAGATGTCGGTTGTTGGAATCACCAATATCAGAGTTTAGTCAAACTATCGCTGATGGAGTATATGCAGTCAAATTTAGAGCGAAGATCAAGCGCATTTTGATAGCACAGCCTCAAAGGAATAGTAGATGGTCCGGAAAATAAGCATAGACCATCAAAATAGGAGATCATGGATTTCAAAGAATGGAGAGCTTAAAATATCTAGTGCCGAAATCAAAAAACATATTCAGGCTGGTAACAGAACACATTGATGTTAGCGATAGCAACTTATGCACTGAAACACTTCACTAAAACCCGTACCACAATACTTCACTCGTACTGGACGCATATTTCAGTAGCCAAGCTATCATCATCGGCAGTAAAACTGAACTGGTGGAATAGTTCAGCAGTAAGCTGATGGTGATAGCTTAGCTATTGAAACGTGTGTCCAGTAGGAGTGAGGTATTGTGATAAGGGTTTTACTGAGCTGTTTCAGTGTTCCAGTGTCACAGAGTTCGAGTATTTGATTACTTGATTAACAACTTATGAAGCTAAAACGATGTGCCTTACAAATAAAGACGAAGAGAACCTACGAGTATTAGAAAGAAAAATACTGAGACTCATTTTGGGGCTAAGGAAGATCGAAGGTGAGGAGGACTACAGAATACTGTGGAACCATGAAATAAATAGCATGATGAACGGAGAAAACATAGTCAAACACATAAAAGCGCATAGATTAAAATGGTTTGGGCATGTGGAGGGAAAAGGAAAAGAAGCAATTATCAAAAAAATAAAGCACTGGAGAATATTAGAAGACAGAATAAAAGGAAGGCTAAAAATAAAATGGGAGAATCATATGAGAACAGAAAGGAATGGAATAACGTGATAAATGGCAAAAAGAACGAAGAACTATACATAGGAAACAAAATCAGAACACAAACGTGATTCGCCGCATAACATGAATCAAAGAGCACCAGTGAGCGGCCCTATTCCGAAAGGAATGTTTAACCGATATTGTTATTATTATTATTATTAATCTATCCGGTAGCGATCTTTTCGTTTAGTCGCTCCCTTATGGATTTGAGGTAAGCAGCCTGCATTGCTGTTTTATCTTTAGCAATTGTTACAGTTTTGAATTTGTCAATGATTTTCAACGTCTCCATGTTCCAATATATCGAGAATCATACTAGGTTGTGCTTGGGTGATCCTTACTAGTCTTTTAGTTTGCAAATTTCACGGATAGAATTTGCCCAGACCTCTAGAATTTACAGCTTCAACAGTAATATTGTAACAGGAAAGGACTTCATTAATGGTATTAACATCATCAGCACTCTGCTCGGTTTTAGAAACATTAGCTAATTCGAGTATATTGAACAAGATTAAATTATTTTTCCTGCTCTTTCGTTGAACGACTTTGGTGATGGCCATCTCAGCATCCATGGGATCTATTTTGATCTCATTACTAGTTGAAGATATTGAAGATACCAATTTCTGCTTAAGTTCATGGATTTCACCTAGAGCTGTAAGATCTTGAATTTGATATAATTGTGATTTAACATCCGTATATTCAGGGCAATGAAACGGCATTTTGCGATTTCTAGACTTAATTTGTAATGGGTTAATGGTCTAAAAGATCAGTAACCACTTAATGTTGCTTTTGATTGGACGGGCTTTCTTTGGCCTGGGTAAAGATGGACCCTTCCATTGTGACGATTGGTGTTTGGCTTCGGCAGCATATCCATAAACACAACTTTCATCACCCACCCGTAGTTAGTTCGAAGCTGTTCTTTCAATTATCGTTATTTCTGTTCATCGTTTAGCAGTTGCGGTACGAACTTTGTCACTATCCTTTTCATGTTCAATTCTTCCGATAAAATCCGCTGCCTTAAGATAATTCCACGATGTTACAGATGCGACCAAACTCGTGTTTTAGCCATAGCAACTAGTCATTTTGCAAAAATCTAATTTTTCAACTATGTACCTAGTTGACCTAAACTAAATTTTTAGCATTATGTCGCATTTATTCCCAGAAGAATCAATTCACCTGGCCTCGAGGCTTCACCTTTAACGCGGAGTATACAACGCTATACCATCACAGTTACCCTAACAACGAATCTGATCGCCCCCGCCTATCCTAAAGGTAGCTCTAACGTCGTTGTTTTCGAATCGACAATTTTGTTCGGAGCCCGGGTCGAACCGCCCGTAGGGCACGTTGAAAGGATTGCAGGAAATGTTTTCCTCCACTGATTTCTCTCCTACACTCCGTTCTCCTTTGTTTCTTTTTTGATCTTCCCCCTGTTCTTGCTTCTTCATTTCTTCACCCTTTGGAGTTTTTTTTTATCGAGGATATTCGACCTCCTCTTACTAGTTGCTCTATGCACTACCATGAAGCAGCAGGGAAAAAAATCTATCAAACGTTCTATTAGAAGGACGTCTCCTTTTCGATTGATGTTGGAAGATGAGAGAAAAAAAATATCATTCTGTTCCCTTGTGTTTCCCTTGTGTAGCGAAAGAGAACGCCACCTTTCGGTGGGTGCTATGAGTAGTGGAAAGGGAATTGGATGGAGAATATGAAAGTGGCGCAATAACAGCTTAGGGGTGGTAATTTTATTAATAAATCAATATATAACACGGAGTACGGCGTCCTACCCTCGTAAAGTCAAGACTTTATAATATAACAGTATTTGCAGATTATTTTCCGCATGAAATCTGCTATAATATTAGTGGGTATTGCCAACTACAAAAGCTACCGGTCGTAAACGTTAATTGGAAGGTTAATATAGCTGTTATTTAAGCAGTTATTGTTGTATTATGTTTATTATTAACATGGATGGTATTTAAGGAGGCATGAGCAGATGAAATCGTAGAAGTTAGTAATAGTGGCCCAATAACTTTGCACAACCTGCATACAGAGTGAATTTTTTCCGATGTCTAGTACGGCGGTGATTCTCAACCTATGGGGTGCGCCCCTCTGGGGAAAAATCCGGTTTCGCAAGGGTAGGATGTTGAAAATCGACATCATCCACAATTTATTACTAAATTGTCTTTTGATTTCGCCACTTGTCGCGAAGTCTTCTTCAGCAGTTGAGAGACCTTCGGGAGTATTTTGAAATGGGTCCCTAACCCACTCGTAACTTCTTACCAAGTTGTCGTCAGCAAGAAAATACTTTTTAGAATTCTTTGTCAGCATAAATGTTCGAGGCAAATCGGTTCAATGTGGATGTTCGATATGGTGGACGTAAGGCTAAGAGCAATAGAGATACATCGATTCTGGTTTTACAAATGCAGCCGATCAGTGTTGCCAAATATCAATAAAACTCCTCATTCATGATTATTTTTAAGTATTGATAGCAAGGACTGTGTGGTAGTATGGCAAACACAACATTCACCACACATTCCGCACCATACAAATTATTAATTAACTTGGGAAGGCCTTTTCGAAGACACGTGGGTCATCATCAACAAAAAAGCAAATGTGGTCAATAAAGAGAAAGGGCCACTACATTTCCCATGTTCAATCGTCAATGTTCGATGTATTACAGTAGAGGCCTTTTTGATTTATGGATGACAGAGGCTGATGATCCTCCCGCACTTTTTCCGTATGCATCTTTAGTGTAAGAGAGAGAAGGAAAGAAATTTGACGAACAGAAAGAACGCAACCGTTGTTCTCGCCCACATTTTATGAGGGTATGACCATATGTCTGGGTTCGTGATGACAAACCTTTCCTTTTTCTCCTTGTTTACTTATTTTCTAGCCGAAAAGGGAAAAACATGTACATATACATATACAAACCATGTTATATATGTAGATATATTTTTCTTGAATAGAAGGCGATAATGGGTTCGTTAGATTTAAATTTGTTTTCTCGCATCAATCAGTACTTGGCTTGATGATGACGACCCACGTGTCTTCGAAAAAGCCTTCCCGTGTCAATTAATAATTTGTGTGGTGTGGAGTGTGTCGTGAATATTATGTTTGTTATTTTTAAGGTTTGTAATTAAGGTCGTGTTATGATTGACTTTAGAAAAAAAGTGTAAAGAGGAAAGTTGTAGGTAATTATGTGCTTAATAAGATAGTCTAACTGAACATTTTATTTAAGCCGTAATTCTTGAGGTATGACAAATGTTCGTGTTTTTTTAATGGAAACCATAGACTATGACTTCATAAAAAAGAAATTTTTTCAACGATTCTAATGATAGTTACTTTTACAAATAAATAAATTACCACCATCTTCTATCCTTCAAAAACAGTGTATGCTGTGCAAACTGCATCGGTTTTTGTTGTCGTACAAGACATACAATAACTAAAGATCTCCCACTTTCCACGCACAAAGATTTATGAGACAATCTACAGCAGAAGTAAGTCTTATTCAGTAAGCAAAGTGTATATTAGCTAACCAACTTGGGGTCGGGTCGAACGTTTTTGCGTAGGTGTCTTCCCCTAATAAACCTAGTGAAGTCAAGAACTCACGTTAGGTTTTAACTTTAACCGCCGAGCGAGGATACCCACGCTTACCCTCGACCTCAGAGCGCGGTGCTCTTAACGGGAGAAGGCTCACTAGAAGGGTGGCGCGGAGAGAAAATCCTCAGGAGGCCCCGGACCGTCTTACCCGCGTTTCCGACAGAATTAGAGCGTTATTAAATATTTCAGATGACAGATTTGAACGTGCCATACCTACGAGGAAACGGCGTCGCTTCTCGTTCGCAGCGGTTTCAAGAACGACATAAATAATAAAAGCGATATTACCAAGACATGAATGGGGTCGTTTTCATTCATTATGATTCTTTTATTTCGTTATGATTTCGAGGTTTAAGACGCGCTTAGTTTGCGGTGTACACAAAGCTGAATGTGTATTTTGGGAAATGTGTACTGTGGTTTATTGCAATGAATGAAAAAGCTTTACCAGGGTAGGGACTTTAGTTTTTACAAACGACCACTAAATAGTGCTATTGAGATTTGACGTTACTATCTGGTACGTAGGCTTCCGCGGTCGTTAATAATATTATACTCTTGGTAAATTAGTGATCACCCTATAAGACCAAGAACATTTCTAGTTGGTAATGAAACAATTGAGTGATTGCATTTAACCCAAAACCAGACAGATTATACTCGATAAGGTGTGAAGAGAAAGCAGAAAAATATAAGCATAATAAATATACACGCACCCATAGAAGAGGCAAAAGAAGAAGATAAAGAGTTTTATGAAAAATTAGAAAGAAAATATGGAAAGCTGCCAAAATATGATATAAAAATAGTAATAGGGGATATGAACGCGGAGATAGTAAAAGAAGATATATATGAAAGTACGAGGGTAAGTCAAATATTATCACTTACACTTTCGCCATAACAAGCTTTGAAGGTTATCGTAGTGGCGGCCGCTTGCGCATGCATGGTCATGTTTGGGGAATTTAATCACGATCGCGTCATTTGTCTGCTAGCTACAACAGCATAAGCATGTCAGCTCCGCTATTGGTTTGCACCAAAGAGGAACAACGAGCAGTGATCCGATTTTTGTGGTCAGAGGATGTGAAAGGTGCTGCAACCAGCAATTCGAAACAAACGCCGTGGTCTACTCTCAAAGAAAGTTTTGTTGTTGCGAGGCAACACACGGCCCATAACACCACAGAAACTATCAACAGGTTGGGCTTTGAGACCCTGGAACACCCTCCCTACAGCCCTGATCTCGCTCCCTTAGACTTTCATCTCTTTGGGCCGCTCAAGGAAGCTTTGAGAGGTCGTCGAATTGCCTCAGACACAGACGTTCGGGATACGGTGCAAAAGTGGCTTCACGACCAACCGAAAACCTTCTACCAGGAAGGCATACGGAAACTTGTGGCTCGCTGAACCAAGTGCATTGCTAAAGGTGGGGACTATATCGAGAAATAATGTATCTATTGTACACCTATCTTTGTTTAATACAGTTGTAGAACTAAAAGTGTAAGTAATTTTTGACTTACCGTCGTAGAACAGGAAAGTAAATGACAAATAATAGGTTTTGCAATAGAGAAAGGAATGGTTAGAAGGAGTATTCATTTATGTAGGAAAGGAATATACAAAGGAACGTAGATTTCACCTGACGGAACCAGATTGATCATGTGGCAATAGAAAGAAGACATCAGAACCAGATTGATCATGTGGCAATAGAAAGAAGACATCAGAACCAGATTGATCATGTGGCAATAGAAAGAAGACATCAAAATTATATCACCCGAATTATAAGCACGAGAGGAGCGGACAGCAACTCAGATCGCTATTTGGTACAAGTTACACGCAAAGAAAATCTGCAGGAATCCACTAAACAAAAAGCAACTAAAAGAATCACGAAACAATTTAATATAAACCTCCTAAAAGACGAAGAAACTAAACAACAATATAGAAAAGGAATAACAGGCAAACTGAATTAAAAAAACAAGAAATGGGTGTTGAAGAAAGGTGGGGATACATAAAAAAATCAATAATGGAGACAAATCGAGCAATAATAAAGGACACATCAAAAAATAATAATAAGAGAAAGGAATGGTTTGACAAGTAATGCGAAAACAGTAGAAGAAACAAGAACAATAAGAGAATAAAATTTGAGAAAGAGCAGAAATAGCCAGGTACAAAAGTATAAAGAGCTCAGGAAAATTTTGAAAAAAACATGTAGAAGGAAAAAGGGAGATTATAATGAAAATAAACTGAAAGAGGTGGAAGAAAAATTTCAGAAGAAGGAAATAAGGTCCTTCTACCAAGAAATGAAAAAAATGGAAAAGGGATATCAAACGCAAGGGTATATATATAAAAAATAGGGAAGGGGAATTAATTAGTGAACCAAGAGAAACAATGGAAATATAGCAAAGTTATAGATGATAATCCAATAGATTGGATCAATTTTATTTAGAAGCGTTACTGAAAGGTGAGGAAGAGGAAAGTGTGAGCGAAATGCAAGACAAGAGAGGAAGATGAAATCATGGAACCTCCAACGGAAAAAGAAGTAGGAAATATAATAAGGAATTTAGAGAACAACAAAAGTCTTGGGATAACAGAAATAACATCAGAGATGATAAAAGCAGGAGGGGACCCACTGCAAGAACAAATATAAGAGCTAATCAAAAAAATATGGGAAAACGAACAACTACCAGAGGATTGGATTAAGGCGAGAATATGCCCAATTCATAAAGAAGGAAGCAAAATGCAGTGTGAGAATTATAGAGGAATGGCACTGTTGGAAGTATGCTATAAAATACTAGCGGAGTGCATAAGAAAAAGACTAAACAAATATAGGGAGGAAGAAATAGCGGACTACCTAGCAGGGTTTCGAAGTAATATATCAGTCACGGACCAAACTTTTACGCTAAGAGAAATACAGATGGCCTGTTACGAGCATAAAACCATACTGTATGCAATCTTCATAGATTTTAATTGGTTGACATGTCACTATGGTGCAATTTTACAATTATCTTTACAATTTTCTAGTCACTTATGTATATTTGCTTGTTTTCTTTCATGGTGGTCCCCGTAGCTGGCCTGATGATGTGTTTTTGAACACGAAACCGGTCGCCTGATAGTTAATAGAATTTGTGAGAAAATTGGACCTGCTTTTTATTTCCCTTCATTAACTAAATACTCACACTTGAGTCACGATAGAATATTTAATCTTCATAGATTTCAAGCAAGCCTATAACAGGATAAAAAAAACCAAATGTACCATGCAATGAAGGAACTAGGAATATCAAGTAAGAAGATCAAGTTCGTAAAAATAACGTTGGAAACAACAAAAAACGAGATCGTATGGAAAGGTTTTAGCTCAGAGGAGTTCGAAGTAAAGCAAGGGCTTAGGCAAGGGGACCCCATGTCTACGGCACTCTTTAACCTAATATTAGAAGTAATAGTAAGAAGATGCAAGATAAAAATAAAAGAAACCATTTTTAAAAACGATCATCAGTGTTTGACTTTCGCCCATGACTTAACGATTTTAACAATTCAAAAAAGGGAACTTCAAAGAGTCACAAGAAAGATAATACAGGAGGCGGAGAAATTTGGTCTGAGGATAAATCAAGAAAAGACAAAATATATGGTTATGAAGAACACGCAGCCTACAGTAGAAAGTTACTTAAAAGTGAATGTAAAAGACTACAGATTTGAAAGGGTGAAGGATTTCACGTATTTAAGAGTGAAAATAGAGGAGAACGCACAAGAAGAATATGAAATAAAGGCCAGAATTACAAAAGGAAACCAAAAGTATGGAATGCTAAGAAGGCTAATGAAATCCAAGTATGTGTCACGAAAGACAAAAATAAGAACATATAAGACAGTAATTAGACCAACAGTTACATACGAATGCGAAACCTGACTATTGAGAAAAGCGGAAGTGGGCAGGTTGGAAAGATGGGAGCGAAAAATCCCAAGATCAATTTGTGGAGGTATTAATACAGAAATAGGATGGAAAAGAAGAACAAACGAGGAGCTAGAAATGTTATATGACGAACCAAAAATAACAAGCTTTATTAAAGCACAAAGAGTAAGCTGGCTAGGACATATAGGACATATTTATTTAAAGCATCGCACACTAAGTTCGTCCAGCAGTAAAAAATATAATAAGAACATATTGAAGATTTTTGCAATTTATAGAAATGTTTATGAAAAAACTTTCTGGATGAATTTCTTAAAGCAATACGTAGCGTAGACATTACTTCCGAAATGTCCATCAAAAGACAAGGGATCGCATTACAGTTTGTATGAAGGAAAATGGCGCTGTCTTCAAAAAGATGAAATAAAATTTTAGAAACTGGAAAAATAAGTTATAGTCAATAATGATAGCAATAACGTAACCTCGCCTCGTGAACTAGACACATTTGAAACTACCTATACAAAAAAAGAAAGAAACCTACTGAGACCACCCACCTCTTCATTACCCTGTCTTTTTGATTAGGCAAAACGGCCATATGGTTTAAATAACGTGCTACATTGACAAAAGACTCTTTCCTCGTGTACTGTATATCTTCCGTTGTTTAGGTTTAAAAATCGAGAGGGAACGTATCGGTGTCTTGCTCTATTTTACGAGGGTGGAACGGATATTTGGTCAGACCTTTTTCGTTCCGTATATACTTTGCATGTTTTTAGTGTTAAGCGGCAAAATAGCGGTACTTGTAAATACATATATATCTTTTTCTAAGAGTAGGGATAAACAATCATGATAGAATTAGATTTGTATTAGAATTATTTTCTCGCTTAGATTTATCGATCATTCTGTTGATGATGAGGTTGCCCAGGAGTCCTCGAAATGGCTGTTCCGCATTGTTTGCAATGCTACCCCACAGACCTTGCTATCATTATTTAAAGACTCATAGTTTTGACACTCTCTATGATCACCTTTCTTGAATATCGGCTCTATTATCCCCATTTCCCAGTCTTCCAGTATTTTGCCCATATTCCATATTTTATCGTACATCATAGTCAGTACTTTTGCACCTTTCTCTTCCATACTTTTAAACATTCCTGGTTTAATACAATCATATAAAGCAGCCTTTCCGTTCTTCAATTTCTTAATGGCGTTAACTTCTTCCTCAACTGCTATTTCTCCCTCTTCTTCCGTACTTTAACACCGACATTCCTCAATTCTTCTACTCACATCAGTGTATTTTATGATTCTGTACACAATAGCTCTTCAAAATATTCCCTCCATCTTTCACCAATGTCCTCCTTATCTGCTGAGATATTTCTATATTGAGTAACCTGTTTTCCTTTTCTTAATGCCATTAGCATTCTATAAAATAACTTTTGGTTTCCCTTACGGTTTTCCCCTAGTTTCTTTCACATTAACAAATCTTATTTCGACACTTCCAAAGGCGTCAACCTAAAAAAATAACAATCGACTTCAACTCTTCCTTCTCAAAAACAAACGAAAAATAGAAATGGAGAAAGGGAAGCCGTAAAAGCATCGTATACATCGAAATTTATAGCTGGCTTACGCATTATCCCACCGCCTCCATTCATATATTCGCATTTAACATTTTCATTATGCAATCAAACGCGTGTTTCGAGCCCCAACCATCGGCCATAAATAAAACTTTTCCCGACTTTAACGCCCCCACTCGTAAATTCAGACCGTCTGCTGTTTCACCGGGGCAAGCTCAACGCGCTACCAACATTTTTCCTCTCAAGCGCAGGGTAGGGGGTGAGAAGTAAATGGATGATGTGGAAGTTGCGTGGGTTTGCAAACGTCTTAGCGGTTCTCGAAATTTTATTAAAAAACTTACAAACGTAATAATACAGTAAATTTTATTGACTCATTCTGCTAACAAATCATTATCTATGTGTCATGATATAAAATGGTTTTTCGGAGAAAGATATCACTAAGAAATAGTGTAGGCCTGGAGAGGTAAGAAGGGGGAAATTCAGATTAAAAAATCCTGACAAATGGATAATCCACAACAGTTTGCGTAGAAGCAGTACCCTTCAAAGTAGTCTTGGATTGGGAATAATTGACAAACGGAGGAAAGACCTAGGTCTCTAAAGTGCTATGGGAATGCCCGCAAAACCTGATAGCTGTATCTAAACATAAGAAGGTTACTTTGGTGTGGGTGCCAAGGTGTAATGATATAATGGGCAATGAATTTGGAGTTTAAGGAGGTTATGCTCAGAAATTAGCTTTAAAGGACCTGAGGCTGATCTAAGTATAGGAGAAACTGGGGATACATCGGACACGACGATAATACAATGGACAGATTTAAATTTCACACTTGAAGCTCGATTCTGATGCCGCTACCACCACCTTCTGTGCGTATTGGCGTAACAAATCAGTTCATGAATGCATATGACAGTTCGCTAGTAAAGAGCACATTAAAAAGAGGTTGGTTTCCAACTTTGTCTTTAAGGAAACCGGAGGTTACATCCCTTGCACGAACGACAGCGTTTATAAAGACGACAGTTAGTGAATTTTTTGGTAAACTCAGGGTGATAAATAAAAGACATTATTTTGAAACAAATCAAATTTTGAATTTATATGAAACTGGCGTGACTACAGTACCCCTTGTTGAAAGAGTGTTTGGAAAGAATGGAGATAAGCAGATCGGGCAGGTTACTTCAAGGGAACGTGGAGAACTTATTATCCAAGTTTGGATCATTTGGGCAAATGGAAATGTCTTGCCACCTATATGGGCTCGATTTGAAGAACACAATATGATGGTTGGCTCAACTCCCGGGTCGCTGGGGTTAATGCATAAATCAGGTTGGATGACAATTGCAAATTTCATTCCAGTTTTAAAATTCTTTGAGAAAAATGTTAGATGCAATACAGGCAACCCAATTCTGCTGCTCATGGACAATCATGAATCTCACATCAGTGTGGAAACAAGGAAAATGAAATTTCCACCGCATGCATTGAATAAGCTCCAACCCCTTAACCGTTGTGTATTCGGACCTTTCAAGAAATATTTCGATAAAGCAATCCATTCATGGATGCTATCGCATCCAAATCAAACACCAACGATCTGTTCACTGCTTGAATTGTGTTCTAAAGCTTGAAGCCCGATCGCAACTCCAGAAAGTGTGAAATCCAGGGATGGAGATATCCCATATTTGATAGAAATATTTTCCAAGATCATGAACATCTCTGTTCTTCAACCTTAGACCATCCTCCACCTGAGCTTGAAGCAAGCCTTGGCGCTTTTGCATGCCCAGTAAAAAATACGACTATAATCGATGTCGCAACACTTTCGACTAGTATTGCCGCATATACATTTATTTCTCCAGAAGCAATAAGTCCTTTCCCAAAAGCTGGGCCTAGAAAGATGAACGAGGGGGGTACGAGACGCAGATTGCTACTGACATACCGGAAAAAGAAGAAAGAGAACGGAAACAAAGGAGGAAAGACTTGAAAAAAGTAAAGATCGTGAAAAGAAAAGTAACAAGAGAAGATTCCGTGAGTGAGGAAGAAAAATATATCACGAAGGATTCTTCTTCGAAATGGGAAGAATCTGAACATAACGAAGAAGAGTGGCTTAAGACCATGTATATGGCACCAGAAGGCGACTTCATAATTGTAAAAGTTCCCGGGAAGTCGGCAAAATCTGGAAGAAACTATGTGGCTAGAGTAGAACGCAAGCTCCATGATGGGTATGAAGTGAACTGCAAACGGCTACTTCCCTCAAACCGCTTGCAGGCCACAGAAGAAGAATCTTCTTTCATATTATTTGAAGAGGTGCTTTTAATTTTCTCGAAAGCGATTAAAGATATGCGCCCCCGTTTCAAAGACATATTTTAACATGAATTTGACAGAATTTAATTTGCTAGTAATGTTAGCTGTAGTTTTAATTTTTTATGATTAAACTGGTCCACGTCCAATGTAAACTCTAAGGCTGTCCACTTTTACCTCCTGGTCCGGGGATAGTATGGACAAATGCAGGATATAATAACAATAAACAACAAGAATAATTTATTCTTTTGAAGTTAAGATTTGACAGTTTGGTAATTGTTATGGTTACTTTGCTTAGCAACGAGCTCTTTAGATCAGTCTGGTGTCACAAGAAACAATTTAGCGCTCTTTCCTAGCCAGCTTTGCGTAACAACAAAAACAGATTACCAAAACCTTTATTGTTGTATATCGTCATATTTCTTAAGTTAAAGTACAGCTTATCGTTGGATTCGCCTTTCAAGTACCTTTCGAAAAACGTAAAAACATACAATACATAAAAAAAGAGAAAATTTACGTAATTTCCGGTGAAATCGGAAATACAATTGAAATGATTTTTTTCTAAAAGTTAGCATGGGGGAGGAACACTTTAGGACCGCACTGTATATGACGCGCTATGTCCTGAAAAGACTATAGAGACCAGAGTTCAAAAATTGTCCAATGTACACCCGGTCTCCCCTATCTGTGCCTATTGTACTTGGTCCAATTAACGAGTGACCAAATACCAACTTTATTGGAACCACACAGCTTTCAGCTGCTGACATACTGAACAAAACGCAAGTTAGGAGAACGCTAATCAGTCAGATACAATATTATCATACATTCTAACAATATGGTTTACAGAAAATAAGTTGTCAACGTATCTTGCAATACGATAAGCTTTTAGGATCAACAGTAGATTCATGGAAATAGCTTTTACCTTTAGAAAATATCCTAAAACTAGTGCGTATCATTGTTAGAAACGAGATAATACGAGATGACCTCTTCATCTTCCAGCCGCTTCCCTAGGTTCAGACCCCGCGCCCGCCACTCGTAATGCTCCCACAAAATTATTATTACTACTTAAGCCGTCCTCTCCGGACTCCGGGCCGGAAGCCCTTGCCTTCCTCCGGTATTAAATTCCACGTTCTAGAATTAAATTTCAGGAACGCCGCTCCTAACACCGCGACCCCCACGCTAAGCCGAACAACGACGGACAATCCAAATTAAATATTAACGAAAATAATTACCAAGCAACAGGAGGAGGAGCTTTGATCCTTTTTGGGCGCGGTCCAGGACAGGCGACACTAATCGCCAAAGCGGTCCTAATATAAGCCGATTATAATTTAACAGCGCAAAAGTCACCGGACCTGATAAAGGTTCCGTGCGAAAAGGATGTCGAAATTGACAAATGGAAGCAATGCGATGTTAAAATCTTCAATTCCGACAAGGGGTTGTTGAATTTTTAATCGTAGTTTAATTAGAGTAGGTTTTGGCAAGCGTTCATCGGTAAATTTTTTGATAGAAAAGGAAAATCTAGTCTCTTGATGCATGGTATAACTAAAATATAGAAGTAAAGTATTGAATTATGGTAAGCTTAAATTGAAAATATGCCATTAAAACTGGACAGAATATTTATAGAATCTAAAGCCACCGCAGCATGGTTGTCAAGATTTTGTATTGTAGTAATGCAGTGCGGAAAGAAAAATCCTTTTCTTCATCCTCTGACTCATTGACGTCTGCAAAACCTTAGTACTACTCCAGAATCTTCTACTTTCAGTTCAGTAGATGTAACAAATGACCTAGTGAATGTTGGTGTCGTATGCGACGAATGGCAACACCGGCTCTAGATCTTCTTGCCATAGATTTGATTTTCAGCTTTTCCTAGTTTAAATAAGTGATATTTTAGGACTACATGGCCTGTTAGAAATCGCGCCAGTAATCTAAGATCCTCTCTGCTGAACGATAGCGCTATTTTTGCTGTCTTTGGCGAGCCCAGTATGACTGCTTTCGTCTGTTTTTGTCCTGGAACACTTTCCCAGTACGAGGCCTCTTGATTACCCTCTCATGTCTTAATTGCTTATTTTATGTGGCTCTTTTGGAGACCACAAAAGGGATTAGGACCGCGTTCGCTGTTTCTTTGGCCAGGTTGTCCGCCTTTTCATTTCCTTCGATTCCTTAGTGGCTTGGGATCCACCGCAAAGTAATGTGGATATTGCGTCTCAATTGCCTTAGAATGTGTACACATTCGTGTATCAGATCCGTACATGTAGGTCTTAATAGCCTTTAGAACTGCCTGAATGTCGCTAAATATATTTTCAGTTGCGCCTCGCTTACCTCCTTCGAGGTTATTTATGACGCACAGATTTAAAAGCAGAAATCTTTGCTTGAAATATGTTAGCGTGGAGTTCTATAGGCATTTTTAGGTGGTAGTTAGGACCACTAATGCTTATACCTATTCCAACTCCTATTCTCGAGTCGTCCATATACCATGCCAGGGAACCTTTTGCATTAAAGCTCACTGGATGCCCTCTCAGTACGGCTTTCAATGACCACCTTATAAGGCTGATCAAAATTAGAATCAGATAGTTTATGTTGGGATCTTCCAGGACTCTGAGGGATTCAATCCCTTCATTCCACTAAGAGTGAGGGCACTCGATATAGCCTGTTTCCGAATGTAGATGTGAAGCGACGTTATTTCCAGCAGGACAGGTACGCATCATACCTCTAATTTTGAGACATGCAAGTCTTTGAATTTACTGAAGCTACTGTTGCACAGTCTTCCAAGTTGTTTTGGGTCACCAAACCAAGAAGGCGTGGGTGATCATGGGTCTGATTATTGCTATATATGACCAGTAGGTAATTTAAGACTTAAGACCCCAGTTCTTACCAAGCAGCCTTCGGCTTACTAGTGATGTAGAAGAATTTGCTATTATAATGGATGCAAATAATATCATCATCCATTCTAAGTTCCCTAATAAGACCAACAACGGTCCTGTTTGTTCAAAATGTCCACAGGCACGTGTTTTTTTCATTCGAATGTTCTATTTTGAATGAATTTGTCCCATATATCGGACTTGGTGGTTATAATAGTAAGTTTCTGTTTCCTACCACGGGCCAACCATTGCTTACCGATGGCATTGACTAACTCAGCTTATTAAGCAAAAAAGTATCATAACTTATTATTAATACCCACTGATTATTCACTTGCTTTTTGGTGTCGAGATTGATTTATTGCTGCCACAGCTTCTTTATCTAGTTATTGATTTAAAGCTTATGTACTTATAATTCACTTATGTCCACTAAAAATATCAAACCATGATACATTGGGGGTCATGATGCCCGGTACACAAAACCATGCGCATGCGCAGAATATCTATATAATCTGTTGTTTTCCACAAGTTGCATCTACATACCCAATTTTGGAGTAATTTTGGCCTACATTTTGATGTTTTAGAGCAAAATTACCCCACTTTCTGTGAGAGGCAACAATTATACCAATTTTTTAGAATGTATGATCCCGAACGCAAAAATAAATATCAACCCTTTGACAGAAATTTATTGTTTCCATTGTGGCCAAGACTGTTACAGGATAGTTGGAAAGTTTCCAGCCTAACAAGTACTTTTTTGCCAAATTCATTTCATTTTATTTCTCAACATAGCCGTTATGAGTCTATACAATTTTCCCAGCGATGCTCCCATCATTTATTGGGGTCTTGTACATTTAAAAAGTTATCAGCGGTGCGTGTATGATGTACTGGCGCTCCATCATGTTGAAACCACATACTTTTCTAAGTATGCTTTTACACTTATTACAATTATGTTTGACATAAAGGAACATTTGTTTTTGAATCCTAGCCTACTGCAAATTAAAACAATACCCGAAATATTCTAAAAATGATATTTGGAGGTAAAAAAACCATAGGTAATAGTATTAAAGGAATACTAAATTTCTAGAAACTGTCAAAATAGCTCGAAACTGTATATTTGGAGATAATACATAAACAGGATCGCAATTCTGCTAAAAAAGAAATAAATTTTTGCTAGCTTGTTCTGTTTAAAATAACGACGAAAACGTCACATGAAGAATGAAATCTTCACTGCGTTGGCAGAGATGGCCTATGATCAAAAAGTTGTCTTGTTCTAAGTGGAAATATCCCTAGCTCTATAGGCTATTTAATACCCAATGTGCAAAGCAAAATGTCAAATATTATACAAACTACAGCATTTTCTGCAGAAAGTTACAAATACCATTTTTCGTAAATATTTCAAAAACGATTGAGTTTAGGTATAGATAATTCTATACAAAGTGACCTTAGATTTTCAAGTATAAACGAAATATGTACTGATATACAGGGTATTCCATTAAACAAAAACAACTTTGATATGTAACTTTTTGGTTCCTCCTGAATACGTCAAAATAATTTTAGCGTGTGCTATTAATGTATATATACGAGGGGTGGCAATTAAATAACCAGACTGGTGCTACTATCGGCAAACAGCGAGCACGCCACGGCAGGTTTGAACATGTCTGTGCTTGTAGATGCTTCCCCCACCCTGAGCTCGATGGGCACGGTTGTACGTCGCTCAGTCTCGCTGTAGCAATCGTCCGTTCAAGTCCTTACGCTAGCTTCGCGTTGGAAAAATTCAGAGTGTTCAGATCGAGCAACGAGTTAACCGCAAGTTTCTTGTGAAACACGAGGTTCTAACTACCCTTTGTGAACAAGTGAGAAGACGAAGACCCGATTTGTGGAAGACCAAATCCTGGATGCTCCACCAAGACAATGCGCCAGCCCACTCCGCCTTGTCTACGAAGGCATTCTTTGCGAAATCCGGTATCACCGTGTTGGACCACCCGCCGTACTCGCCCGACCTGGCCCTCTATGACTTTTTGTTATTTCCTAAGGTAAAATCAGAGCTTAAGGGGACAAGATTTGACAGTGTGGAAGCGGCGAAAGCGAAAACGACGGAGGTTCTCAACAAGCTGACAGAAGCCGACTTCCAACACTGCTTTCAACAGTGGAAAATTCGTATGGAGCGTTGTAGGGATCGGCAAGGAGAGTACATCGAAGGGGATAGACTTTGTAATGTAATTGGTGATGAATAAGATGTTTTGTAGCACCAGTCCAGTTATTTAATTGCCACACCTCGTATGATTTTTGTATGGGACGTTTTTTTCTATTACTAATAGTAAAGATGTTAGCGAAGAATCTCGCACTACTGCCCCAGCCTGTATATGGTCGAAGATATTGTGATCCCCTCTTTGTTTTGATATACTATATTATGCCAGCTCACGTAATAGCATCGATAGCGTTTGCATTATCGTAAAGGAAACAAACACAGCAAACGCCCACAAGCATTTCCTTACGAAGCAATACGTCCAATCTATAATACGCTACATCGCCGAAGGCATCGGGTGGAACACATCGTAGCGCCTCCTATCGGTGGTGAGGTTAAATTTCTATTATAATTTGACTACAAATATTTATATGGTTCCTTCTATGCGATACCATCGCACTAACCCCATGAGATCTGTGTGTTTGGTGGTGTACCTTGTACATATGTAGTTTCTATATATGATGGATATCTACATATGTATATCTAGTATACAGGAGCGCATATATTTGTATATATACGTAGGAGTCGGTGTCGGTTGAAATAGGGATGTCTTCATTTTGTTATTCCACGCTGGTAGCAACCAGAGGAGGATTTAAGGCATAAGGATTAGGTCTTGACATTCGGAGAAGACGCGAAAAGCGAGCTTGACGTGCTTAGATTAGACATTTCCACGAACATCTTGAGGAAAAGTAGACATATGTATATGGAAAATTGTTTGTCTTCTATAATACCATATTTCCATAGCTATTTCTGACATAGTGGCTTCCAATCTGCATCTGAAACCATTTCATATCGCATAATTAACTAAAATGTTGCATGCGCGGACATCAAACCCTTATGATTTTGATTTATTCCGTCAAAATCTTAGCAGCTGCACATTGTATGAACGCAAAGTAGATGCGGGAGTGTCTCCTAGATACTCTTTCGGCAGTTAAAATTGAAAAGAATAATGAAACCTGAATTAGACTTGTAATTGAAGTATGTGCTTCATATTCTACAATGATAATAATAAATAGGATTTATTTGTATCTGTTTGTATAGAATGTTACATTAAAGACGAGTATTTACGACGTGAAGGAAATGGAGCGAAGACGAGTAATATTGTCGTTCGCCCGGGATTATCGTTAAATTGAGATAACTGTTCCTAATAAAACGCCAGGGACAGGAAGAAGGCAGTCGTGGCTGCTGAAGAATCCGAGAGAGAGGTCAAAAGTTGATTGAGTGGACCTTGGTTGAACGAGATTCCAGATGGAGCCAATGACGACGACCTACTATGCTGTAATTTTCAATACTACAGTACACGTAACATGTATTTTTTAATTTTACATATTTTTAATGTACTCTATCTGACTGATTCAATGTTTGCTTACGGCGCCACAAAATGGCACAACATGATAGCGTATAAGAAATTCCAAAGTGCGGAGATAGCAAGACTGGAGGCATGCACCCAATTCTAATGAATAGAGAGGAGCACATTTTATATCCGCGCCGTCACCACTGCAAATGTATTACGCATACGCCCGCTCTAAAGTTATTTTATTTATTTTTTAGGATTTATTTATATTAATTTTACTTTAGTTCTATTTAAAATTAATTATTCGTGGAATCCACGGTTGTTCTGTATGAATGATTCATAATTAAAGAATGTAGTAATAATGGTATATTTTCACAAAACCCTATTTAATACAAAAATGCGACCTGTTTCGAGTATACGTTCATCTTCAGGCCAGGGTTATATATAGACAGTAAAAAATTTACAAATTATTAATACTGTTTTTCTAAACTTTATAACCACGTTCGGGGTGCTCCCCAAGGATCAATGCTAGGTCCAACCGTATTTTTTACTTTTTATCAATGATCTTCCGAATTTCATAGATTCCTCTGTAACTATTTCTCTTTACGCTGATGATATTAACATTATCATTAGTTCTAATTGCCTATGTCATCTCTTAAACGCTACCAGCAATACGTTTAAGGATATTAAGGATTGGTTAGATACCAACAAGCTAATAACCAATATCGATAAAACAAAATGTATTTTATTCCACAATAGTGTAAGATATAACCCACCCTAGATGTTTACTAAATGATACTTTTGTGAAATTTGCCAGTTCTTCCAAAATTCTAGGCCTAATACTAGATGAGAAATTGAACTGATCACAGCACGTCAGTGATGTGTGCGGTGTTCTTGCCCGAACTTGTTATGCTTGCCATAATCCCAAACAAGCCTAAAGATTAAACGGTGTGTGTTCCATGGTTTTGATACTGTCGTTTCCTCGCCGTAAAGAATGAAACACAATTAATTATTCCTCAACATGCGAATGGTAACTGAAGAGAACAAACTGTCTTCAAAAATAAGGGAAGCCCTCATTATTCACCACCGGATATTATTTCTAATTAGTCCTTACATAACGTATCATCTAAATTAATATAAAATTACTTCGAACCAATATGAATCCCAGGTATCCCCAATAACAGAGTATTTACCCTCCCTTATATTATTCTCCAAAAAGCTCCGCAGTCGATGTATACACCTCATTATTTTTAATGAACTTCGGAACAACCGGGAGGATTCTTATTTCCTCCCGATACGATGCATGGGTGGTTCGGACGAAGGTAATTCGATAACGATTAACCGATTTATGGGACACAAGAGGGCGTATTTTTTACATCGAGACGAGGTATTTTATTCGCATCGGTCAGATTAATTTCTCGCCGTAGGGAAAAATCTCACGACTGCATCGCTAGATAGCGCTAGAGTTGGAGCTAACCATACCGGACAGGATAGCCATATATGGTGTAGTATTTTACGGTTGGAAATTGGATTTTTATCCGCATTAATCCTTCACAGTTGACGGTGGATAAGTTCTACTAGGACGCGGGAATGGATAATTTACTTCTCGTATGGGATTAGGAGTTTTTTTTTTAATTTCATGCTTTTGGATCCTATTTCATGTTCTGGATGAGATTAACAGAATAATGGTTTCAGCGAAATGTTTTTGTATTTGTAATTAATAACTTCACTGAAAGATATATCATCAGTTAGGACCTGATGGATTTTCACAATTTTGGGCGCTCCTAGCATACTGCAAAGTGATAATGACCGTGAGTTCTGTAATCACATCATTCAAAGAGCATGCGAAATGTGGAGTGAATTGAAGATAGTTGGCAAGGCTCTGTGGAGCATGCAAATCAAGACAATGAAAACATGCTGACGACTCAGATGGAAACAAACCAACCACACTGATTTGAGGGTCTGAAATTTGTTCAATTCATGAAGAATAGAGCCCATCACGAAGGCAAAAATTGCAGCCCATATGAAGCCATGTTTGGGGTTCTAGCAAAAGTCGGTCTTACAACATCATCACTTTCTACTGATGTCATCAGAAACCTGGAATCTGAAGAAGATCTGGAAACCTTCTGGTGCTTTAGTACGAGATGAAGATGTGGCGAAGAAGATTGGGAAGTAACAGAGAATGGTGGCGAAGAAGATGGGGAAGTAATAGAGAATAGTGAAAAGGAAGATGGACAAACAGGGGACGGAGATAGTGCTGTAGAGGAGATTTCGGGGGAATGATATGAATATGCTTTCAGACAAAATCAACATTATTAAAAAGAAGAGGAAAAATGCCATAAATGGATTGCAGTGCCAGCCCAAAAAGATGGGGCTAATGTCTGAATCGAAGTTTCCAAGAGGCAAGATTGGAGATACTGTAAAAATACGAATTCCTGATGTCGACAAGGGTAGAAGTGAGTCCAGGAACATTCTTGGGGTCATTCTGCAGATGGATCCTGATGGCAAGATGTATGAGATTGGCACTAAGGAAGGACGATTGGCTCAAAAGTATTCTAGGAACCAGTTTGCCATTTGTAAGGAGACTTTTATTGTCCCATTGAATGTGCCAGGAAATTATCACAGGTGGTCAAAGTTTCAAGAGATGTAACTACAAGGGAAAATATCAACCACAAATACATCTTTCACGAAAACGGTGCTCGGTTACGTGTTTGGTTTTTGCTTTAAAACTTCGTTTTTCCAAAATAAAATCGAACGGGAAGCCCTTCAAAACTTAAAAAAGAAATGCAAAAAAACGATTCCTTTACCGCTTTATCGTGCATGGCGATACATCACCTAAACAGCGTGACGTCATCGAAGAACGCTGAGACCTTGTAGTCTCGGTAACGGATATCCCCATGGTGAGGGTCGAGAATGAACCAGCCTATATACCCTATTGGGCCGTCACTGCACGCAAAAAGAGACGCTCATAGTTCTCACAATTGCAGTGTACTTCCGAATTTATTTTACTATTGGATATAAATGTAATTTTCTTTCGAATACATGCATATATCAAACTCCAGACCTGTACTATCCGCAAATAAGTACATCCAACCTAATGCTGGGAACATCGAAATTTCAAATTTCTAATTACCAGCATAAATAACGCCCATTAAACCGAGCGTTCTACATAGCGCCGTTAAATAGGACTTTTTAGCGTTGGCAAGCCATCTACCGCGTTATATGGAACTTATTCCGGGTGCTGTTCATTATTATTCATGGCTAACGCTGGAGTTGGTCGGAGGTTTTTATTGCTGTTCGTCTGGAGTTCGAAACGGTTCAATGGCCAAATTCGCGATTGTATTCAATTTCGAAATGAGATCGTAAAAGATGGTGAATTGATGTAGACGTATTACTTTACTATTAGTTTGATGGATACTTTAAGGGGGTGTAAAATGTTCTTGTAATCGTGTAATTTAAACGACATTCGAAGTATGAAATTTAATACAATATGATCATGAAGAATGTGATTGAGAGGACAATGTTTTCTTTGAATTATTTTTTCTGTTGGTTATAAGCGTGTACATCTGACAGTTAAATCCAAGATTGAAATTTCAAATTACGTTTGACATTTCTTGCTAATTTCGACAACTCAAGTTACATTTTATGTTTGTGGGCGTATCTGATAAATTTTAAAGCATGTTTACTACAAATCACCAAACATTTACCGGTTAAAGCCATTTTCATAACGAACAAAAGCAACAGAATGGGAAATGGTGTTTTTCTATTCAACTACGTATGGATGAATTTCGTCCTCAGTTTCCACATTTTGTACTACCGGAGTGACTATAGCCGCCAGAGTTGAAAATGGCAGATATTAAAAAAAAAAACGTTTTAAAATGCATATCTTAAAAATGTCATCCAGAATTACTCCTAAAGCATTAAAAGTATTCCCTATCAAATCCCCACTTGTTCAAAATTATTACAATGTCTATCCTTTTCTAGCAATATTACTTCTGATAACGTGAAACCTTTAAGAATTTTTACGATTTCCTACTCAAATTCCCAACCATCTTCCATTCGCCTTTTTATATCTTATTACTTAGACTGGGAATGTCTTTTCGATACAGTTACAAGCTGCACTGCCGTACACATCAGGTAAGCATCCGCTGCTGGGAGGAAAATAGCTTTCGTACCGGGCGAAAACTTCGTTTCGAATGAACGATATTGAATACGTAGTGGTATGGGCTTCGCTTCCGCTATTAAGCATTTTCCGGTTTAGAGACGGTTATTTTCTATTCGTATTTAATTCCTGCACACGCTGATGGTTGAGAGGACGAGATTGAACGTTGGCGTGGGAAACATGCATTACAGATTACATTGGAAAACGATCATCGAGTCATCGCGTTCTGACGTTCCAATTTCAAGGTTTGAAGTCGTAAATGGAATATCGACGAGAATGTATATGTAATTATGCTACGTACGAGGGTCGTTCGGAAGCTACGTGGCTTAACAAAGAAAACGCAATTTTTTTCGACAAAAAATATTTTATTTTTCAATATAGTCTCCTGCTCATTTCAAATTAGCAATACCTTCCTTGTAGGTCGATGAATCCAAGTCCTCGAAATAGCAATTTACAGCAGCGATTACCTGGGAATTAGACGAAAATCTCTGACCGCCGAGCCATTTTTTCAGGTTTGGGAACAGATGATAATCGCTGAATCGCAAAACTTCTCAACAATTACCCGAAGCTCGTCTCCATTTTGTCTAGTATATCTAAAGTCCTGGACAAGAGAGCTGAGTTTCTCAATAAACACAACGTTTTGAATCAAGCACAACATGGATTTATTAAAAAGGAAAGACTAATCAATCAACATTGGTTCGCTTTCTGTTAATGGTATACAACAATCTAAACGAAGGAAAAAATTCTGGGGCTTATTCGCGGATCTTTCCAAGGTTTTCGATCTTGTAAGCCATGAGCTTTTACTTGAAAAGATGGAACAATATGGATTGAGAGGGGTTATTGGGAATTGGTTGAAGTCTTACTTGGCTCAAAGAAGACAAATACCTTCAATAAACAACAGATATTCAGATGAACTTCCTATAGGGCCAAGGGTACCGCAAGGTTCTGTTCTGGGGTCCTTGCTGTTCTTGTTATGTGTAAATGATTGCAGCTGGTTATTGAGAATTAACGGAAAATCTATTGAAGTACAAAATTTCTGGGTTTACATGTTAAAAATGGTCTTAGCTGGCAAACGCAGAAAACTTTCTCAAGCCTGTTATGTAATACATAGACTTTTGGCCGTAGCCAGCTTGGACGTAATTAAAAGCTGCTGTTATGCGTGCTTTGAGTCCCGCCTACGTTACGGTGTGGTCTTTTGGGAAGCAAGTCCTTAAGTATAAGAGCATTTCGATTACAGAAAAGACCTATTGAGGTATGCCGGGAAGATCCAGGCGTTGTTCCTGCCGTAGACTATTAAAGCAACTTGCCATCTTGCGCTTTCCATCCTTATCTATTTATGTTGATTAAAGAATTTCAACCTAATCTACTTCAGAATAAATATCTACAGAACTATTCTACTAGGGGTGCAGATGATCTTGTCATACTTAAGCATAATTTAAGTTTATTTGAACAGAACCCTATATGCCTTGGCATCAAATCATACAATGTGACCGACGGGAATCTGACGTTTTTGAAATGAACAGTACACAGTTATTGTTTACGGAAATTTTTATTTTAATACACAAAATTGTTTGTCATTACATGCCATTTGAAGTTGGATATCACTTGTGAAAGATTGCATCGGGTAAGTGTGTGTCCATCCTCCTGAATGCAATTTTCCAGCCTTCACAGAGAATCGGCCATCACACGAATCATCAGTTCACCATCGATTGTAGCCACTTCTTCCCTGATTGCCTCCTTCAGTTCTGCTAATGTGCGGGGTCTGGGAGAGTATACACGTGATTTCAGATACCCCCACAAAAAAAGTCACAAGTGCTTAAGTCAGGTGATCCCGGGGGCCATTGGATGTCGCCAAAACGTGAAATTAACCTTTCTGGGAACATGCCTCGAACCACTTGCATGGACACACGAGCAGTGTGTGCGGTGGCACCATCCTGTTGGAAAAAAAACATTTTCCAAATCCAGTTGCAGTCTGCGCAGTTCGGGACGCAAGATAGTGTTCAGCATCCGGCAGTAACGGTCGGCATTCACTGTAACAGTTGCACCATTCTCGTCCTCGAAATAATACGGACCAATGATGCCGAATGGAGTAGTTGCGCACCAAACCGTTACACGCTCTGAGTGTAGACGTTTTTGGTGAATGATACGGGGATTTTCAGAGGACCAGTACCGTAAATTCTGTCCATTAACATCCCCATCCAAATGGAAATGCGCCTCGTCACTCATAATAATGACTGCATTCTCATTGTCTTCCAAAAGCACTTGCATTCGAGAACCAAATTCCTGCCGCTGCGCGTAATCTCTTTCCTCAAACTTCTGAGCAACACACATCTTGTAAGGGTGAAATTGTAGGTCTCTCACAGATTCATGGCTTATTCTTAGTTCGCGCGCGTGTTTACGTGCAGAGCGCCCAGGACTACGAGTCAGCGCGGCTCTCACATGCTCGATGTTTTCTGGTGTTCTTGCTGTCTTAGTCGGACCTGGTGGATTCTTTTTCACAATAGATCCTGTTATCCGTAGATTTTTAACCCAACTGAGAATCGTGTGGCGGCTGGGAACGGTACCACGACGCCCACGGTTGAAACGCACACGAAAAAAGTCGCTGCACGGTAATAACAGACCCGCCATTCTGCACAAATGAGTCATACGCACACATGGGATGTTCAACCGTCCACCGTTCCATAGCTACTGAAACGGCATCGAATGGCGAGATTAATGCTTGGTAATTCGGCTCCCCACTCCTCCTACCGGCAGAGTACTAGCCATTTCAAAAACGTCAGGTTCTCGTCGGTCGCCCTGTATAATCAATTAGAACCTGGTATTAAAGAAATTCAAAATATTAGATGTTATAATACGCCGACTTCCTATGGGATACTTCACGGTCTCTGAGAAATATTCAACAGTTGCCTGCTTTTATGCCGACTACTTGCGGGATATTACTACTTTTAGCTACCTTTAAAGCGCCGACTTGCCACGCAGAGGTGAACTTTTATTACTCAGCTTCTAGCCAGCTTAAAGCGGCGACTTACCACGCATAAGTTATCCGAAATGAAAATCTGAGGAATTTATATACCGACATTTTGTTTGACGTTGCACTTCTTGCTCGTGACGTATCGCGACCTTGTACGTGACGCGTACAAACAAAACAGTCTTAGAACATATCGTTATACAAGTTCCAGTTTGATTGATTAATGAGACATACAGACATATGTATTTAACAAAATAAAAATGAAAGATAATTTAGAGAATTACTACAAAAGATTTTTATACATTTTTCTAGTTTAAACGTCTTTAAATTTGTGCGGACGGTCAACGGATCGTCACAACCTCGTCCGTTTCCTCTATTATAATCTACACACCTAATTTCTTAATTGCATCCTCGCTTTATTTCCCCATTTTCTCTCTCTGTACGAAACAATATTCCATATACGCACTAGAATTAATGTCGTTCCCTGCCACGATGGCCTCACCGAAAGGTCTTCGCCGCAAGCGATCCGCCCCCGATTGCGAGGAGGTCCTCGCAAGGTCCGAATTGATTTTCCGGTTCCCGGGATCCCGGAATAACCGAGGATTTTACGAGATGGGCGACGGGAACGGCTCTCCGTATTAATTCCTACATAATTAATGCATAATATTTACATAATTTAGGTCTAATGGGATTAGCGTACGAGAAGTCAAACCTTGGACGCCATTAATGCTTTCTGCCGGAATTAAAAATGGAGCCAGTTGCGAGGGCACGTAATTAACGAGGGTAAAAAAGACTTAAAGAATCCCCCGATGTTCTACAAATACACTGAAAAGTTGTGATGCGATATACTTTTGAAATATTCGAGCGTGTTATACTTCAAAAGATCTTGATTCAAAATGTACTTCCTAGTTGCTTTAATATTTTACTAAATTCTATATGCCACCGGTTCTTCAGGCATTAAAAATGTAATAGTCCGTGAAACATGCTAAAATTTAATGTTTTTTAAATTTTGTAAACTTTATATAATTTGTAAAATTAGCAAAAGATTTTTGTAATAATAATAATAATAATATATTTTTTGTCGCTAAATTATCCAAATGACATGGGTTATCGTTATTTTGAAATAACGGTTGCAAAACAACAGTTTAGCGTTATTTCGTAGTCTACAGTTCTACACGATAACCCATCGTGATTCCACATAGCGCATGTGCAACTGCTGATCTTCCAGCACGCTAAAATTTAAATTCAGAAGTTTTTTGTAATATAAATATTTTATTGCGTTTTTTTGCAGATAAATTATAAATTGGTTAATAGATTAAAATAAATTAAGTGATAAACTGTTCACCGTTGTACTATCAGATTCACTGCAATCGTTGTTAGAGCAGCGTTTAATTTCCACCATTTGGACTGATCCTACTGTTACTTTTCTTATATTTAATCTTAGTTAATCTTCGAAATGCGAGAACATCTACGTGCTTAAATGCTGCATAATAAATATAACGGTTTTATTTTTAGTTTTTATAAGTAAATTTTTTATATAACATCGATCTTTTATTTTACATATGATAATTCCAATACATACAATTATTTAGAAAATATGTCCATAATAAACGTCCGACTCGATGTCGACTACCACCGTAATAACCGTTCGAGAGGATCCTTATGTAGGTACGTGATCTGATAAGTTATTTTTCTAGGGGAGTTGTAACTATTATCTGTAATAAACAGCGGCTTCCATCACACAGTCGTAGCGCCACGCAGTTGAGTACGCCGCAACGGCGGTCGATGATATCTCAAATTAATTCATCTCAACTTTCATCAATATTTCCTGCACCTGTCTATCTCAAATTGTGTCAATTATTATTTATGTGAAAGTTTCCATGAATTGAAGAGAGGTATCTAAAATCTGAATAATATACAGGCTGTTCCATTTAAAAAACCAAACTTGTACCGTGCGCAGAGGAAACTGAACACTCTATATACTTAAATATAATTGTGCGTTGCGCAGCACTTGTTTTCGAATATTTTTTATTTGAAAGCATTTTCCCTAAATTCTTCAGGGAAGAAATCATCTTCCGTCCGTGCACTAGACGGACACGCTATATAATTCTAAAAGTTTCATTAAATAATAGGCGATATCGAACAGTAATACAAAACTGCTATAAAATACTTGAAATCATGCGAGAAGAAAATATCAAGAGATCTAGAAGCGACAAAAAAACATTATTCCACTAAAACAACCAACCCCAATTAAACTTTTTCTCAATTAATACACACTTCGATTCCCTTCGAAAAGTTCTACCAACAAACAGCGACCTACTAATCCTTCAATTTAAACTGGGCTTCCCCAGAATTCCGGCTTTAGAAGCGCGGGAGCAGATTTAACGTTCTATAATGCTTGGGAAGGTCCTAAAACATCGGAAAATGTTTTTTTGCCTTGGCCAAGTTCGTCCCCAGCAAACACCGCTAACAAATTAGTGTCACACAAATGTCGTCCTAATTAGGGAACTAGCGTTTCGTCATTTTCAGCTGACGGCCTGAGCGCGCTTGATGATAACTTTTTTCCGCACGAAACCGTGAAATAGAACCGGTAGTGTTTGTCGAGGGCCTGTCGGTGGTTTTACGCCCGGGTAGCTGCGTAAAAACGGTTAACGAGCGCAAAAATGCGAAAATGCTAAAAACAATGGTGAAAATAGAAGATAAAATAGCGATGAGTCGATATTTCGAAATTTTAGGATTGATGTGATTCCCTTTTTGAGTTATATTGTTAATAAAATAGGTAATGAATATGAATTTCGCCCAGATGTACGGCAATGTTCGGTTTATTTACTTTTGGTAATTTCAATTATAAAGGTTGGTTATTGAACAATTTTTACCTCGTCTTTCTTTCTCTTTATTTTTTTTTTGTTTTGGTTCTTTTTTTTTGTAACTAAATTTACCTTAACTTCATTGCAATAGAATGCAAGATGTTCATTGATTGGGATTACGTTTGCGAAAATCTGCTATAGCTGTTAGCCTCTACGCAAGTAGGATTTAAAAGATTTTCACAGTTACCACAATTAAGTACTGTGATTGGTTCTAATTCGTTTATTTTAATAACCATCACCGACATTGTCGAATATATCTAAATTTTTTTACGCCGGCACGCCAGTCTTCGATCGGAACAAAGAGCTAATATTAAATTTTGCTTTAAAATTGGGAAAGAAATTGCTGAGACGCACGAATTCTTGAAAAAAGTTTATGGTGATGATTATATGTCTCGTACAAGAGATTATGAGTGGTTTACGCGATTTAAAAGCAGTCCTGAAGATTTAAATGGTGATGCAAAACCTGGACGTCCAGAAGGTGAAAATCGCGCTGAATTGGTGCAAAAAATCCATGAAATCATTGCTATCGATGGGAATTTCACTGTGAGAATGTTGACTGAAGAATTAAATACCAATAGAGAGACTGTTCGACAAATTTTGAGGATCGATTTGGGTAAAAGAAAGGTGTGTGCACGTTTTGTTCCACATCAATTAAATGAAGACCAAAAAATCGCTCGTGTAGAGCATTGTAGAGACATTATTCAAACTGCTGAAAAGGACCCAGATTTTCTAGATTCTATCATAATTGGTGATGAGAAATGGTGCTTTAAATATAACTCTGAAACTAAGCGCCAATCTGCACAATGGAAGTTAAAAGGCGAGCCAAAACCACAAAAAAAAGCGCTTTCAGAAGTCAAGAATCAAGACAATGTTGATTACTTTTTATGATTCAAAAGGTATTGTCCACAAGGAATTTATTCTAGGAGGCGAAACTGTTAATGGAGAATACTATTTAGGAGTTTTACATCGTTTGTGGTCGAGAATTGTTCGAGTTAGGTCCGAATATCCAGCAGGAAAACATCTGTTTTTATTGCACGATAATGCACCACATCACAAGACCTTAAAATTTCGTGAGCTTTTGAATAAAAAACAAATTTGTCTCATCGCCCACCCACCGTATTCGCCTGATCTATCACCGTGCGACTATTTTCTAATCCCGAAACTAAAAACTGCAATTAAAGGACACTTTTATGATGATGTTCCAGCCATTCAAGCAGCCTCAAAGCAAGGATGAATTCGTTTATTACTTACTAATCGAAATAGATACAGTAAAATCTCATACTCCTCACACTTGTTTCCATTTATGACGTTTAATGTTTCAGTATACATTCAACAAACATTCCATTTGCATTTTTTCCGAACAAGGCATGCTTAGATTGTAAATGTAAAGGACTAAGAAATATAAACTACTACTACTACTTTGATGAGACTAAAAACAGAATGATAAAGGCGACACATATTCACGCCTCCCATTAGAGGCGGGATGCGTACTAAGGGTCTTAGCTTGTCCGGAAACATAACTGGGACACTGTACAATGATTTATGTATTATACTTAGCAACAGTTTTAATATTAAATTATGATACCCAGGATGAATTTGTTCTAATCTCATAAATTAAATCCTTTTGATATACAAATATACTCCAAAACATGACTAAATTTTAAGTAAATATGTTCAAATAAGCACGATCATCGGCTAGCAAACTCTCCATACAACCGAGGTAATTAATTATTTTAATCATATTTCATTAGGTTTATGCTTATAGATCGTTAATCTCACATTTAGGATTTTTTTATTGGTTTATTGTTAAGCCCATTTGCCAAAATCCGCTGAAGGGTAGAGCTTTTGCTGCGTGGGTGTGTCCACATGTCCTATTCAACCTGGGGACAGGACTAGCGCCGATTTACCGCCGTTCGACCACGACAGCGCCCAGATAATTGGATTTACCGTTTTTTTTTTCTTTTTTTGTTTGTTTGGACTTACAACCATTTGTTTTCTGTTTAAATTTTGTCTAAATTCTAACTTGTTTATTTTTTTCCCCCTTTAACTTGTTTTATTTAAGTAATTTTCATTAACGTATGGATATATTCTTGAAATCTTTTATTACTACTGTAATCCTAATTAGAAATTTACAAAATTTTGTAAATTTGTGTTTTTCGGATATATTTTAAAATTCGTATTTTATTTTTTTTTTGTTAATGAACATTTCACCGCGAGTTATTCCAACGGATAGTATTTCCTTTTTCTATTTATATATTTTATGTGAGTAATTTCAACGAATTGCGTTTCTACATATGTAAGATCGATATTAAATCGAACGTAGTGACCATCAGCATCGATTCCTCAGTTAAATTTTGTTCATTAACAGTTTCATGCAAATATTTCGTTTTTATTGAGCATTATTCTCTTTTATTTACATTAACCTTAGAATGCATGGGTGTTCGGATATACAGATTAACATTTCTCGGGTCTCTCAGGCCCGGTTGTTTTTTTACTCTATTAAAAATATATTATATACATGAAACATATTTAAATCATGTATCTGTGCGTGTAAAAATCTTAAATAATTAAACAAATCCCCTAACTAAAGATTATAGCTTTTATAAATGTAAATACATGTTCAAAAGTAGGTACATTTCAGCCATAAACAGAAATAAAACATACAAATTTTAACTAATAACTAAAATATGTAGATTCATTTGGTTTAAAATAATAAATAAATTAATTAATCGCCGTGTAACATGTCCTCAAATTTCGCGTTTGCGTAGCACACAAGACGTTTTTCCAAGTTGTCGTTAGTAAAATTTGTTCTTCGGTCGGAAAACAGCAGTTTGTACGAAGAAAATAAACATTCTACGTCACACGAGGTTGTAGGACAAAACTTAAATATGGACCAGTCAGCTGTGGTATGAGCGGTAGCTTCAACTGCTTCGCCACTAAGCAGTTCGGCAAACTCTTTAACCGTTTTGAAACCTGGATTTTTCGAAATCACTTGGTTAAACTTTGACAAAATTATTTTGCCAACTTTTTCTGGGGCATTCTTGAAAGCTGCTTCGGCATTATTAATTACTGCAACAGAATCTGTAAGAGGAAGGCCGAATGTTTCTAATCTTTTGATGTTATCAATGAGAAATTTATAATGCGACTTGATGTATAAAAGATCGTTTTTGACATTTTGATTGGAAAAGTATTCTTGCGCTTGCTCAATACAGTTAGCTGAATCTTTGTCAAACGACATTACAACCTAAAACATAAAGCGTTAAATAAAAACAATCTTATTTATAAATTTTGCTAAAAAAAATACTTACTGATTTTATTGCTTCGAAATTATTAGCATAAAAAACTACCGCCTCTAACCAAGTTCCCCAACGTGTTAAGACAGGTTCGGGAGGCAAAGGGAGATCTGGCAGATTTTCTTTATACACTGCCACACGCAGTGGAGCTTTTAAAAAGACTCTCTTGGTATTTGAAATTAAACCATTAACATTAGCATATTGATTTCTTAGACATTCACACACCAAATTGAGTCCATGCGCAAAACATGTTAAATGATTAAGATTTTTATAAAAAAATCTTCAAATTTGTACCACATTTGAGCATATAAGAAGCACCATCCGTGACTAAAAGCTTGACTTTTTCGTACTTAATTCCATCTGTTGGCCATAAAATACCTAAAATACGAGAGTTGGCTTTAACTTAAATATCTAGCATTAAATTTACAATATTATTAAAGTAAGTTTTTTGCATAATATATCTTGGTTCACGAATCTTGCCATTGTATTGCAATTTGTTCTTTCAAGTTGCTTTGTAGCCAGTAAATACGGTTTTCCTGGTGTTTCAGAACAAAGCTTACCCACAATCATATTTGCCATAATACGACCTTTAGAGTCAGTCGTCTCATCTATAGATATCCAAATATCGTTGTTACCAACTTCTTCGCGAATAGTATTAATAGTCTTAAAAAATTAATAAAAATATTATAGGTGTAAACAAAATCTTAATGACACTCAAGTATGAAAATACATTTTTAAATTATTATTTATTATATTAATTACCTCATTGTAACATTTTGTTACATATGTTGTTCTTAAGGTTTTCACGCTTGCCATATTCTTGTTGCAGTATTTAGTGAGAAAATTTCGCAGTATTGAATAGTTTAATCTGTCCAGAGGAATATTTGCAGACATAAAAGCGTCGCATAAATCTCGATTAAAAACGTCGATTTCTCTTGAATTTTTTATGTCTATTAACATTTGGTTCCTGAACGGTTTCCTAAGATTTGCCTGATGTCCAGGAGCAGTAGCATGTTGCTCTAAATGATTTTTCTTTTTGCAAGTTAACTACAATAATATTTTTGAAGCAAGTTAGGAAAGAAAAACAAAAACGTCCTTTACCATTTTTCCGCACGCTTTACAAAACAACTCCACTGTCGCTTGGATTCAGCTGAAAGACAGTAGTGCCTCCAATTACCTTCAGCCATTTTTGAACTTTATCGCTATGTGATTCCTTGGATTTTGGCATTGTTGTAGATGGAAATACACAATACACTGAGTAGATAAACAAGCACAAACCGACAGAAAACTACCGAAAAATATTCGTTGCAAGCTACGATATAAATGAAAATTCAAAGTACGTCTTTCACTATATACTGATTCGTCAATAGTCCACCTCGCTATAGGAACACACACATGTACGCTCCAGAGAAACATTAAGAGAATAAGTATAAAATCTAAACTGCAATATCAAGATGTCTATTGTATAAACTATGAATGGGCATCGTGTATTCATTAATCACGTTAACAGGGAGAAGAAATTTGCTTATACTATTTAAATTACAGGGCGTAAACAAGCCGATAGGGATTCCCGTAAAATAAAAACGTGGGTGCAGGTAAATGAACACGAGAGCGATAAGCCGATAATTGAGGATATATCTTCAATAGGGTAGTAATATAAATTTTACGGCAGGCAAATCCAAACTTTGCACCTCACACAATAGACGGGAAAACCCATCGTTGTATTAGTTTATAGCATTTTAGTTGTAAAACTAAAATTTACATTTAAGAAAGATGCAGCTGTGTAAAACCCATATTTATTTAAAATTAAAAAAAAAAACATTTAGACCAAATAAATATGATTTATTATTCAATTAAATCGATATATCTTATTGGTAGAACATCCTTTTCCTTAATGTTATCCAACAAAAACTAAATTTTTGCGATCATCAAAAGAATTATCAATTTCAATCAAAAGATGTATTTGCTTCAAATCATTTCAAACTGAACTAAATTATTGTTCACGACGTAAATGTAAAAGTACATTCCCTCCACAGAAAATAAAATCATAATATTCGCAAATACCTGGTTTTTTTTCTGCTATTTCACTGCCTTTCCTCAAAATAACTCTTAGCGAATATAAAAGATTCACACGCTTTTTCATAAATATCGTAAATTTTTGATAGCATCGTAGTGAGCCGGTAATTACTGCAAGCGTCTCGTAACCTCGACGACGACGCCCTCTAGATGCAGCGTAGGTAACGGTCGATCGACCGCCTCGTCGCTCACTTCATATACATTATAATCCCAAACCTTTTATCGAAGCTCGAGACTTCCATAACGCCATACCGTCATTACCATCACGATCGCGGCTATTCTGGTCTGGAATGGTATGCAGGCAATGCATGCTAAAGCCTTAATTTCGAGTCGATGATGAAGCTGAAGGGACACGTTCGTGGAGCGAAGAGGTTTCCAACTTTTGAGTTCGTTCCCGTTCCTTAACGGGCGGTTAATTTAGTTGTGGAAAGTTTTGGGAGACGTCCATCGCAAACACGATCGGTTAATATCTTTTAGAACGTCGTATTGCTGCAGACGGCTGGGTTTTTCTTCGAAATTTTCATGGATGATAGCGTATAGGCAGTAAAGTTCCACATTTTACGCTGTCTTGCTTTAGTGGTTTAATTTGACGAGTAGGTAGTTAAAAGGCTATTTACCTACTATATTAATATTACGCCATTCGAAATTTATTGATATGTCGTAAGCGTTATTTCCAATAGTAAAATATGTTCGAGTATTTTGGGTTTTTTACAAAAAAAATATTATTAAAAGGTAAATTATTAAAAATAACTTGTGATTTTGATTATTCCCTATAAATTAATATTAATGGATCTTTAAAAAAACAAAGAATTAATAATATAAATTATGAAATTGTGTAAATATAAAATGAATTTTGATAATTATTGAAAATTCAAAATACAATTATCTAAATTAATAGTATTAAATGCAAGTGAATTCACTTCACTCCAATATCCCACTACAATCTTGTAATGAGATTATAAATAAAAACAAAAATAACTTAGAATTAACAATTTTATAAATTACTTGATGTGGGGGGGCTACTTATTTTCTTTTTGTAATCGAAACGAATAGGAAATTAAAACAATTTTTAGTGTTCGAGAGATACAGCATTTTAAATCAACTATATTTCTTTTGACAAAGTTTAGAATTTTTAGACAAAGATCGAGGGCAATCCCTAACCGACAGCTATATTAAAATTCTAATGTACGAGGCGTGTTTTTGAAGTAAGTACCGTTTTCAAATAAAACAAAAACAAGTAAACTTTTCTTAACAAGTTTATTTTTACATGAAAGCCTGCACCTGTCTACTTTTCTACAAAATTTCCGCCAATATTGAGGCATTTATCGTATCGTACAATCCCATCGTCATAGAAGTCTGCCGCCCGATTTAATAACCACTGCACAACAATCGTTTTGACCTCACCATCGTCGTCGTGGCGCTGACCACCCAGACGTTTCTTCAAATGCAAGAACAAGTGATAGTCACTGGGCGCAAGATCGGGAATATATGAAGGGTGATCAAGTTGTTCCTAGTGAAGAGATGCGATGAGATTTTGAGTTCGAGAAGCTGCGTGTGGACGGGTGGATGGGGATTGTCGTGAAGCAAAACGATCACCTTACTCAAAATGCCTCGCCGTTTGTTTTGGATTGCACGGCGCAAACAAAAAATCAACGTGAGACAAAAACTCAACAAGCAAAAAACAGGTCCCATACCGGTACCAACCTTGCAACTTTCCAGAGGTCAGGAAATGTAGCTATTTTTAAAGATAGATTAAATAGGTAACACAAAGGTGACGTTAATACTTGGCCACAGTCCTTTAACATAAAGGTAGGTATTCCATCATTTCCCATAGCACTGTTATCAACCAGTGATTTTATAGCTTTAGAGACTTCATTTTCGGTGATGTGATTAATTTCGATCGTTGTTGGAGATGTTGTAAAATTTACACAGTTAAATGCAGGGGAGTAGACTGATTTAAAAAAATCCTTGAAACTGTTTACAATCGATAAGGGATCATTAGTGAGATGCCATCGGAATTGGAAGCAGAATTAGGAATACCATCACTATTTTTCCTGAGATTAACGTAACGACAAAATTGTTTAGGATTACTAGAAATAGCAGATTCTGATTGTGTTATAAAGTTATTAAATAAAACTTTAGAATTTATTTTGATTAGATTGCGTATAAGCTTAAAATTATTTAGATCGTCCACAGAATTTGATTTTTTCAATTTTTATATTTTAAAATTAATTCTTTTAATTTTAGGTCCCTGATATGCTCAACTGTATACCAATGCTTGAGGGGGATGCTTGGGGAATTTAGCTGCTTTTAGCGGAACATACTGTTCGATAACGTTGTAAATAGTGTCATCATAAAAAATGTTACATGCTTCATTTATATTGGATACAGTAAGGAGACATGACCAATCAATACCAACCAGAGTTCCAATAAAGTCCAATAAAGTTTGCTTTTCTGAAGTTAAAATTTTTTTTGTTAATATTTCCACGGATATAGGAAGGACGTATAAGACTACAAGGAATAGAAATTCTTAAACTGGGGTGGTCAGAATCTTCGACTACAACAGAAGCGTATGCTCTTTCATATCACAAAGAAGTAAATCTAATAAACGCCCACGCGTATTTAGTACTGTACTGAATTGCTTTAGGTTAAGAAAATCGATAAAATTATTTATAAAACGACACTTGATATCATTTACCCAAGGATTACTAAAGTGTGTAACATTGAAATCACTTAATACAATGATATTTTGGTTAATATTGTGGTTAAACTCTTCAAAGGCAGACAAAAGGTTTTTAAAATCGTAGTTAGAAATATCAGGTGGCACGTATATTACATAACAAGTAAGTGACATTTGGTTTAATTTGATTACCCAGCCCGCGATATCAATTATAGCATTATAGCCTTTTAAGAGTATCAACATTAACTTTTTGGTAGACAATATGTGATTTTACTGCCAACAAAACACCACCACCGCGACTTCTGTTTACTATGTCAAAAGTACGATCACTTCTTATTAGAGAATATGATGACGGGAAAAGTTCAGAATTAAGTATATCATCAAGAAGCCAACTCTCAGTAACACATACCATATCATAACTCTCATCGCATATAATACTATAATACGATGCAATAACATAATTTTGATATGAAGGAATATAACCAAAAAAGTAATGCTAATATAGCTCATGGTATTAGTGGAATCATTTCCGGCAAAAAACAAAGCGAGGGAAAAGGGACAGCGTAAACCCGCGAACATGTTACTGCCTACCTGGCTTCATCGGCGCGGTTCCGTACCTGTCCTTCTCCCTCGCTATTGTTCTTCACCTCTCGAGTATACGTTGTCATTCTCCACGAACAGAATCACGATATATCTCCCCACGCCACCTAGCATCGACAAACATGGACTTGCTGTCTAGAGAATAGCAACAACAACTCGGGATGCACCTACCATCTATCGAGCAGCTCTTGAGCTGGGGCTGGGTCTGGGAACAGGTACGGAACCGCGCTGATGAAGCCAGGTAGGCAGAAACATGTTCGTGAGTTTACGCTGTCCCTTTTCCCTCGCTTTGTTTTTTGCCGGAAATGATTCCACCAATACCATGAGCTATATTAGCATTAATTTTTTGGTTATTGTTACTAGGCAATCTTTTCATGTGTATGATGAAATATAATTGAACTTTCCGTTAATAAATTTCGTTTCTAACACTAAAAGTTGTTTACTGGACTCTTTTTTTTAACGAAAATACTTCTTGTCTGCATGTACAAGACAAAAGTCATCAACACTACTCCGCCTCGTAATAAAATGGAAGTAAATGCAATTAAACTGTCAAAATAAAATACATTCTAACTTCTAATAAATATCATGACAATATATTGGCTTCCATACGGGACTAGTCAAAAATTGTTTCTTGTTGGTGTGGGAGAAACCAACCTTCGCACAGCGGAGACACGTCAAAGTGTGGCCTAACGGTAATAAAACATTTTCTCTATAAAAGTGCATACTAGCGCCCCCATAGCGGATTTACTTTGCATAACTAAGTGATGAACAACCTTAATAAAGTGATTCGTTCCTACAGACTCTGTGGTGTAGTTGATCTAACGCGCGTGTCTGTCAAACAGAGGCCGTAGGTTCGAATTCTACCGGGGTCAACGGTACTCGCTGACGGAAACCAATATATTCATTTAAGTAAATTGTCCAAAAGAGAATATAGACCTCGAAATTCAAAAGAAACAGGATCAAATTCTTCTAGAAAAGTCTAAAATTGATCGTGTAACATCACGATTCACCCTCATCTCGTTGAGATTTCCACATTTACTACATTTTCTAATCGAATACGATTTTCAGCAATAATTTCGACGGCCACAAGTGTAGAGATTAGAAATTACATTTCCAGCGAGGGCGGAGAGAAATTGCTGTAGTCTCCGACGTACGTAAACTCAACCCGACAAACGGTAATTAGTTTGCCGACCGTCGACCGCAGTATGTGGAAGAGATCGACCGTCTAGAATCTCCCGGGGACTCCTTACCTGCCGCCTCGCACCACCGCCAAACGGGGTATCTTAATGAAGACGCCTTTAATTAAATGTCGTCCGTCTCTCGCGCCTCTCATACGCGCGAGATCGAACAGAACCTGTACCCGAACCGTCGCCAACGCCCACAATTTCAAATATGTGCATATACGTATCGGTACATATGGTTATTAAGGGGTTAAGGAATCTCCTTGCTTCAATGTTCCGGCATGTTAAAGTTTGTTATCAATTAATAGTTTCGGTTTAGTTTTGATGGTGGTATTTCAATGCATTGTATCTGGGAATTTCTGTTAATAAGCTGCCGACGCCATTAGCAAATGCCACAAAACATTTCTATCTGAAATATCCTAGTACTGAGGTCATATGAATACCTTCTTTGATGTGACATATTGACGATGTGTGCTTCAAAAAGAGTAAAGTTAAAGGTGAAGTGTTCATAATGAAGAAACGACTCTGCAGATGCTGGAAAATAATCCAGTTAGAAGATGCCACACACGTATTCCGTAATTTAGAATATGCGAAGAAATAGGGTCATTTAAATACCTAGGGGCAATCGTGCATAGAAGAAAAAAAAGGACAAATGTGCAAAATAGGATTGAACTGGGTTGCAGGGCATTCTATGCAAATAAAAACATGCTAAAAAATAAAGGAATGAGCATAAACACAAAGATAAAAATATATAAGACAACGATCAGGGCCATAGTAGTGTACGCAGCAGAGACGGAGAGCATAACCCAGACGGAGGAGGAGAAGTTGAGGATTTTCGAAAGAAAAGTAATTCGAATCATTTCGGGACACAAAAAATCGGGAGATGACGAATGAAGACCACTAATAAATAATGAAATTAGAAATGTATTGGGAAACGAAGGCACAGTCAAAGTATATAAGTCGCAGCGAATTAGATGGTATGGTCACGTCTTCAGAAGAGAAGAGGGTGAGCAGATAAGAAGGCTAACAGAATGGGAGCCGGTGATAGGAAGGCCAAACGGAAGACCTAAAACGAGATGAAGGGAACAAGTGAAAAAGGACGTAAGAATGATGAAAGTGATAAACTGAAATGAGCTTATTAGAGACAGGATAGCATGGAGACAAATGGTTTTGAACGCAAAGGCGCACTCAGGTCTGTAATAGGAAAAGAAGAAACAGAGAGCTATGGACTAATACCCCACGACAACAGGAGTATTCGCGTTCGAAAGAACAACTACAGTTTCTACGGGAAACGTATAGCTTGTTAGATGTTAGATATGACGATGTGTGCTTCAAAAAAAAATAAAGTTAAGGGTGAAGTGTTCATAATGAAGAAACGACTCTGCAAATGCTGGAAAATAATCCAATTGTTAGAAATGCCACACACGTATTCCAAATTTAGGATATGCGAAGAAATAGAGTCATTTAAATACCTAGGGGCAATCGTGCATAGAAGAAACAAAAGGACAAATGTGCAAAATAGGATTGAGCTGGGTTGCAGGGCATTCTATGCAAATAAAAACATGCTAAAAGAATAAAGGAATGAGCATAAACACAAAGATAAAAATATATAAGACAACGATCAGGACTATAGTAGTGTACGCAGCAGAGACGGAGAGCATAACCCAGAGGGAGGAGGAGAAGTTGAGGATTTTCGAAAGAAAAGTAATTCGAATCATTTCGGGACACAAAAATCGGGAGATGACGAATGAAGACCACTAATAAATAATGAAATTAGAAATGTATTGGGAAACGAAGGCACAGTCAAAGTATATAAGTCGCAGCGAATTAGATGGTATGGTCACGTCTTCAGAAGAGAAGAGGGTGAGCAGATAAGAAGGTAACAGAATGGAGCGGTGATAGGAAGGCAAACGGAAGACCTAAAACGAGATGAAGGAACAAGTGAAAAAGGACGTAAGAATGATGAAAAGAATAAACTGAGAATGACTTATTAGAGACAGGATAGCATGGAGACAATGGTTTGAACGCAAAGCGCACTCAGGTCTGTAATAGGAAAGAAGAAACAGAGAGCTATGGACTAATACCCACGACAACAGGATATTGCGTTCGAAGGAACAACTACAGTTTCTACGGAAAGCTATAGCTTGTTATGATGTTAGATATGACGATGTGTGCTTCAAAAAATAGGAAGTAGGTGAAGTGTATAAAAAGAACACTCTGCAAATGCTGGAAAATTCCAATTGTTAGAAATGCCACACACGTATTCAAATTTAGGAATGCGAAGAAATAGAGTCATTTAAATACCTAGGGGCAATCGTGCATAGAAGAAACACAAAGGACAAATGGCAAAATAGGATTGAGCGGGTTGCAGGCATTCTATGCAAATAAAAACATGCTAAAGAAAAAGGAATGAGCATAAACACAAAGATAAAAATATAAAGACAACGATCAGGACTATAGTAGTGTACGCAGCAGAGACGGAGAGCATAACCCAGAGGGAGGAGGAGAAGTTGAGGATTTTCGAAGAAAAGTAATTCGATCATTTCGGGACCCAAAAAATCGGGAGAGATGACCAATGAAGACCACTAATAAATAATGAAATTAGAAATGTATTGGGAAACGAAGGCACAGTCAAAGTATATAAGTCGCAGCGAATTAGATGGTATGGTCACGTCTTCAGAAGAGAAGAGGGTGAGCAGATAAGAAGGATAACAGAATAGGAGCCGGTGATAGGAAGGCTAAACGGAAGACCTAAAACGAGATGGAGCGAACAAGTGAAAAAGGACCTAAGAATGATGAAAGTAATAAACTGGAATAAGCTTATTAGAAACAGGATAGCATGCAGACAAGTGGTTTTGAACGCAAAGACGCACCCCAGGACTGTAATAGGAAAACAAGAAACAGAGAGCTATGGACTAATACCCCACGACAACAGGATTATTCGCGTTCGAAAGAACAACTACAGTTTCTACGGAAACCTATAGCTTGTTAGATGTTAGATATGACGATGTGTGCTTCAAAAAAAAATAAAGTTAAGGGTGAAGTGTTCATAATGAAGAAACGACTCTGCAAATGCTGGAAAATAATCCAATTGTTAGAAAATGCCACACACGTATTCAAATTTAGGATATGCGAAGAAATAGAGTCATTTAAATACCTAGGGGCAATCGTGCATAGAAGAAACAAAAGGACAAATGTGCAAAATAGGATTGAGCTGGGTTGCAGGGCATTCTATGCAAATAAAAACATGCTAAAGAATAAAGGAATGAGCATAAACACAAAGATAAAAATATATAAGACAACGATCAGGACTATAGTAGTGTACGCAGCAGAGACGGAGAGCATAACCCAGAGGGAGGAGGAGAAGTTGAGGATTTTCGAAAGAAAAGTAATTCGAGTCATTTCGGGACCCAAAAAATCGGGAGATGACGAATGAAGACCACTAATAAATAATGAAATTAGAAATGTATTGGGAAACGAAGGCATAGTGAAAGTATATAAGTCGCAGCGAATTAGATGGTATGGTCACGTCTTCAGACGAGAAGAGGGTGAGCAGATAAGAAGGATAACAGAATGGGAGCCGGTGATAGGAAGGCCAAAGGGAATACCTAAAACGAGATGGAGGGAACAAGTGAAAAAGTACCTAAGAATGATGAAAGTAATAAACTGGAGTAAGCTTATTAGAAACAGGATAGCATGGAGGCAAGTGGTTTTAAACACAAAGACGCAACCAGGTCTGTAATAGGAAAAGAAGAAACAGAGAGCTATGGACTAATACCCCACGACAACAGGATTATTAGCGTTCGAAAGAACAACTACAGTTTCTACGGAAACGTATAGCTTGCTAGATGTTAGATATGACGATGTGTGCTTCAAAAAACTAAAGTAAAGAGTGAAGTGTTCATAATGAAGAAACGACTTTGCAAATGCTGGAAAATAATCCAATTGTTAGAAAATGCCACACACGTATTCAAATTTAGAATATGCAAATATGGCGTTTGTTTATGGAAATTCTGGCAAAGACGTATTTATCAGACCGAGACCGGAATGCTTCCCACATAGAGAAAAATGCATTGTTAAAATAAAGATAAATATTGTTTTTTTTTGCAATATTTTTTAATACTATATCTTGTAATCAGTAGAAGAAAATTGTTGTTAAGTTGTATATTTAAAATTAGTATACTTTCTCAATTCTTTTACAATATAATATACTAAAACATATATTGTATGGTTTATCATTATAACTAGAGCCCGGCAACTGGAGCGCAATCGCAGCGGCGGTGTGACTATGTTTACGTGCGCGGGGAGGGCTAGTCGATTATGATACGACACGACAAATCATCATCACTCAGTTGAGTTTAGCATTGGATAGCGGATAGGTCGTGTTGATTTTATTGATATAGACGTAGTTATTACTTGTAGTTTTTAGTGAACATATCGAAGGCTAAAAAACGACCCTTTCAAGACATAGAAAATAAGTTTATTTCTGACTTTCCCGGTTTGTTTTACAACAGGAGTAAGATAGTTTGTAAAGTGTGCAAAATACATGTGATGTCAAATAAGAAGTGGAACTGTACAAGACACGTAAATTCCGCACAGCATAGAAAACAGCATCATACATTCTGCCATAAATGAGCCTAAATTTACTTATGGAAAAGATCCACCATGGTGTACAAATCATGTCAGCAGTTGTAGAAAACTTTAAGAATATCGGGTCTGTAGAGATTAAAAAAATTATGGACGGAGTGTCAATAATGACTCCCCTAAAAGAATCGAAGCAATCTCAAAGCTGGAGTAAAACACTATTGAATACTTTCAAATTTATTTAAAACCATTAAAAAAAAAAGGTGGGTAATATAATCCTTAAAATCTACTAAACACCTTTCATCAGGATACTCTCAACATACTTTACACATTACGGTTAGTTACATAACTTTAGGAACGAAAGTCTACAATCACTCTTATTATAATATATTTTATAGCCGCAACAACATCTCGGAACTCTTCCGAAACCCTACATAAAGCGAAAGCTCTCCGCTTAACTGTTAAACTTTTCAAGACTTTCGCATTACGAGTTCCACATCTAACTCACCCACGTATCACGCTTCTCACATTTGTGTGGGATGCATAACACATATATGCGAAACAGCAACACCTTCTCTGCTATGCCGGATTTTCCCGCAAACTTTTGCGGAGGCGGATACATTGTGCTGGTGTTGGTGACGCTATTCAGAGGCTAGATACCTTGTTCGCGCCGTTTTCAACGAAGCTAGCGTTACATATGTATAACATATGTATGTACGTATGTTAAACATTGTGCATTTATTTGCGAATGTAGGAGCTAGTCGAAAGTGTATTTTTAACGTGGTATGCAATATGTTATCGACTGTTACATTATAAGAAGAGAGCAGGAGATTGTATGAGATGACGCACATACCTTACCGGCCATAATTATTTGCCCACTCAAAGAAATACGTTTAAATAAAGGAAGTGCTAACCGTAAAGGAAATTGTAATTTTCATTTTATTAAATACTGTTAAAACAAGCGTTATAAAATCTACAAGAGAAATGTTCAACATTCTTCATTTCAACATAGTTCATCACTGTGTTTCTTGGCGATAGATGCCGCCGAAAGACATATTCAGTGCTATTTTGGAGATTAGCAGCATAAACCGAGAGGCAAACGCAATTGTAACAGCAGAAAATTATGCTCAGAACCATGCTGATGACGCCGGGTAGGCAGAAACATACCATGATATATATTAGCATTAATTTTTGGTTATTATTACTAGGCATTCTTTCCACGCGTATTTTTATACATCTCTATTCAAAAAATTTTGTCTACGTCTAATTTTGCCAATATTTATTTTAAAACTAGTCATACTTTCTAGGCAAGGAAGGGTGGGAGATAAAGAAACTACAAATATCAAAAAAAAAAACTATCCCGTTCACTCTGAAAAGCAATTCATGTTGAATTATATCATTTATTTATAGGAGCTCATATAACGTCTGGAACACTGTGTGATTACTGGAACGCCATTGTTTATTTAGTTCTATAAAATAAATTTATTGTTTACATTACGTTTAAATCGTTGAAAAACTAACCATCGCTTTGAATATTCGAATACTGCGCTGACAGGTTGATTCATAATCGGCAATTATACGTTGCATTTTACACCAAACATATTTAAATAATTGCCGGTTATAAAGTTCGGCGTTCAATTGTCCTTCCGCATGATTGCTTCGATCACGTCTGATCCACGCACGAATTCGATTCACGTTTATCGGCAATCGTGACAGCACTACCAACCTCGCAAATACGGCCGGCGGCAAAATCCTCCGTGCTCGATGGAATGTTGTATTAATATTCATGTGAAATTAATTTTGAAGTGGAAAAATGGCGTTTGAAAAAAAAGATAATACATATAGGTACAGGACGTTTTCTTTAATTTTAGCTGTACATCAAAAAAGTGCCTAGAAAACAATAACCAAAATTAATCCTAATGTAAGAAGAAAAAGTACTAGCCAACGGCATTATCAGCGTTGCTCCGAGTGCTTCCCTACCTCACACTGCTATTTGCCTTTCAGCTTATGTTACTAATTTCTAAAACAGCAACAAATATATCACAGTCACTCACGCAAAGTCACTATAGATTATTTCGACAAATATATCTCCTGGCGCTATCTAGTGCCAAGAAATATAGCCATGCCATCTAGAAACGGGGTCTCTGTTTTCTAAACGGCATGGCTATTTCTCTTGGTATTAGATGGCCCCAGGAGATATATTTATCATGTTTTAAAGATTAGTGATATAAGCTGAGACCATGAGAAGACTTAGACACAAACAATGCATGTTAAACTGTCACTAGAACCTCATTCTTAATTGATGTTTACACGTTCAGGCCGTCTCTTGCGCTTTGAATTAGTTTATCCAAATTATATTGGTTTTATTTAATAATAATAATAATAATAATAACAATAATAATAATAATAATAATAATAATAATAATAATAACAATAATAATAATAATAATAATAATAACAATAATAATTTATTTCCTACAGGTAATGTATAAACTAAATGTTTCACTTTGCGAATACATACATTCAAAAAAATATAATAAATTCAATGATTTTCTAATGGTTTTGGAAAAAAAAGTTATATAAGCAATTTACAAATTACGGATAATTTCAGCTATTGCTTTAATTGAACTGCAATGCAAAAACCTTTTCTGAAACGACGAAAACGTGACTCGGACGGTCTATTTATAGTACTGTGGCATTGGCTGTTTTCCAACAATGTATACTAGGATTTGTGAGTTACACTTTGTAAAAGAAGATATTTTTCAACAGCTACAGATTCAAGGACCGGTGAAACTGTAACTATAAGTTTAAAAAATCCTAGGCTTAAAAAACAAGATTATTTTTGGACACGAAGAGATGTGTGTAATAAAGATTCTGTTTTAATGCAATATATTTTAATTATATATGATCACATCTAGGAAAACAAGTGACTTTACGGGTGAGGTGCCCTAATACACATTAATTACATGCGGTATGCACAATCGCCATTTTATTCATTTTATCCAACAGGAAGTGTTTCGTAGGCGAAAATATGTTAAATTAATGGGTCCCATGCTATAACTATCTATTTCAAAATTTGAGAGTTCCATTCATAATATCATCCGTAAAACTTATAACTAGAGTTTGTTAAAAAGGTGGTACCGGATGGCAGTAGCGTAGCGGTAGCGACGTGGGTAGGGATAACTTTCAACTCGTAGTCGATCTCGACAGTACCGCGAGAGAGCTCAAAGCGACAGTACGTTGCACGCTGCATGCCAAATAAGTACGCGGAGATGGGACGCCCAAATGGTGTAACGTTCCCTTCGAATGTGAATAAATATCTCAGGCATTTCCCTGGATTAGAATATAGAAGTCCGCATATTTATTGCACAATATGCAATAGCGGATTGTTAAGTCGCTAAGTGTAAAAGTAAACGTCATGTATTGAATTTAAGAAACAGTATTCCATACTGGCAATTTTTATATGATTTAATTTTTTGTTAAGTGGGTGCAACATCCCATAACATCTTGTATCTAATGAACACTTTCGCCTTTTTTGGGCTAAGTACGTTTCCTCATGGAAGATACCCACATCTATGCAATTACGATACAATTTGCCACGTGTGCAAGGTACAGAAAAGAAATGTATAAAAGACGAGTTGAGAAATAAGAAAATCTGCCTATGTGTGGATGAAACAACTGATGCTCAGAAACACAGCGTTTTTCATGTTGTAGCACGTCCTTTAAAACGTGACGGTCCACCAGCTTCATTGTTGTTATCCAATAAAAGGATTCAGAAAACTAATGCAGAAACCGTTGTCGAGATAATAAAAGATTCGTTGAGAGAATTTTGTATCACAGGAACACAAGTCACAATGCCGCAACAATGCTGAGAGTTGGTAGGATGTTGAAAATATGCTTTCCGACTCTTCTTCACATAACATGCCTCATACACGCATGTCACCTCGTAGCAGCAACCATTCGAAAGAAGTATCCGATGATGGATAAGTTAATAGCATCTACCAAAAAAGTGTTCATCAAATCTCCCAAACACATCCGTGTATTCAAACAATTGTGTCCGAAATTACCACCACCACCTCAGCCTGTAATAACGCGATGGGGAACATGGCTCCAGGCAGGATCTTACCATCAGAAAGATTTTTCATTCAAGTGAAAAATGTCATCTTGAAACTTGATTCAAATGATTCTGCAGCAGTTCGAGATAGTCAACAACCTTTTTCCAATTCGGACGCTCAACAACAAATAGATGAAATTTCCGTGAACTATTCTGAAGTTGCACAAGCTATTGAACAATTAGAAAACAGTCACTTATCTGCATGAAACGCATTAAATTGCATAAACAATTTACAAGCCGCTCTAGAAAACTTGACGAACACATAGGAGTCGATGTTTCTCAAAAATTTGGTGCAATTTTAACGAAAAATCCCGATTTGCAAAAGGTTGAGTGCCCAGATGAGGAAAAGGAATATCTGACAATTGCAAATCTTACTTCACTGGATATCGAACGATTATTTTCGAAGTATACGACAACGTATTTACAACACCGTCGACGGCTCAATGAATCGACAATGGAAGCGTTGCTGATGTTGCAATTCTACGCAGCTTACCAGGGCGGTTGCCAATTGCCACAGTGGACATCATTATTTTTCACTAATATTGTATATTACGTACACGGTACCACCTTTTTAACAAACTCTAATAATAACATCCTTGGTTTGTGAAATATCCTGTATATTACAACGCACGTTTCATTAAAGCCCTGTCCTAGATTATCCATCTACAAAAGCTTTCTTAAGCGATCGATTCACCTACAATTACAACGCGAATACATGCATGCATATCACAAACATGCTTAATGGTATATGAGTATTGAAGTTACAGCAGGTTCTAGCTCACCGTTTTATGAATCCGTCGCAGTAACAACATACGACAATTACAATGCCAATAACAACAAACGACCGAACATATATCGTGTATATGTATATACATGTGTACATAATGTAGCTCAGCTTTGGGGTTATTGCCAAAGCCACCTCTATTATTGATATATCGCTAACTAAAATGTGGCGCTGTTGAGGGCTTCGCCGTGTTCACGTTGCAGAAATATGAACCCTTTCGCATGTATGTTTGTCTGTTCGAACACGCGTTCTATACGAAAGGGGAGCAGTAATTGATTGTATTTTTAAATTGTACGTGCGCACCGCACCTGAAGCGATTAGAGCTATATATAATGTGTCTCACTTTAGACAGCAATATTTTGTTTATGTATTATCGATTTAAAAAGTTTCATTTTTTCTGATTATACCTCTCACTAAATTGTACCTTTAGGGTATGTTTCTTTCCCGCCGCGCATAGAAACGTTTACTTGTATTCAGACTGTCTGTCTCAATTCAAGCCAAAATTTGATCAATCGAATTTTCAATCAAAAGAAATATTTTCTTAGCGTCTTTTCCTCCACTTAAGAAAAGTATATACTTGTAATGGAGTAGTATTTCTTTGTTTAAGACATTTGTTAATTTAATTCAAGAAAATCTCACAGAAAAATTGAAGAAAGCGATTCTTAGTATGGGTCAGTGCAAAAGCTTGTATTCTACTTTTTTGACGTTGGTTTAGGTTCCATGTTTCGCATCCAAACGTTAGAATAGGCCTAAAGATTTTAAAGTTTTATACACCTTTATTTTTGTTTCCCTTGCTATTTCTCTTTTGTTTATGAAAATTTGTCCCATTGAGTAAAACATCTTCATTGCCTTTTCTATTCTGTTGTTTATGTCTAGCTCTTGACTCCCGTTACTTTGAATGTTCACTCCTACATATTTAAATGCTGCGACTGGCTCTATGTCTTCATTTTCTACTCTAATTTTGACCTTACATTGTTCAGCTCCTAGTACCATCACTTTTGTTTTATTTTTATTCGTGGTCGTTCCGTATTCTTTCAGTGTCTCGTTCCATACTTGTAAACCTTGGTTCATGTCTTTTTCTGTTGCTGCTAGTAACATTATGTCGTCGACAAGTGCCCTTTCCAATATTCCTATCCTTTGCAAGTTTTTGTATCCCACATGTAATTTTTTGGTCTTTTGTGTGCATTTTCTTATGATTTCATCGACGTAAATTGTGAATAGTAGAGGCTTAAGTCCTCCCCCCTGTATTATTCCTTCATTTGTTTTAAACGTTTCCGATATACTTCCTTGGCTTATGATACGACTTTTATTTCCTTCATAGTTGCTTTTAATTATTCTTATCATCTTTCCACTGATTCCTCTTCCTTCCAGCACTTTCCAAAGTCTCCTTCTGAGGATTTTATCGAAGGCTTTTTCCAGATCGATGAATCCCGCCAATACTTTCCTTGCTCTACACATTTCTTCTCAACAATCTGTTTCACTGTGAACATATGATCCTGGATACTTCGTCCTTTCATAAATCCGCTCTGTGACTCTGAAAGTGTGTTTTGTATTGTTAATCTAATCCTTTTCTCTATGATCTTTTCGTATACTTTCATCGCTACGCTTGTTAGTGTTATCCCTGGATAATTTCTACATTCGTATTTATCTCCTTTTTTAAAAATTGGAACTATTAATGATGTTTTCCAATCTTTTGGGATTTGTTCTTCTATCCATCCTTTGTTCATTATTTCTAGCAGTTTCTCTGTAGCCTTTTGTCCCATATATTTTAACATTTCTGTTGTAATCTTATCGTAACCTGGACTTTTTCCATTTATTAAGTTTTTCAATGCTTCTTGAATCTCTTCCATCGTAAATCTTTGTTGTTCCAGTTCTTCTGGTTGAAGGTTGTTTGTTTCTATTTCTTCCCATAATAATTTCTTGAAGTAATTTTTCCATCTTACTTAACTTCCAAATTTTAAAGTTGCCATATTTCCAACATAGAATTAAAAAATGTACTTTGGAAAAGTAAATTTAAAATTAATTACTCCAATTTCATCAAATCATTAGCATCACAAATGCGTTTAACGTTTCGCAATTTCGTCTAAAGTAGTTAACAAATTACATTCCGTTTATAAAATTTTAAATTACCAGAAGAAAAAGTAAACTTAACCGCTGCTTTCTTTGCCAACCTCAACGCTTCCAAAGCCTCAAGCAGTAACGTTAAAAATTAATCAGCGAAATGTATCTCTAAACGCAGCAAGCGAAGAACCACTATAACAATTACATTCCGAGCAGGTACTGCGGTGCCTTGGCTTCGTCATTTTTAAGATCTCGTTTTAAAGTTAATCGCTTCACCTGCTTTCCTTAAAGAAAAATGCGATCAATTCTCGCTTCGAGGTATTCAAGTTCCATCCGAATAAGTACGGTTACGGCGAGTCTATTAGATCTTTGCTATTACTTTAGTCAAAAGTCTGTAACTAACTTGGTTTGCTTGTATTCAAACTCTAACTTTGGTCTCTAGATTATCTTGCTTTTTCGTAAAATGGGAAATCATACATTTCTGTTTTATTTCTGTGTTAGAAAAGAAGTTACAGAATACTTAGATTATTTTATTTACTTAGCATAGTAAATTAAATATCTACTATCCGAAATGTTGAAATACACGGCAAGATTTTATGAAGCACTTCTTCTGTGAAAAAGGAATAAAAGTACTTTGACGGTGTTTCCAACATTTCACAGACGAGAATTGGAAAAAGGTGAATAACTTAACAACATGATTTTTACTGAATTAATGTTTGCATTATTTAATAGGTTTTCTTTAGTGACGAGTGCTCGCTCTGTGTGTTAGTGCAGCGAGCACAATTTGTTCGTAGACGACCTGGCGAACATCTCACAGAGTCCACGGTTCTTCGAACTGTAAAACACCCTTCGCACGTAATGATTTGGGGAGTGATTAGTGGAGACGGACCCGGCCCTTTGTATTTTGTAGAAGGTACAATGCATCAAGAACAGTACATAAATGTGTTAAAAAACATGTTAAGAAATTCTTTGAAGACAATCACATATCTCTTTTACGTTGGCCCGGAAATTCACCGGACCTCGATCCCATCGAGAACGTATGGAATCGACTAAAAAGTAAGGTATATGAAAGAGAAAACCATACAAAGGAAATATTAATGAAGAATATAAAGGATGTATGGGAGAACGATGAAGATATAAAAGAGACAATCATATCTTGTTAATATTTACATATGTTACATATTTTTACAATATATTTCATAAATAAAAAATATAATACATGTATAGTTTATGTTTTATTATGAAGAAACTACAAAATATTAAGTGTTTCCCGCTGATTCTCCCAGCATAATATTAACCATGTCAAGAGCATCCGGTAGAATAAGCTCTTCTGTGTTGGTGTGAGGTTTTTTGCACGTCGCCACTGTATGCGACTTTGAAAGATGCTAGCAGTGTGCTGTTTGATACTGAGGCTTGTCTAGTGAACACAACTTTTTACTTTTGTAAATTTTGCAACTTGCTAATAAAGAATTCTCGAGATTTCTCAACCATGTTAGAGTGATTGGGCTAGAGATGTCGCTTTAACTTAGAACGTTTAAATTGAATTGTTTACTTCTACTTAAGTAAAGCCAAAATTCAAATAGTTACCATCGTATTTACGATATCTCCGTTTCTTTGTTACCCTACCACTTGTCGATGATTGATCACTCTCACTTGAACTGTCGACTTTCATAAAAATCTTTCCACTAAACGGGTACTCTAAAACTGTGGCACTGGAACACTGAAACAGTTCACTAAAACCCTTACCACAACACTTAATTCGTACTGGACGCACGTTTCGATAGCCAAGCTATCATCATCAGCAGCAAGATTGAACTCTAGTACAAATTAAGTGTTGTGGTAAGGGTTTTAGTGAACTGTTTCAAAAATCTTTCCATTTACCTCCGATTTTACGAAAACACAAAGCGATACACGGAAACAACGCGGGCGCTTCTCTGGTAGCAGGGGTCTTAAAACCGTTTACTTTTCTTCTTAGATGTTTCCTCTTGGAATTGTTATTTAGGAACTGAACTTTGGTTTGCCGAAGTGGTGCCGTATTTATACTAGCCGCCCCACCTACTTAGAACTTTCGCGAAGTTTCGACAATGTCCGATAGTATGCAATATAAGTCTACTAGAAATGTTCATTCTAGAATGTTCCGCTATGTCTGCTCGAGTTCGCAAGAGTGCCTCGCGGCGCCCCTGTTTATTGTCTACAACGCCCCAGGGCGCCGCAGCGCACACTTAGGGAAGTTATCAAAGATACTTCAAAAAATTGACTTCTTCCTAGTTGCATGCTTGGACTGATTTTCGGAACACCCTCTATAACATTTTTTGGTATTAATTTACAAATAGCTAATAACTCATAAGAAGTCCAAAACTGAATTAAATAGTTAATACCAAAGCAGAAATATTTATGTTTACACCCGTAAACATTTTCAGAAAAAAGAGAGAAATTAAAATACTGTTATTATTAACGCCTAACATTTTTTCTTTGAAAAAACGGATACTTTGGCGCTTTCTTTAGAGAATAAGCTCTCATTTGAAGGACCACACGACGGATCATTCCATTTTTTGGGAGCTATTAATAATAATACATCTTTAATAATAATACATCTTTATTGTCCAACAGTCAAAAAGCAATTACAGGACAAATATAATAGTTACATTGAATTTTCAAAAGTACAGCGCTACTATTTGAATATATATATACATGAGTAACAAGAAAGTGTAAATAGGTAAAAGGAAAAGGAAAGAGTGAGTGAAAGAAAAACTGGAAGAAAGTATTAGTGGAAAGGATCAGGATAGTATTTATGAAGGTTACGTGTCATGTGCGTTAGAGGAGCCTTAAGAAGTGCGTTCGTTCTATAACTCGGAATACGTAGAAGATCGGTTAAGCTGGTGTTATGCTCAGGTACTGTTATTGCTATAAGCGCCAATAGATGCGATGAATCCATTTGGTTATTTAGTAGATTATAAAGAAATCGTGCACTATAACGTTCTCTACGACTAGAAAGCTATGTGAAGCGATGCCTTTGTAATAGCTGGTTGTAATTTTAGTTTCGTGCAGGGTACGTGCCATCTAATTTATACGACAGATATTTCAAAAAACGTCTCTGTATCTTTTCTAATGTTAGGTTTAAGTACATGAAAATCGGATACCACACAACCGACGCATATTCCAGTTTACTTCTTATTAATGCATTGAACAATGTTTTTAACGGAGCTGTGGAAGTAAACGAACGACAAGATCTCAACAGAAACCCTAGGGTTTTAGACGCTACGTTGCATACTGCGAAAATGTGTTTCGAAAAGAGAAATTGATCATCAAATATTACTCCTAGGTCCTTCATTGTTAATTTGCGTGAAACCAGATTGTTGCCTATGTAGTAATTATTGTGTATAGGATTCCGTATCTTAGAGTATGATACAACAGCACATTTGTTTACGTTTAGTAATAGATCATTGTTCGTACACCACTTATGTATGCTTTCCAGGCTATCTTGTAAACTATCTGCATCAGCAATATCCGTTATTTGTCTGTAGATTTTCAAGTCATCCGCATACGCCAACACATTACAGTCTAATGAAGATAACAGATCGTTGACGAAGATGTTAAATAAGAGTGGTCCCAAGTTTGAACCTTGAGGGACACCGGTGTGAATTTGAAATAGTTTGGACGAGAATCCGTTGAAGTACACATAGCTAGACCTATCGTTGAGGTTCGAAGACAGAAGCTGAATCAAGCTATTTGAAAATCCAAAGCATCCAAGTTTTTTAATTAGCAATGCATGATCTATAATATCAAAAGCTTTGGAGAAGTCTGTATATATTACGTCGACTTGCTGTTTCTTATCCAATGCTTCACTTAAAAATTGCGTAATCGTCACTAAGTTAGTAATAATGGATCTACCCGAAAGAAATCCATGTTGAAATGGTGATAAAAAGGGCTTGACGTATCTGGAGACTTCAGTGTATATCAAGTGCCCAAAAATCTTTGCAAAGTTCGATTAAATACCAATCGGTCGGTAATTTTCCACCTGAGTTAGGTGGCCATTTTCAAAGACTGGTCTTATTCTGGCAATTTTCCATAACTTTGAAAATGCTCCTGTTTTAACAGATAAGTTAAAAATTCAAATGAGTGGTACAGTGAAACAATTAGCACATTTACGTATTAGAAAACTCGGTACAGAGTCGTGGCCAGCAGTTCTTTTAGACTTCAGATGTTTAATTCCATCTAAAACATCAATTTCAGTGAAAAATCTTATATGAAAGCAATTTGCGAGTGTAACCTCTTCTATTAGATGGGCGTTTTGAAAGGGTAATCGGAAGGTCTCTGAAAATTGATCGCAAAAGGCTTCTACATTATCATTGGGATTGTCTAGTTCTAAATTTTTCCAGGTCATTTTTCCAGGGATTCTCGTCGTACTACGCTTGTTGTTTAGATATTGCCAGAAAAACTTGGGATCACTCGCGATGCTGTTTTCAGCTTTTCTTTGATAATCAGTGTGTGCCTTTTTCATTTCTCTTTTTAACAACCGCCTCAAACGTTTGAATTCATTGTGAGCGTTGAGAGATGAAGTTGTTCTCCATCTTCGCAGGTAAGTATTCTTTAACTTAATTAGGTTGTTGATGTGGCTGTTAAACTGCGGTGGAGACGTACGGTTTGTTTTGTTAATTTTAAGTACTGATTTATCAAGTAGACCGTACAATACCTCGTAAAAATCTGCTACTGCATCGTCTACGTCAACACGTTCTTTAATGAAAGCCCAATCAGCATATTAGTGGGAGCGCAGGTGTAAACGTCATAAGTGTATTTCATAGGTCAAAGCATGTCCCCCTTAAAATAATAGTTTTCAAAAGATCCCACAGTACATGTGGCTTAAATTCTCTTACACCTCTGGCTATATTAAGAACTCTCATATCAATATACAAATGATGTAGAGATGGCGTGCGCATTCTAGGACGCCCTTTTGTTTATGAACATTAGCCGTGACGGGGAGTTGTCCATCGTCATTAAGAGACACGAAAGAATAATATTTGTGCCCAATCTATTAACCTAAAACGCTCATACAACCAAGAAAGGGTAATTTATAACCCGACTAAGTCGGCTGTTTACGTCGATCAAGAGTGAATGGACATTACTGGTCTTTGCTGACGAGAAATTAATGACGTGCCTAATTTTAGAAAGTGAATTAACGATTATTTTTCATTATACATAAACATGACACAGCGACATCTTTAAAAATATTTTCAAATTATCTTTGTGTAAAATGGCAGAATATAGTACAGTCCTTGGCCATGGAAATAGGACCACTTCAGAAGTATTCAATTTATAAAAATATTTATTAAATATAATTTTAATTTGGAAAATCTATAAAATCGTAATTGTAGTTTGAGTATTACAATATAAAAATGTTTTATAAAACTATATAATACCTTATATTGGTTCATTGGATCCGAGTCAAGGATCATATACTTTCATGCAAGGCAATGCACCGTGTCATAAGGCAAAAAGCGTAATGCGATACCTTGAATCTAAAAATCTGCGTGTAAGCAATTCACCAAACATAAACCCAATTAAAAATGTGCGGAATGTGTTGAAAAACATCGTAAGTACACGAGACTCAACCACAAAGAAAGAATTACAACAACATATTGATGATGTATGGCATGATAGCGACGAAATTAAAAAAAAAACAACAAAATCTGCATTGGCAGTATGCCAAAAAGGATTGAGGAAAACACAGAAGAAGGAACAAGCAAATGTTAGTGAATATGTGTTCAAATTATACTTACTTGCATGTTATATGTAATTAAATAATAATATTGTCAACTGTTTTTTTTTCATTTTTCCCCAAAACCATAATACAGTAAAACCTCTGAATAGTGGCCACAAAAATTTATTGTAAAAATGGCCGTTATTGGGAGGTGGCCATTATTGAGTGGTAGTCAGGAGTAAAAAGTTATTTTTGTGTTTTCTTTATTTAAAAATAAATATTTAATAATAAAAAAAAATTAAAAATATTTTACATGCATTATTATACTTTTTTCAAATATTTTTCAATTGAGGTTTGTTTTAAATGTTGTCAATATTATTATTTAATTACAAATAACATGCAAGTAAGTATAATTTGAACACATATTCACTAACATTTGCTTGTTCCTCCTTCTGTGTTTTATTATTTCCTCAATCCGTTTTGGCATACTGCCAATGCAGGTTTTCATTGTTTTTTTTTTTTTATTTCGTCGCTATTATGCCATACATCTTCAATATGTTGTTGTAATTCTTCCTTTGTAGTTGAGTTTCGTGTACTTACGATGTTTTTCAACACATTTCGCACATTTTCAATTGCATTTATGTCTGGTGAATTGCCTGGCAAAGGTAGTGCACGCAGATTTTTAGATTCAAGGCATCGCATTACGCTTTTTGCCTTATGACTAGAGCAACGCCAACTGCGCTGAAAGCCTGTGGCGGACGCATAAAAGTTTACACAAAATAAACACGGCCGGGACAATTCGGTATAAGCGTCAGTATAACTGCGACTCGAAAGCCGATCTGTTGCGTATGCATCTACGCTGTCGTATACTATATCGTAGTTCTACGTTTGTTATGAGAATGTTTCCTACGTCGCGAAAACGGCCAAAGTTGGACACAATAAGAGAATTTATTGCAGAAATGCCTGATTTAAAGTGTGATGGCGCTAAAATTCAATGTGTAGTGTGTAAAATAGATTTAATGTATTGGTCGAAAAGTGATTGTCTACGGCACGTAAATAGCGCAGGGCATGTTTCAAAAAAAAATCCCACACGAGATTATGACAAATTTAAATTTAATTTATGTGTTTATTGCATGTAATTTACCATTTACTAAGGAAGAAAGCATACGTCTCGTTTTGGAATGAATATTCGGGCTTTAAGTTACCAAGTGAGAGAACATTACAGAGAGTTGTGCCGTCTGCTCGTGAGCATATCGAGAAATGAATTAAATTGGAGTTGCAAGATAAAAAACTGTGGTTATGTGTGGACGAAACAACAGATCGTAAAAAAACATTCTGTTGTTAATGTAATGGTACGCACAATGGAACCACATCGACCGTCACCCTCAATTTTACTAGCTCCCAGACGAATACAACAATGCACTGCCGAAGTAATTTCAATGTTGGTGTTAAATACATTGGAAAAGTTTGAACTTTCAACATATCAACTGTTGATGTTTATGAGTGATAGTGCCGCAAACATGCTTGCTGTAGATCGATCTCTTAAAAAACATTGTGCTAACTTGTTGCATATTACATGTAAAATTCATACTCTCGGTCTCGTAGCAGATAGTATCAGAAAATGTTATCCTGAGGTAGACGCTCTAATAGCACATACAAAAGCTGTGTTTGTAAAATCCCCAAAACGTATTCGGGAATTTCATAGACTATGCCCCGGTATTCCTGAACCACCACAACCTATTCTTACTCGTTGGTGAACATGGTTAGAGGCTGCATTTTATTATCTTAAATATTTTGAGAATATAAAGAACGTGATTTTAGAATTCGACCCAAAGGAAGCTGCGGCTGTCAAGGTAAGCCGCTTGAAATTTCAGGATAGTCAAGTTAAAACAGATTTGGAAATTATTCAGAACAATTACGTGGGACTAGCGGATGCGAATTCTTCGGTGTCGTTAGTGGAATCTTTGCAAATAGTGCAACATGTTCACGCACAGCTATGCGCGATAGAAGACGCAAGAAATGTTTGTGTTTTAGAAAGGTTTGAAAGTGTTTTAGATAATGACTCTGATTTTGGCACATTAAGACAAATTTGTGAAGGTGCGTCAACAGAACCGTTAAGTTATTTGAAAGATTATTTTACTTACGCAAATATAACGTCACTAGATGTAGAACGTTCGTTTTCGGCATACAAAAAACTTTTTCTTCACGCCGCACTCACTTTGCCGAAACAACTTTGGAAACATATCTAATGTTACAAATATTAAATAGACATTATCTACTTTGTGATTTCACGGAGGACTCTTAAAACGGTAAGTGTTTGAGCACGTATCACATTTAATTTATTTTGTGTAAACGTTTATGCATCCGCCACTGGCTTTCAGCGCAGTTGCGTTGTTCTACTTATGACATGTCTTGCATGAAAGTATATGATGCATGAGCCAGATCCAATGAACCAATATAAGGTATTATATAGTTTTATAAAACATGTTTATATTGTAATACTCAAACTACAACTATGCTTTTACAGATTTTCGAAATTAAAATTATATTTAATAAATATTTTTATAAATTTAATATTTCTGAAATGATATTTCCACGGCCAAGGACTGTACTATATTCTAGCATTTTACACAAAGATAATTTGAAAATATTTTTAAAGATGTCGCTCTGTTATGTTTATTAATTTTTAGGTTTTGTTTGTAAAACCTGAGATTCACATTTTGCTAAAATTTTAGCAATTTGTACAGCTAGTTCACTTTCATCATTACAAAATAAGAAACTTTGTACATCTCTCCGTTTTTCACACGCTTCATCCATATCTTTAATGTTTGAATTACAGTGTTAATCATCAATTAATTCACTGATTACTTCTTGAACGTTAAAACTGGGATTTTCGGTCAAAACATTGCAATCAATGGATGCATAATTTTATAGGCTTACGCCACGTAATAGAGGAAGGAGCTGGGTCAGTGGAATTTCGTCTTCCTCATCGAAATCCTTTTCTTGGTAGTTATTTTCCGAGAATCCTGCTTTTGCAAAACATTTTGAAATTGTAGCTGGCTTTCCAAGCTGCTGATATCCAAATTAAAGCGCTGGTTAAATTAATACTTTTTTCTGCATCTTCAAAAGAACTTTCAAGGTTTGTGAATTTTCTATAGCTCATCTTAAACTTATGGATAATCCCCTAATCCAAAGGCTGACAATGTGAAGTGGTATTTGGAGGCAGGAAAATGATGTTCACATTTTTTTATTTTCTTTGCTAATTTTTTCGTGAAATCTTTTTAGCCAGGAAGTCATAATCTCTGTCGTCAGCCAAGTCTTTTTATTAAATACCCATTTTAAGGGCAGTTTTCCAATAATTAATGGAGTTTTACTTGTCACCTTCCATATTTGCGCAAAATAAAATTATCAATCTTTGTTTTGCAGTTTTCTTACCGGCACATTTATCGTTTTTTAGAGCGAACGTTTTGTTGGGCGTTGCAAGATAAAAAGTCCGGTTTCATCAGCATTGTACGCATTTTTTGGTGAATAGTCCTTCAATATTACTTGTAGCTTTGGTTTCCAGGCTTCAACACTGTCCAAGTCAACATCACCCGACTTACCAAAAATTGTTTTAAAGGCTATATTGCGACTTTTACAGAATTTTTCTAACCACCCATTTGAAGCTTGAAAACTCGCCAGTTTTAAATTTTCGGCTACTTCCAAAGCTATTTCTTTTATTAAAGGTCTAGATCTAGGGAGATTTTTATTTTTGGCTTAACAGAACCAATTGTTAACTACTTCGTCAATTGCCGATCCTTCGGTTTTGGGAAACTTTCTCTTCTGCTCTAAATTGAAACCTTCTTCAAAACGCTTCTTTAAGTCGGATTTGTTTTTTGTAATTTCATTAACTTGTGTTCTTCCAACACCAAACTTTACAGCCAACTTTCTAGCACTGGTACTGAACTTTTCACTTTCCACAGTAATATCAATTATGTCGTTAAGAGACAAACGTTTTCTTTTTAGCGACATGATGATCGTTACAAAAGCACAGTCGAACATAAACTAACCCACAATCTATGAAACTAATGTGCTTGAAGTGAATCGACCGAAAAGACAGACAAACCTTAGAAATTTGTAAGAACCATTTATAAACACATATCTGCAATAAAGTAAATCTGTTTACACTCGTTCCATCTGTATTAAATTGAATGAATAAACGTCAATTACAGGAAGGCTTTGATGTCTTTGAGTTGGGTAAGCCGTATACAGTGTTCCAGAATTGACCGATAATGAGAGGTAAAATTGCAGTTATTTTCCCAAGAAAGTTTTCATGGATGTGACCGTGGCCGTTTTATGAAGGTGTCCGCTATTAGGAGGGTCATTATTACGGGTATTCCATATAATTGGTTTTGTAAATTTGAAAGCCGTTTTTAGAGGTGACCGCTTTTAAGAGGTGGCCGAAAATAAAGGTGTTACTGTATGTTTAAGTGGTCCCAATTCGATGGCCAGAGACTGTAGATCGGAGGATCAGCGCAGAAGACACCCTGACACTATATTTCTACGATTTTTACGAACCAAGATCCAAATGTTAGAGCATGCATTCAAACCGTTATTTTACAACGATGCTGCAGTGTATTTCAACCCCTGCACATTTAGCTTTTACCGAACACTATTAGGGATGCTTTAAAAGCACAGGTGTTCCACTTAAAAACGGCGAGAACGCTAATAAAAAAGCCGCATGCGGAGTTGGCCGTTCGTCGTTATTAATGGCGCGGTAGACCGGTCGTTTAAAACGACTCCACTCGTACCTACCGAATGAAATAAATTAGCTTCCGAAAAACGAGGACTACACCATATTCGGGCAGCTGTGGGTACTAAAAGATTTTACGAGAAAGAGAGGGTAGAGGAACAGGGAAGGAAGAGGAAGGTACACTAAAATTTCCTCTAATTCTATCCATGTAGATGCTTATAAAAGTAGATTTATGGACGAAACCGTACGATGAAGGAACTATTATGGAGGGGATGAGATCCGAGCACTTCCTTTTCGGGCGAAATTTCATCGTAAAAGTAATGGGAACTCATCAGCATCGTCAAAAGCAAATGGGAAAGAATCTCGAAAGACAAATTTGCAAACTGTTGCATAAGAAGATTTTCAAATATGAGGATGGAAACATGGAATGCATCATTATAAAGCAAAAAATTTTCCGTTTTTTGGATTGAACATGAAAAACGTAAATGGTTCATAAACTAGTAGAAATAGATGTAGGGAGTGTTGATTAATTCTTACAACTGGAGAGAATAATCAGACAAATCATATGCGCCGATAATATACATGGTGTTCCATTTAAAATAAGTAAGTTATTGCATCTTATTGACTCATTTCAGTCAATAATGACTAACCTGGGCAAATATGCGGTAATAGCCAGAGGCGTGGCAAGCGCATAAAAGTTTACACATAAAATAGAAGGTAAGAAATAAATTATAAAACGTGCTGAAACACTTACCGTTTTAAAAGTCTTCCGTGAAATCACAAACTGGGTAACATCTGTTAGATATTTGAATCATTAGATATGTTTCCACAGCTGTTTCAGTCAAGTGAGTACGACGTGCGGAATAAATGCTTTTTAATGCCGAAAACGACCGTTCGACATCTAGCGATGTTATATTCGCATGTTCAAAATAATCTTTGAAACAACTTAATACATCTTCACACGCACCTTCGCAAATTTGTCTTAATATAAGAAAATCGGAGTCTTTCTCTAAAACACTTTCAAATTTTCGTATTACACACCAATTTGTTTCGCCTTCTACAGCGCATAACTGTGCGTGAACATCCGCTAGCGACATCGAAACATTTTGTAATTTTTCTACACCCTCCGCTAGTCCGAAGTAATTGTTGTGAATAGTTTGTAAATCTCTTTTAACCTGACTATCTTGAAATATTCCCTGGCTTTTCTTGATTGCTGCAGCTTCTGTCGGATTGAATTTTAAAACTACCTTCTTTACTTGATCAAAATATTTATTGTAGTAAAACGCAGCCTGCAACCATGTTCTCCAACGTGTAACAATCGGCTGTGGTGGTTCAGGTAAATCAGGACACAGTTTGTGAAATAGTCGGGTACGTTTCGGGGACTTTAGAAATACTGCCTTTGTACTAGCAATCAATGCATTTACTAGTGGAGAACATGTAGGAATCGTTTGTACCGCAAGATTTAGAGTATGGATTTTACACGTTACATGTAAGAAGTTACCACTGTGTTCTTTAAGTGATCGGCCCAAAGAACGCATGTTTGCGGCACCATCACTCATAAAGATTAAAAGTTGCTTAGTTGAAACTTCAAATTTGTTCAATGAGTTCAACACCACCTTTAAAATCTCATCGGCAGTACAATTTATAACTCTTTTGGAAGCAAGTAAGGAGGACGGTGACGGTCGATGTGGTTCCATTGTACGTACCATTACATTAACCACAGAATGATTTTGACGATCTGTTGTTTCGTCCACACACAACCACAATTTTTCATCTTTCAATTCCGTTTTCATTCTTTTTTCTATATGTTCACGAGCACTACATTTTATATGGATGTCCGACTATGTGATTTACAGTACGCATATTTATTCCAGAAGGAGACAAATGCTTCTTTGTCCAGTAAACGAAACGATAGATTACATAAAATAAGAGTAACACATAAATCAAATGTAAATTTTTCTTGGTCTCGTATGCCACTTTTTGCAGAAGAATGCTGTTTGCTTTCGATGGGACGTTGACAATGGTTTCTGGACCAACACATTAAAGGGATTTTACAAACTAGACATTGAATTTTAGCGCCATCAAAAATTAAGTTCGGCATGTCCACTATAAAGTTTTTAACTATGTCTGCCATTGGTCGTTTTCGCGACGTACCTAACTGCGACATTTTTAAAGCAAACATAAGCGTATAATTACGAAATAAGTTACGACAGCCTACATATACACAGAACTACTCGCATACAACATCGATTTAGTACTGACGCTGTGAACCCGTGAAATAAATAATCGCCGACTCCGCACCACATATCTACTACACTGACTGTTACCGCTGTTTGCCCAGACTAGTTATGGAATATACATTGAAACAGTATATTCCGCTTAATATAGCAAAAATATTAGGTTTTATATTCAAAAACCAAAACATTTGCCTTAATTGTATGCAAAATATCTATTGTTAATCTCGTTTGTGTTCATAATAATAAGAAATATGTTTTTTTTGCATAAAATCATATCTCTACTGATAAAACAACAATAAATCGCGAAAAAAGGAAGCTCCAATGATATCAACAATTCTTCCATAAATCCTCTTTTTTATCGCAACAGTTTTCAATATATATTACACCGTATAATATCGTCGTAATTTCAACATCATGTACATACATAGGTACATACACACGCGCACTGGCATATATGTAGATATTAAAATTACGTTGAGCTGGGCAACCTAGCACTCACCTGCGCTTGCTGTTGGTGTTAAGGGCACCGCTTGAAGATACCCGCACAATTCCACGAATTGTCGTTATCTCGAAGCGAATGAATTTATAATGGCATCGTTATATTGGTTAATGTGCCAGGCACTTCGAAATTGACGTTTTATTCTAATATTCGACGCGTGAAACCCAACGCAGTTCAATCGTTATGTTGTTCGAACCATGTCGATGGTTATTGTTTGCTGCGTTGGTTGGCATGTTGGAAAAAAAAGGGGGGAAGTCGTTATCAGGTATCTACTACGCTCATATACGTATATTACTCTGTTATTGGGTTATTACATTGATGTTTTACAAGTCGCTGTTGTAAAGAAATGATTTCCTTTCGATGCGACGTGAAGACTATCAAGTTTTTTTTTTTTTGTGTGAAATGGAGCAAATGATCCAGGGGGAAAAATGTGAATAGCGTTTTCTTACTGTATACAGGGTGTCGGGAGGAACGGGCCAAACTACAGGAGTGTATTGTACATGTGAAAATGATGTAAAAGGACTCATATGTTCTTATTCTGTATCTTAGATTATTGGATCTTATTTTCTCAAATTTTAAGTGTGATGTTGAGAGAGGCGAATTGCCCTTGACTTATGAATAGTCTGGGCAAACAGCGGTAACAGTCAGTGTAGTAGATATGTGGTGCGGAGTCGGCGATTATTTACTTCACGCGTTCACAGCGTCAGTACTAAATCGATACTGTATGCGAGTAGTTCTGTGTATATGTAGGCTGTCGTAACTTATTTCGTAATTGTACGCTTATGTTTGCTTTAAAAATGTCGCAGTTAGGTACGTCGCGGAAACGACCAATGGCAGACACAGTTAAAACCTTTATAATGGAGATGCCGGACTTAATTTTTGATGGCGCTAAAATTCAATGTCTACTCACATAGCGTTGCTTGAAAAGGTTTCAAATATTTGTATTTTAACGGACCATAGTTTTCTCTTGCAAAAGTTTGAATCAGAATCACTAAAAAGCGTCGACAACTTAATAGTATCAAATTTGTATACAATATTTTGAATAACAACAATGATTCTGCTTACTTGCTATCACAGTTGAATGTACTGGTACCCACACTTTCTACCCATTCAACCCCAACGTTTTATATCCCAACAGTCAATGGTACAATCAATACGACGTACCATTCTCCACTATTAACCATAACCCGAAATTTTAATGCGGTTTCTCAGTTCTGTGACATAAATAGAGCCCGGTAACTGGAAAGCAATCGCAGCGGCGGTGTGACTGTGTTTAGGTGGGCGGGGAGGGCTGGTCGATTATGATACGACACGACAAATTATCATCACTCAGTTCAGTTTAGCATTGGATAGCGGATAGGGTGTGTTCATTTTATTGATATAGACGTAGTTATTAATTGTAGTTTTTAGTAAACATGTCGAAGGCCAAAAAACGACCCTTTCAAGACATAGTAAATAAGATTATTTCTGACTTTCCCGATTTGTTTTATAACGGAAGTAAGAGAGTTTGTAAAGTGTACAAAATACGTCAAATAAGAAGTGGAACTGTACAAGACACGTAAATTCCGCACAGCATAGAAAACGAAAATTGGATATGCCACCGAGAAGTGCATGTTCTTTTAATGTAATTCTTATGTTGATAAACTGTAATTTGCCACTAGGCTTACTCGAAAAACAACCGTTTAAGGACTTTTGGGACAAATACAATCCCGAGTTGCGGTTGCCAACGGAGAAAACGGTACGTAAGCATGTTGCATTTGTACGCGATGACGTGGAAAAGAAAATGAAACGCATATTGAAAAAACAGTTTCTTTGGTTATGTGTTGACTAGACAACAAACTGTAAAAAAAATTCAATTGTAAATGTTATGGTACGCATACTAGATCCTAGTAAACCTACATTACCACTGTTACTAGCTAGCCGAAGACTACAAGAGCTGCAGCAATTACGAAGGTTGTACATAGTACGTTGGAAAAATTTCAAATGACAAAGTGTTGATGTTTATGAGCGATGGCGCAGCGATAATGCGTTCGGTAAGCCGTTCTCTTCTTGAACATGGTAGCAAGTGTTTACATGTTACGTGTAAAGTGCATGCTTTACATCTTGTGGCAGAAACCATTCGACAATGCTCTCCCGAGGTAGATGCATTAATAGCAAGCACAAAAAAAGTATTTTTGAAATCTCCCAAACGCCTACGATGATTTCACACAGTGTCCTGGTATTCGTCAACCACCGGAGCCAATTCTTACACGTTGGGGAACATGGTTGCAGGCAGCTTTTTATTATGCTGAACATTTCAAAATAGTAAAAGCTGTTATTGCACAATTCAATCCTGCCGAAGCTGCAGCTATTAAGGAGAGCCAACCAAAATTTCAAGATATTTCCGTTGAAACAGATTTAAAAAATATTCGTAGCTGCTATAAAGAATTAGCTGACGCAATAGACCAATTACAAAATAGATTGTTATCATTATTGGAGTTTCTGCAAATTGTGGACGGAGTGCATACACAGCTACTGACTATACATGACGCAAAATATAATCGCGTTTTAGAAAAGTTCGAGAGTGTGCTACAGAAAAATCCCGATTTTAGCACGCTAAAACAAATTTGTGATGGTGTATCGAATAATCCACTGACTAAGTACAAAAAGTGTTTTAATCATGCATGTATAATAACAACGGTAGATGCTGAACGCTCTTTTTAAAAATATAAACTCATTTTCTCACCACGGCGAACATCGCTCACCGAGACAACTGTGGAAACACATCCAATGGTGTCAACTTTTTTGCCACTCTTATCCGTATGATGTTAATACTGATAATGGTACTTCTAGTTTTACTGTTCCGTAGCCAAGGCTGCTTAAAAGGGTGAGTGTTTCACTACTTTTCACATATTATAATTATGTATTACTTCTGTTATTTTTTTTTCTATTTTCTTACTATTGTTTTTGTATACTAGGCAGGTACGGCTATGGCACGGCTCCCTGTTACTGGGCTCTAGACATAAATTATAATTCACTGAATGAAATTATCGATATTGCTAGGACACACTTGCAGTAGATCTTAGTTAATGTCTAGTTAATGTTTATTTTATGTCTAATTATTGTTACTGTCAATGTTGTAGAGTGTTTTGGAAGTTGTTTGCAATAATATTTTCTTTTTCTTTTGTATTTATATATTAAGGTGTTTGCAATTGAATTTAATTTTTGTCCTTTATTTGGATCGTGTAATCTGTTGGAGAATAAAGTTGTATTATTATTATTATTATTATTATTATTATTATTATTATTATTATTACTATCAATACCATGAACTGTATACCAGCATTATCTTGGTTATTGTTTCTAGGCACTTTTTATGTGTACTTCTACATTAAAGTTCACTTTTGTTTAAACATTATTCTGTAGATAACCTGCCTTAGCCTTTCAAAAACCACAAACAATGAGAATAATTTACTGCATTATGTATGGATATGTCGTACGGTTTTAAACAAGGTAAGTGCAATTAATAATCAGGATATTAATAATACGCATTTCAAGAATTCCAGGTAAAAGAAAACGAAATTGATTTATGAACAATACCTTAACGCTTTCTTGAATTAAGAAAACTATTTACTGTCCTTAAGAAAATATTGTATTGTTTTATAACAGCCATTTGCTTATTCTAAGAATCCCTTTTTTCAAATTTTCTGCAAGATTTTCTTGAATCAAGTTAACAAATGTCTTAAACAAAGAAATATAATTATTTCATTACAAGTACATACTTCTCTTAAGCAGAGAAAAACATTTCTTTGATTTAAAACAGTTATTGTATTGTGGATAATTGAAACGGTAATTGTCTTGAATTGACGCGGACAATCTTAATACAAGTAAACGTTTCTCTACGTATACGAGAGACTTAATTACGAGGTGTGAGTGTATCGGGGCAGCAGGACGACAATTTGAACATTTATAATTTATTACCCATTCGAATAATGTTTATAATTTTGTTTTTTTTTTTAATTTGTGTTTCTGATTATTAAAATTATATTGGAATAAAATTGTTATTTCTGTTTTAATGAAATGTGTTTGTTATTGTCCAATTGAAAAAAAATCATAGGAGTTAGAAAAATTGAATAATTTCAAAACGCTGCAAAGTAAATAAGTGAGTGGTACATGATTATAAAGCAAGGGGAGTCAAAATATCTGACAAAAAAATATAGCGTGCCATTTAGGGAAAAAAAAATGTTTATTGGGCAATTTGTGGACCGGCTAACATAAGACGCATTTGGAAGCACATTTCCTACCCTAAAATTTCTTCCTAAAAAATAATCTATCCATTCAAATAACCATCATTTTGGCTGTGCAATAAAACCTGGAACACCCGGTATAATCGAGATTTCGCTCATACCATGAGACAATTTTCAAAATTCAAAATGTACATTACCAAAACATTAACAATTACATAAAGGGAATATAGAAATTTGATACAGAAATAACAAAGAAATGGAAGTACTCAAAATGGAAGCAATCTTACCTGTTTAATCCATTCTTCTCCCCCTGGTTTTATTTTGAAAGGGAACGCGTATCTAAGATTACCAAAAGAAATGACTTATCAATCACTTAATTTACCAAAAAATCAATTTTCTCATATAAAACACCAATCAATCTCTTGAAATCTGATTCCCGATTATCTTCCAGTTGCAACCTGTTCGCGGCCGACCGAACTTGTTCAGTTAGAGCGATGGTGGTCAGTTTAATCTTCTATGTTTTTTCTTCGTTATTAAGTTATTAATGAATTTAAGCGGGAGGAATCTTACGTCTACTTCCTCCGGGTTCCGGTTTTAATGGATTGCTTCCAAAACGTTTTTCCGGGAGATCGTTTTATGTTGAGTTAATGATCAATAATCACGGGCACGTTTGATTCCTGTCTTTTAACTATTCAAAATAAAATAGGCGTGGAAAAAATCGAAATAATTTGTAAATTTAAAACGCTTTTTTTTTACTTTTTTTATTCTCGATTGTTTTTCTATTTATTTTTCATTATTATCATTAAGTACGGATGATATACTTTTGTTTCGTTTTATTTTCTTTCTTATTTTTTAAACAGAGCGCAAACAACGCGCAGTTTAACGCAAACGGTAGAATTTCGGATTTTCGCAAACCCGCCGACGGCCCGGACCAGGCAAGACTCCGGCGTAACAAGTAGGTCCATCGGTCCGGGATAGGTTGCGCACGCATATCAGTTCGGTTCACCCCGCTCAACATCGAACGCGGCGCCCAGCGGCACACGACACTTGTTGTACCTCCTTCGCAGCCTTCAGGTTCCCCCTAGCTTCCCCCCCACTCTAGGCCCCCTCGGTACCCCTTTTTATTCCCCCCTCCCGCCCGACGGTGTATATGTAGCTGCGATGTGATGGTTACCTCTAATACTACATCCCAATTTTCTACCTTTCTCTCTATACTTTTATCTCTCTCTTCGATTCGCGGATTCTGTTTGTATGACTACATCAAGGTGTATGTACAGTGTAGGAATATATGTACATATAATATACGTACATATATGTATGTATAACATAGATAACCTATTCGTGTAGGTTTACTTATCAAGGAGAAGTATATAGGTGCTATAACGATGTACTGTACTAGCACTAAACGTTGCCAGATTTCCAATAGAAGGATTATTTAAAATGATAGGTTGGTATTAGGTCTTGTTGACAGTAGAAACTAAATTACAAATATGGTGAAACGATTTCAATATACGAGGGTAAGTCAAAAATTACTTACACTTTTAGTTCTACAACTGTATTAAACAAAGATAGGTGTACAACAGATACATTATTTTTCTTGGTCCTGCGAGCTACAAGCTTCCGTATGCCTTCCTGGTAGAAGGTTTTCGGTTGGTCGTGAAGCCACTTCTGCACCGCATTCCGAACGTCTGTGTCTGAAGCAAATCGACGACCTCTCAAAGCCTCCTTGAACGGTCCAAAGACATGAAAGTCTGAGAGAGCGAGATCAAGGCTGTAGGGAGGGGTCTCAAAGCCCATACTGTTGATAATTTCTATGGTCTTATGGGCCGTGTGCGGACGGGCGTTGTCTTGCAATAACAAAACTTTGTTTGAGAGCAGACCACGGCGTTTAGTTTGTACTCCGAATAGTTATTCCAAAACAAGACAAACGCTTCCTTGTCTAGTAAATTAAACGGTACATTACATACAATAAAAGTAACACATAAATTAAATATAAATTTGTCTTAGTCTCGTGTGCAAGTTTTTTTTGAAGAATGCCGTACAGTGTTTACGTGCCGTAGACACTCCCTTTTGGACCAACTCATCAACGGGACATTACATACTACACATTCAATTTTAGCGCCATCATACGTTAAGTTAGGAATTTCGGCTGAAAATTCTTTAACTTGGTCCGCCTTTGGTCGTTTACGCGACGTATGCAACATTTCTAAACAACACATACCGCGCTAATGGAAGGTCGAAGCTACACTGAGGCTTGTATGTAACCATATAGATACGACGCAGCTGCCTGTTGGCGCGCGTGGCCAACTCTAATTACAACGTTTGCCCGCTATGAAAGTATAAGGTGAGGAGCGCGCGAAGCGAATCAAGGACGCTCATAGCAAAAGCTGTAACATTATTCGTTAAATGTATTGGACTCGCGACTATAAATGAATCCTTACCTCCCCTAGTATATGTGTATGCTCATGTACTTACAGGTTGTAACGAGTTGACAACTACACATTTAACAAAATAAATTAAATTATTACTGGAAATATATCTGAATATGTGAAGAATGAAGAAGATTACTGTAATACAAGAAGTGTCTATGTGAATTATATTCAACAAAAATCTAGTTCCATTTTCTGTGTTAGTTTGAAACAAAACTAATCATTCCTGCACATCTCACAATCGCATTTTCCCTGCCCATTGCTTTTAATCGTGCACCACTTTCAATAAACAGTAATATATAGATTTTGTACAGATATGGCGGCTTTCTGGTATCTCGCATACCTGCGCGAAATGTGGTAACATTAGTAACCACTAAACGGACGCGTTAATATGTAATAATACGCCCACGAACACAAGTTAAATTCAGTATAGTTTAGTTATTGCGCTAGGAATTACACGGCCAAGCGATTCTGATAGGATCTGGGCGAATTGCTGGAATTAATAATCCAATAATCTGCGTGCCTGGATATCTGTCTGCCTCTGTGCTGTTTAAATTGATATGAAAAGGAGTAGTGGAGGTTATTAGATTAAAAATAAACATTGAACCCTCAAACAAAAAGCACGTATTGAGTCTCCTCCTATAAAAATAAAAATTAAACAAGTAAATCATAACAGCAGAAAGTGCTGCGTGCTATAAATAGTTTAAATTCCACGAAGTCGTTGGGTGTAGATGACCCACACAAATTGTAAAGGCGCTGGGAGCTAGCATCGCAGGTAATGAATTGGTGAGATCGGGTATATTCCCTAATGAGTGAAGGTTGGTGCGGTTGTGCCCGTACCTAAGAAAGGTGATCCGCAGATTATTAGCAACTATAGACCGATAACTATACTCAATGTTTTAACAAAAGCGATTGAAAGTGTCGTGAAAGAGCGAGTAGTAAATTTTCTATAAAAATACGACCTTATACTATGTACGGAATAGCATGGTTCTCGGACAGGGAAGTCTATCCAGACTACTATGTCGGATTTGTGCAATTCCACTTATAGTTCCTTGGATGAAGGAAAATATGTTGCTGCATTTTTGGTGGATTTGACAAAGGCTTTTGACTACATAGAACCCAGACTTTTAGCGTTGAAATTAGAAGCTCTTGGTTTTAGAGGGACCTTTTTGGACTGGTTAATCTCATATGTGACGCACAGAAAATTAACTGTGAGAGGTGAGAGGTCAGAACTATGTGAGGGATTCCTCACCTCGAACAGCTCTGTACGCCGTCGCCGTTATCAGGGAGAATCTTGCCTAGGACAGCGGCGTACACCGTCAGCGTTGCAAGTCTCGGAATTCCTTTGCCTATGACAACACTATATGCCGTCAATGTTACAAGCGGGACAGGGTCACGACAGGAGAGGATTTCTGCCAAATGAGGTTGTGGATCGGCTTATACACCCTAACAGTAGGTGACGTAGCACTTCTTTTGAGCGACGTACTACATGAAAACAAAATAAACAAGTGCATCGATAAATGAAGCGAATATACACTGCCTTTCCATAAGAAACCTACACGGTCTACAAAACTTCGTTCACATTAAATAAAATTAATTATTCGGAAATAATGTACAACTCAATGGATTTACATGAAATATTGTTTCTTTAATTATTTTGAATTCGTAACGAGCAGCGATTCGTCACAGTTGATGCTGCAAATTAAATTAATTTAAAAAAACTAAATATTAAACACTCAATTTGACATACCTGAAGATTATAAGATGTAATATTGATCCTTGAATCCTATTTATCCTGTTACTGTCCTAGAAAATGTGTATTCCGTGAAACTACCCTAATCCTGACATGAACTGGCTTTAACTAAGAAGGGGTTTCCGACTGGCATTCCTACATATAACTGCGCTCATGTCCCGCGCCTAAGTCCTACCCGGTTGAAATCAAGGATCCCAGAATATAAATATATATATTTATTTATTGTCAAATAGCCAATGTTAAAGGTTAGGATACATATCAAAAAGATAGTCAAATATAACTCAAGTTTTGTTTATTTTACAAGGAAATTCGACTTGAACGGAGGTTCATAAAAGAAGAAGATTTCATCATTTGTTTTGATAAAATTTACAATTCTACGTGCTGTATGTTTTACTATCCTTGTTATTATAAAATGAAGCAACTCACCACACCCACACCATCAATATTATTTTGCCTTAACGAAAAAATGTAATGATCTATTCAATGTAAAATTTGAAATTATACAACCATACAAAACCATTAAAACGAATAAAATATTAAAATAATTAGTAGAACTATTTTGTATTAATTGCAATTTTATTTAACTTTTATTTGGTCACAAATTTTTCGACAACGCTGTATATTACTTTTGGGCGTTCATGCATAACTTACCAATCAATCGTTCTAAAACTTGCGTAACATTTTATTTTAAAATTGTTCTTACTTCCATACGTCATGTGCAAGAAACGATACGTCACACGAATTTTATGTATATAAAGCCGTACAGAATTTCATTCTGCAGAAATTATTCCTTGCCCGACTTCCTTACATCGCTGACGGCCCCTATGTTGTCCGAAACCCTTAATTTGCTGACGGCCTCTTGTTGTCCAAAAATCTTTAATATACTGACGGCTCTTTTGTTGTCCAAATTTTACCGACGTTTTTACGAGAGAACTCACGTCCGAAATTACCGTTTAATTCTCCTCGTAAATACAATTTGTCCGCGGGGAATTTGTTTTATTTCATTTGCCGTTTCTCGTATATGATTTCAACCGAAAATTTTATTTAAATTTACATTTCATCTAAGTTAAGAATTTTATTTTGTTCCATATCTTTTCTTTAAACCAACTGTTGAGTTCTTTGTAAACTTTGTAAATAAATTGAAGTATAGAAACTCACTTGTTTCATTCTAAGGACTCGGGAGAAATCAAAGCTATCTCAGGTGAAACGTTGATGAACGCTGTGCTCGAGACCGTCGTAACTCACTTTTCACTAAGTCTACAAACATCAAAATATATCAAGCTTTTTGACGTTTCTCACAATTAATTTCCTACAAATCAATAAACAACTGTGGCGACATCTATTAGCGAGATCAGCAACTACTTATGTCTATATTGCTAAGGTCGCTAATATAGAGTTATTGTTATCATTGACATGGTTTACAATTACAAAATGAATTTATTAAGAAGATAATTAGCAAAATTGCCTCTTCGCATTTTTACGAGCGTTGAAGTTCTCAAAAACCGATAAATTTCATCCAGATAAGAAGCACGCGTTACAAAGTTAAGAATAAATAGCCAGACAGAATTTCCACCTGATTCGCCCTCGCAAGACGTTCTTATCAATTCACTTCCATCCTTTTTCAACCCGATAAACCAATCCTAGACCTCCCACACTCGAACGACTTATCAAATCGAAATATTTTTTCCTGGAACCCAGTCGATCCCCTAGTTTGAAATGACACCCTCCTATCTTGATAAATTTATTAGCTTAATCGCACTAAAGCCCTAGCAAGTGTATGTAATTTGTAGCCACCTCCTTTTATAAATGCTCAGCATTATCCTTGTCCATCGCCGAGACAAATTTCGACGTGTCCGGGCTTATCAGAGAGAAAATGGCGAACGGTCGAAGTTCAGCCTAGAAGTAATGACTTGAAAGAACCGTATGAGAGAATTTATTGGGATGAAAGTCCAAGGGAGTGACCGAATGTATGAAGTCAGGTTGTTTCCGAGATTAGAAAGCTGTAATTTTCTATAAATAATAAGAGATATTTAATTGAATTTCATGGAAGAGAACTGCTTTAAACATTTCCAAACATATTTTTTGATCAATAATTTTTTAGTTTAAGCCTTGTACAACATGCCCATGAAATTATTTTCTGTTGATTACACCTACTTGTGAGAGTTAAATCAATCCAAGATTGTAACTTAAAATTACGTTCGACATATTTGACAGTAATAATGCATACACAGAGAAAAAAGGTTCTTGAATCAAACAAATATGTATCTTCGAAACTATTGAACAGATTGAATTTGTTTGAATGTACAAACGCTATTATTTGACATAGTTTTGTTGAGTCAAACAAATCTATTAGAATCGTGTGCTTCGCGCGTCGTCGGCAATTTCCGTTTCGTGAACGCAGGCAATCACAATCGTAGTCCTAGTTTGGGTTACGTGAGACGGTGGTTCGTGAGATGTAAGTGAAGAAAATAATAGGTAAGTAGAATAATGGATTTATATATCTTTACCACTGGATAACTAACGTTAAAATTTCTGTATAAAAGAAATAATGAAGTAGTTGTTACAGATTGGTGAATATCAGAATTCAGTAACACCAATGTTAGCGGTTTAAATAAATTGCGATTCAATTCACCACACATTCAACAATGCTTTCATTTTTCCGTTTACATATTTTGTAACTAATTGTTACTCTATTTCCTCCTTTTTTGATATAACAGGTATTTCAGCAAAAGCAAGTGATAAGACATGCTTGTATGCACAAGTCCGTTGAGAAATCTGCTGTTACATCTTCTACCATTTTTGTCATAACACCTAGCACCCTTCTAGCACCTAACCATATAGTTATTCCTGTCACTCGTTCGCGATTCTCAGAATTCCTACCAGATTACCGAGGTAGCAAGTTTTGTAATATTCTTTGCAAACAAAAGTAGCACAAATATCACTTTAATCTTTATGTATCTATACACACAACGCACAAGGTATTTTGAAGTTATGTCATCTTGATCGAAATAATTTTGTACGTATACAATTAGAAAACGTGTATATGGATAATTATTGTTTTTATAGATACATACCTATATAAAAGTGTATACCTTTTAACAATTTTTTTGTCGACGTATTTTTGTAGCTATATATTATAACTAGAGCCCGCTAACAGTAGTAAGAAACGATACGATAACATTTCATATTATTTAGAACAGACTACTTGATATTGTATTCTATTTCAGAATGACTAAAGTCAACTTACTTGAAAGTCAAAATAAAGATATATGAGAATTTAGAAGTAATTAGCTGCGAAATTAACCACTATGGGAAAAATGTATATCAGACATTTTCGAATAATTTGCGTAATAAATTACAATTTTCAAAATATTTTCATGAGATTAAAGAAAAGCGAAATCGAAGTACCTATTTAAAAGTATGATTTTTGATATACCCTGTAAAGCAATCGCAAATCTAATATTCTAAATTGTAATTTCAAGACAAGCAGGCGTTTTTATAAAGAACATCTTTTTCTTCTGAAGCCACAAATAAAAAAGTTATATATAAATATAAAACACAAACTTTTCTCAGTAGTTTTATCTAAAATCATAAATAGATTCGTATCGGCTGAATTCACAAAATTAGGACTCTTTATCTATAGCATTGCAGTGGCGTCGTGTCATATATATAATAATATAACAGAACTACGCCGCACAATACGATTATCGCTAACAATTTCTATCGAAATTCACCTTGAAATATCCTATATACGTACCAGTTTGTTACGCGATCGTAAGAACATCATTCGTATATCTCGTTCAATGCATCTGTGCAGAAAGATATATAGTTTACAGTCTGGCGATGATGGCAGGGCGTCGTACTACCAGGCTACATGCTGAAAGTTCCTCCCGTTCTTCGTTTGAAACGGATGTGTTCGAGCTGGAGTCAGACCACGTTCGTCTTCTATTGCCATACGCTTGGCTAACCATTGTGCACATCCTTCCACGTGTCACGCTTATCGAACCCGGGCAAGAGAAGGCGAATGCAACAAGCTGATGCCCCTCCCGCGGTCGGAATGATCAGTATTTGTACGTCATTCAATACGCAGCGAAAGAAAATCGTGCAGGAAAGAAAGACGAGACATGGGAAAGTTTGATGTGGCTCTGGCTAGCTTCGAAAGTTCTTTTCGCTTAAACTGTACGTGGTAGGCAAGCCTTTTATTTTGCGAGTATATGTTACATACGTGCATTTTGCTTCATTTAACATAAGACTATTTTCTTGGCACCAGTGAAATACGATGACCATGAAAGTGATTTTACCGATCCCAATGATATTGTTAATGCTTTCGCTAGTGTGTTTTCTTCAGTGTATAACTCGCCTACCTTATTCTTTTTCGCTAGTTAGCAAAGATGAACTTATTGCACTAATGGCTACCAACAAATGTACCGCAGGTGATAATATGTTACCCAGTTCTTTGATGCGTGACTGTAGATTTCCTCTAAAAATCATTATCAATCTTTCAATTTCATCTTGTACTTTTCTTGGACATTGAAAAATGACCACAATTTTCCCATTGCGTAAAAAGGGTAATCGTTTAAACATTAACAATCATGTGCTAAAACACTTAGCACTACATATCACATGCAAAGATTCCTAAAAATTATATATGATTTTAAAGCAATGTTTTAAAATAAAAACAGCAGTTCTCATATATTCACATCTTCCTTTATTATCGTGAAATAATGATATTCTCTTCCTCCTTTTTCTTAATTTTTTCATTTGAGGAGAACGGACGAAAAGTAGAGGAAAGAGAAATTAAAAATCTATGCTTTACCCACCACGCTAACAAAGAATTTATAAGCAATATACAAGACCCATACTCCCATTGCACTCGCCCGAAATTCGTACGTCATCAGCGTAGTCGTTTTGTGCATTATTGCCAGACCTTTTCGCTCTATTGTTCGCGCTCATACATACGTATTTGAACGTTCCAGAGTATCTAGACGTTACGCTGGCTGCTTTCATTTCGTTCAGGTTGTTTCGCACACGGCGGTGAACAGATAAAGCGAAACGTTTATTAAACTACAACTGCAGGAATAATACGAATGTCTGCTGTAAACGGATAGGATGATGATTACACGGCTTGCTTGCATTTGAGCTGAAGTTCACGTGCAAGAGTTATACGTGTGGCTCTTGTTTTGAATGTAACTAACTAGCTGTGTGATTAATTTTGTATTCAGCGTAGATGTGTAATTAATTTCTCAAAAGAACAGCAAATAAATTGAGTTCAATGGACCTTATTGAAAAGTTTCTTTAAACGTTGTGCTATATGTTTGAAGAAACCACCAGCTAGAGTATTGCGATGGTAACAACTGAGAGTCACCTCTGTATTAAGAATACAAGTTTGATTTTGAACGCGTTGGATTTGGGAGTCTCCGACCATTTGCTGGTATATGTTGCCTGCTTAATTAATGAAGCTAAACAAGTTGGTCGTGTTGCTAGAAATTTTCGTTCATACAAATATTTTGACAACACATTCTTTCAAGGTGACTTGATAAATTTTAATTCGGGTTTATTATATGTTCTTCACGATGTAAATGACATGCTAACTGTTCTTACTCGCAATATTGAATACATATTTGATTGCCATGCACCAATCGTTTCCGTAAAGTTTAAAAAACCTCCTGCTCCGTGGTTAACTGATAACATCAAATTACTTATGTCCTTGAGGGATCAGGCTTTTAAGAATTTCAGGAAAAAGCGCGACGAGCCAACGTTTGATTACTATAAACAACTCAGAAATTACACAAATTTAGCTATCAAAAATGAAAAAAAAGCTTATTTAAATTATCGGATTCGTACCGGGTCTCCTAAAGACATCTGGATTGACTTAAGAGAGTATCATATGTATGCTGATGATGTGCAGCTTTATCATTCATTCGACGTTGACCAGGTTGATACTAGTATTGCACAAATAAATGACGACCTTCAAAGAGTATTTGACATTTCTCTGGCACACGGACTTACCATTAACGCTAGCAAAACAGCAGTCATCGCGTTTGGTCGACCTAAAGCGCGGGAAAAGGTATTCAATAGGATTAATTTAACCCTGAATGGGAAAAATCTGGATGTTGTTAAAGTTATCAAGAAGTTGGGCCTCACAATTGATTGTGATTTAAGATTTAGGCAGCATGTGGCGGGGGTTGTTGGGGCCTCCCTCAGAAAACTTAAAGTGCTATATAGTGCTAAGGATTCTCTGGCTGTAGAACTGCGTAAGACCCTTTGTGAGTCTCTTATTTTATCTAGATTTAATTATTGCGATGTTATTTATGGTCCCTGTTTAGACTCGGAGGATATTCGCAGAATACAAAAGGTTCAAAATGCTTGTGTAAGGTTTATCTAGGTTCTAGGTAAATAGACCGAAATCAGTAGACCGAAAACCATTTGACCGAATTCAACAGACCGAAAACCAATAGACCGAAACGTCACTTGACCAAAACATCAATAGACCGAAAAGCAATACACCAAAAATCGCTTGGTCGAAACAGCAATTTACGCAAGTGATCGAACCTAGTACCTATATATTATGTTATGGTTACAATACACATTTGGTACGTCAGCTTCCCTTCACACTTTGTCCAACACTGGCGTGTTTAGAAGTGTTTTTTTTGTTTTTTGCCTTTTTTGTCTTTTTTGTTCTTTTTTTTGAATTTTTTATCTTTTTGGTTTTTGATTCTGTTAAGTTTATCCTAATAAATTATACAGAAAAAAGTAAATAGGTGATTTTCTCCTAGTATTTTCTTCAACTACAATATCAAAAATTGAAATTGTGTGATATCCCACGTAAATAATCGAGTATGTTTCTTTGAATATCAAAGTTACTGACAAAGCGTTTTAGTCTGTCAGCAGAATCCCTGTACTTCTTCTGGCTTCTGGGTGGCTCTTCGCCAGCTACATATTGCTCTATTTTAAGTTCGTTAAGACTCTGCTCTCTCTCTGCAGTGCTTCAATAAATTTCCAAATATTTGGATGAATTGCAGAAATTTGCTGATCAAAGCCTCGGTGCCATCCTTCTACGGAATTGTTTGTTTTGGGTTGATCGTCATGCACCGCATCAAAACATTTCCACATAACATGAGGAAAACGCGGCTGACGACGCTGGCGCCGTTGAGGGCGTCCTATCCACGTATCCTCAAAGTAGTCTAGTACACCTTGAGCTTCTTGTGGAATAACGTTATCGTCACACAACTGTTCAAAGATATCTACTACATTTGCCGGAGGTACGAATGCCAGAGCGGGCAACAATCGCATTGTTAAGGCAAAATCTGGTTCTGTTTCATATCGACGCTGAAGTCCTTCTGACTGGATATGACGGAAAAGACACTGAGAAAAATAGAAAAAGCATCCCCGTTGCCTGGCTTGCTGAAACGAATTGCTGTTTCGACCAAGCGATTTTCGGTGTATTGCTTTTCGGTCTATCGATGTTTCGACCTAGTGACGTTTCGGTCTGTTGAATTCGATCAAATAGTTTTCGGTCTACTAATTTCGGTCTAATCGCCGTGTACCGTTTATCTATGGCATCAGAAGAAGTCAGCATATCTCCCATACATTAGCTTCCACGGGTTGGCTTAATGTGGGATTGCGAAGAAAACTGCGCCTTCCTTGTTTTTGTTACAATTTAATAAAGTATAAGATACCCCCCTATCTGACGTTCATAATATTAACGTTAAATACAAGGGTACGCTTACACCTCTTTTATGTAGTACTGCTCTTTTCACGCGGTCTTTTTCCTATAACATTGCTATTCTTTACAATTCTATCCCTCCGAACTTCAAATCCTTGTCCATTGCAGGATTTAAGCGTAAGTACAAGGAATATTTACTTCTTGGTCAGCAATGATTTTATTCTCACTAGACGTGCATTATTTTGCTTTTTGGGGATGAGTGATCTTTCGGTGTTGCTCAGGCTCGGCATATGCTTTTTTGTAGTGTAGGACTATTGTATGTTTTGAAGTCTCTACATTGATTGGGATTATACTTTATCGGATTGCGTTGTTGCAGACATGACATAATTTTTGTATTACTGTCTATTTATACCGATGAACTTATGTGCTATAATGATATATGTTCTGCACTTATGTCGATATTTTTTTACAGTTGACGGATCACAAGGAAGAGCATCGCTAAGATGATTCTGATCCCTTTAAGCAGAGTTAATGTAGTAATATTTAGCGTTTTATGTATACTTCTATATGATATATTTTTTTCTTTTCTGCTTAATAAAACATATTATTATTATTATTATTATTATTATTATTATTATTATTATTATTATTATTATTAAAGATGAATGAAAATCGTATAAAATAACTAGCAAGAAAGATTGGGGAAACAATAAAACGATTAGAGAGTTTTAAATGATTATGATTTTGGGGTACAATTTTAAAAAAACGGTAGGTAATGTTGGCAAAATTATTATTTAATTACATATAACATGCAAGTAAGTATAATTTGAACATATGTTTACTAATATTTGCTTCTTCGTCCTCTGTGTTTTATTATTTCCTCAATCCTTTTTGGCATACTGCCAATGCAGCTTTTTATTGTTTTTTTTTAATTTCGTCGGTATTATGCCATACATCTTCAATATGTTGTTGTAATTCTTCCTTTGTGGTTGAGTTTCGTGTACTAGCGATGTTTTTCAAGACATTCCACACATTTTCTATTAAGTTTATGTCTGGTGAAAATGAAAAACAATAATGGGGCTAAATTGCGCACCGTTACTCGACAAGCTGGAGGTAGAAATTGTGGAAAAATTCAGGAATTGGTTCACCAATTCTGAGGCCATCACATTCGTAAACGCCTATTTTGCAGAACAAGATGCCAACTACTATTCTTTATACCAACTGACAAATTTGAAGTTTCTAGAATCTTGGATAACGAAACGCTCAGCGGGTATCGAAGAAGTATCATATTTTCTTATTAAATTTGTTTCAGTCTATCTCGTTGATCTCCTGGCCGATTATATAGGTCGTTGTTTATTTGAAGGAATATTTCCTGATAGACTGAAAATAAGGAAAATAGTGCCGATACCAAAAAAAAGGTAATGTGCAAGGTATAACTAACTATAAACCAATATCCTTACCTTCTATCACCGGAAAATTATTTGAAAAGATTGTAAATGTTAGATTAGTAAAATATAATCTATCAGCAATTGATCAGACAATAAAAGATACATATTTTGGAACGAATAAACAAAAAAGGATATACTGTTGGAATATTCATGGACCTGACTGAGGTTTTTGATAGCGTTAATCATCGAAAACTCTACCAAAAGCTTGATTCAATGGGTATGCGTGGAAATGGAACGAAACTAATTCAGTGTTATCTGTCTGATCGCCAATAGAGGATTTCTTCAGAAAATAATACGAGAAAACTGATTCATTCCAACTGGCAAAAGACCGAGCGAGGCATAGCTCAAGACTCGATACCCGGCCCGCTTCTATTTCTACTATACATTAATGAGCTGCCACACCTGGTTCGGCACAACGCAGTACTATATGCGGATGATACATCTGTTATAATTAGAGTTTGTTAAAAAGGTGGTACCGGCAGTGGCGCACCGCATAAAAGTATGTACTTAATATACAATATTAGTGAAAAATAATATTGTTACCTTTTCCTGTCGTCTTCATGTCCACCGTAGCAATTGGCAACCGTTCTGGTAAGCTGCGTAGAATTGCAACATCAGCAACGCTTCCATTGTCGATTCATTCAGCCGTCGACGGCGTTGTGAATACGTTGTCGTATACTTCGAAAATGATTGTTCGACATCCAGTGAAGTAAGATTTGCAAATGTCAGTTATTCCTTTTCCTCATCTGGGCACTCTTGATTTTCAGTTATAGACCGAACCTTTTGTAAATCGGGATTTTTCGTTAAAATTGCACCAAATTTTTGAGCAACATCGATTCCTATAGTGTTCGTCAAGTTTTCTAGAGCGGCTTGTAAATTGTTTATGCAATTTAATGCGTCTCGTGTTGCTGACTATCTCGAACTGCTGCAAAATCATTTGAATCAAGTTTCAAGATGACATTTTTCACTTGAGAAAAATATTTCTGATAGTAAGATACTGCCTGGAGCCATGTTCCCCATGGCGTTATTACAGGTTGAGGTGGTGGTGGTAATTTCGGACACAATTGTTTGAATACACGGATATGTTTGGGAGATTTGATGAACACTTTTTTGGTAGATGCTATTAACTTATCCACCATCGGATACTTCTTTCGAATGGTTTCTGTTACGAGGTGACATGCGTGTATGAGGCATGTTATGTGAAGAAGAGTCGGAAAGCATATTTTCAACATCTGAACTCTCTCGCGGTACTGTCGAGATCAACTACGAGTTGAAAATTACCCCTACCCACGCCGCTACCGCTACGCTACTGCCATCCGGTACCACCTTTTTAACAAACTCTAGTTATAATAAAAAAACAACAATAGAGTGGAACTGGTGATGCTATTGCTCGTGCAATCACTAAAATTTATGAAGATCTGAACAAGGAACAACGCATTGCAGGTATATTTTTCGATCTATCAAAGGCATTCGATGTTGTTGATTATTCGCTGCTAATTAGTAAGCTGGAGGTTTACATTGAGTACCCACGAATCTGGTCATCTCTTATATAAGTGAAACAACTGCTAGTATTGCCGTAACAGCGGACGTAGATAATATTACAAAACATCTTACTCCAAAACAGTAGAACTAAGTTGTGGTGTTCCTCGAGGACCAGTTTTGGCTCCAACACTCTTCTTAATTTATGTTAACGACCTCTGCCTAACGTTAACACTCTCTATCTTATCCCAATATGCAACGACACAAATTCTACAGTTTCAAATATGGACGATGCTAATCTTTCAATTTCTGCTGCTAGCAAATCGCAATGGCTTTGACATACGTTACAACGATATTCCGCTAGGAGGTATAGACTTACAAAGAAACCATATTGAGAAGTAAAACTGAATTTGAAAAAGGAAATACTTGTTTCTATGTTTAGCTGGAAACTTTCAGACTACAGACTATCGTTGTTGTTCTTATTTGTTCCTATTTGAGACGACAAAATGGATCTTTCAGTGTAGCGAATAAAATTTTTTACATTTTCCAAACAACGTCCTTCTCTTATCCGCCCTTTTTTCAAATCTACACAAGTGGTTGATCGACGAAATTTTTCTTTTTGTTAACAAATTTCGGCTATTACTCAACGAGCGAATTGGCATGTTTGAGGAGACAAATGGCGACCGCCCCCGGATGCATTAATCTTAGTTGTGACATATCTTTAATCGTACAAGAGGGGGCCGTAATTAATCTGCCGGTTCGCGAAAGACGTTCAACTTAGAAATTTAAAGTAGAGCGTAGGGAATAACGCACGACTATAATTAATGTCTTTTCGGGTAATCATTTTCTAGTCGACGTTGAATGAGCAAACGTCAAAATCAACTCGTATCTACTGCTTAAACGCCGAAAGAATAGAATCTTTATAGTTAGATAATTTATTTTTATGATAAATGACTGAATGAATAGTACCTACTGAATTTAGGGGCTGGGACGTTTCGCCGTAGGGACAATTCGCTGTAGGGCTAGTTCGCGATCAACACGATCGGCCGTCGCGATACAAAATTGCGATTTAACTGATATTACAGCAAAATTTATTACAATTTAAATACTAATAATAATAAATAAATCGCAACTTAAGAATAAATATGTATTTATTTTGCCCATCTGAAATAATTAGCGACCAGCCCTAATGAACTCTTTAATCACTCTTAGCAATGACAAAGCGAGTCATTTAGGTTAGGGAGACCAAAAATAGCAACCTAAGGCATTGAGGTAATAACTGTTTTCTTTTTTTTTTGTATACGGAATATAGTAGCGGTCCACAATTTGCTTTGAACGCCAGGGTGCTAACATCTTTGGCACTTGTGCCCATTGCAAATACGAACAAAGCTATTGATATTCTCACTAATGCTATACCTGCAGAGCTTTCACCACTCCTCAAAAGAAATATTTTCTTAGTGTTTATTTCTCCGTTAAAAAAAAAGTATATACTTATAATTAAATAATTGTATTTCTTTATTTAAGGAATTTGTTAACTTGATTCAAGAAAATCTGGCAGAAAATTTGAAGAAAACGATTCTTAGTATAAGTAAACGGCCGTTATAACTAAAGCTGGCCACGAGCGGTACCGCGCAGTAGCGTAGAGTCGACCAGGCCTCGCGTTCCACTAGAGTTATTCTGCTAATAGAGATGTTTGCTGCCGCAAATAATTTCGCTCATCTTTTAAATAAAAATTAAATAGCACGTGCTCAAACACTTACCATTTTAGAAGTCCTCCGTGAAATCACAAAGTGAATAATGTCTGTTAAATATCTGCAACATTAGATATTTTTCAACTGTTGTTTCGGCGAAACTAGTACGGCATGAGGAAAAAATGCGTTTATATGCAGAGAACGAACGTTCTACATCTAATGACGTAATATTTGCGTAAGTAAAATAATCTTTCAAATAACTTAACGATTCTGTTGACGCACCTTCACAAATGTGTCTTAATGTGCCAAAATCAGAATTTTTCTCAAAAACACTTTCAAATTTTTCTAGAACAGAAACATTTTTTGCGTCTTCAATCGCGCATAGCTGTGCGTGAACATGTTGCACTATTTGTAGAGATTCTTCTAACGGCACCGCAGGATTTTGTAATTTTTCTATTGCATCTGCTAACCCGAAGTAATTGTCGTGAATGATTTTTAAATCCATTCTAACCTGACTATCTTGAAATTTCGACTGGTTTTTCTGGATAGCGGCAGCTTCCTTTGTATCGAATTGTAAAACCACGTTCTTAATATTGTCAAATATTTATGATAATAAAACGCGGCCTGCAACCATGTTCCCCAACGAGTTAGAATAGGTTCTGGTGGCTCTGGTATACGGGGCACAGTCTGTGAAATTCGCGAATACGTTTCGGTGATTTGACAAATACTGCTTTGATATGCGCTATTAAAGCGTCTACCTCAGGATAACATTTTCTGATACTATCCGCCACAAGATTGAGAGCATGAATTTTACACGTAGTGTGTAACAAATTAGCAGAATGCTTTTTAAGAGACCGGCCTACAGAAAGCATGTTTGCAGCACCATCACTCACTAACATCAAGAGTTGGATTGTTGAAAGTTCAAACTTGTCCAATGTATTTAACACTAACTTTGAAATTACTTCTGCAGTACACTGTTGTATTCGTTTGGAGACTAATAGAATTGAAGGTGCCGATTGATGAGGTTCCAATTTGCGTGCCATTACATTAAGAACAGAATGTTTCTTCCGATCTGTTATTTCGTCGACACATAACCACAATTTTTGATCTTCCAACTCCGATTTTATTTTTTGTTCAATATGTTCGCGCGCAGATGGCACAATTCTTCGTAACGATGTTCGATTTGGTAATTTGCACTCCGAATAGTTATTCCAAAAGCAGATAAATGGTTCCTTGTCTAGTAAATTAAACGGTATATTACATGCGATAAACGTAACGCATAAATTAAATATACATTTTTCATTGTCTCGTGCGCAATTTCTTTTTGAGACATGCTTTTCACTATTTACGTGTCGTAGACAATGTTGTCTGGACCAACACATTAACGGGATTTTACAGATTACACTTTTAATAGCACCTTCATATATTAAGTCTGGAATTTCTGCAATAAATTTTCGAAGTTTGTCCGACCGCGGTCGTTTTGCTGACGAAATCATAATTTTTCTAGGACAGATAAACAATTGCGCAAATGATCGGCAGCGAAAATGTCCGTACTACTCCGCAGACGAAGTAATACTACCGTTCCTCTCGGTCCGAACTGATTCTACGCCGATGCGCGGTACCGCTCGTGGCCAGCGTTAGTTATAACACAAAACAATATTTTCTTATGGATAGTAAATTCAAGAAAGCGTTTGGGTATTATTTATAAATCAATAGTTCCTTTTTCTTAAAATAAATTTATATTCACATTATTAATTGCACTTACCTTGTTTAAAACAGTACGGCATATCCATACATAATGCAGTAAATTATTCATATTGCTTGTGATTTTAAAAAGGCTAAGGTAGAGGTTATCTATAGAATAATATTGAAACAAACAAAAAAGTGCCTAGAAACAATAACCAAGATAATGGAAATAAATAGCTCATGGTATTAATGCAATCACTTTCGGCAAAAACACTCTTAAAAGAAGACGGCACGGAAACGGAGGAAATGGTACAACAGGAGAAGGAGGCAATACAAAAAAGAAAAGATGGGGAGGCAATTCAACAAGAAGATATAACAATGGAGGAACTGAGAAACGCGACCCAAAAGATACGTAATGGAAAGGCACCAGGACACGATGGGATCGCAGCAGAAATGATAACAGTACTCGGTGATTTAAGATACGAAGCACTACTCAATCTGCTGAACCACATTAAAAAAGAAAATAAGATCCCCCAAAGATTGGCAAACAGGAGTTATATGCCCAATTTATAAAAAAGGAGATAACCAACAATGCTCCAACCACAGAAGAATAACTTTGGGGAGTACGGTGGAAAAAATCTATGCCAGAATACTAGAATCCCGAGTGAGAAAAGAAGCTGAACAGACGCTGGAAGACACACAATGTGGATTCAGGAAGGGAAGAGGAACGCAGAACCAAATCTTCACACTAAGACAGATTACAGAAAAAGACGCAAAAACTCGAAAGAAAATTCACTTGTGCTTCATAGATATGATCAAAGCATTTGACAGAATAAGAAGAGTAAGCTTGTGGAAAATTATAAAGGAAAGAAGAATCAACGAAGGTCTGATAGAGTCTATAAAAAGTTTGTACTTTAGAACAACTACCATAATTAAGTAAGAGTAAGAAATGAAAAGTCAGGCATGTTTACGTGTAATAACGGTCTTAAACAAAGTTATGTGATTATAATTATTATTATTATTATTATTGATATTGGCCTTAGTACTGTGCCATTAGCCACTTACATAAGGATGTATGATTAGCCTACTGCTGTTTGATATCGTGCTCGACGAAGCAGTTAAGAAATGCAAGCAACAATGGAAACCATTCATCGCGAGGTACTGGAAAATGGAAATAATACAAATCACAGAACTGACTTATGCAGACAATATGATAGTGTTCGGGAACATAGAAGAAAACCTACAAAAAAACGTTGATATACTAGTCAAACAGTTAAAAGATTTAAATATGGAATGTAATACAGAAAAGACAAAAGCAATGATAGTAAGGGATGAAAGTGGGAAACACCGTATAAGTTGACACACTCAAATACCAGGGAGGAATAATAAATAACAAAGACGACTTAGAGGACGAAATTCAAGAAAGACTAGCAAAAACAGGACGACAATACAACGCAATGAAAACTTCATTTTTAAGTAAGAAGGAAATCCCACAAGAAGTTAAAGCCGAGGTGATTAAAAAAGTAGTAAAATCAATACTTTCACATACATGCGAATCATGGACTACAAATGAAAGACAAAGAAGGTTTCTGAGAAGAATAAAAGGCAAAACCAGACTGGACAGAATTAGAAACGAGACGTACAGAGAAGAGCTCAAAGTTGAAGCAATAGAAGAGACCATACAGCAGGATCAATTAAAATGGTTTGGACGCGTTATGAGAATGGAGGAGGTGAGATTAGCTAAAAAAAGTGAACGAAGCGAAAGAAATAGGAAGAAGGATAAGGGGGAGAACAAAGAGAACGTGGAACGGGGAAGTAAAAAATGCAATCGAGATGAGAGGAAGAAAATGGGAGCAGGCAAGAAAAATAGCCAGGGACAGAAAAAGGTGGGGAGAATTCTGGAAGAAAAAACCACGGAGCTCAACTCCAAAACAACCCTACACCTCACGGTAGAAAAGTTCTAGGGATTAAGTAAGATTTAAAAATTATGTCAACAATCGAATCTGTGAGTCCAGGTATATTAGGTAATTTAACACATTTTTCTGAAAGCTTGGTCGTCATCGCGACAGTTTGAAACCACGTATAATATAATCAACAAGAAGACGTTAGAATTGTTAACAGTGTATCCGTACCTATAACTTTATTTAAGTAAAAAGTTTATCCTTACACGTTAGAGCTCAACTTTCCAATACTGCGAAACTTTTTACCGTTATGCGTAAAGCCTTAATTTCCCACCGTCAAATTTAAATGGAACATGGACTTCAAAAATCTCCAATCGGATGCACACCTATCCTCCCCCTTCGGTCCCACGCGTTTAAACCTCTCTTTCCACCTCCTTCTCCGCACTTTTAACCGGCGCTCACTAAAAGCTTTTTTATCTGTTTTCCCGTTAAAGCGCTTCGTCTTCGAGGTCTCTCTTTTAAGCAGAACGGCGTCGCGTACGCCCAAAAAAGCGAGGTGATCGGAAAATAGGAGAGGGGGCAGGGGCATCGACCGAAAACTACCCCAGCGACATCTACGGTAAGGTGTATTATCATCATGACACACGCATGAGAGACAACGATGAAGATAACAGAGAAAACAGAAACTTTTTTCTGTGTGAGGGTAAAGTGTGTGAAGCGACGCAGTGGCAGATCTTTGATGTATAGAATATTCTATTACAGTGGCGTCCGCTTTAATTTCTATAGCCCGTATAGAATGTGAGTAGAAGGCAATTCTAGTTAACCATCAAAGTAAATTCGGAGATACAAGACATATCAAGAATCTTCCACAAATTAACAATGAATATTGTACTATACTTCATTCGTTGTAAGATTGCAGCGATAGAAAAGATAAGCGAAAGATTCCTGGCTTTTAATTGGCTAATAGACGAGGCAAATTCACACACACACAAAACATTCCATTCAGTAAATGAACTTAAGTTGGATAAAACGAAATATCACCGGTATCTGTCATCTGTCAAACATTTTTGTTCTTTTCGATTTTGCATTTATTGCTTTTTATTGTTGTTCGGTGTGATTTTTATAAGCAAATTGTTGCAAAATAGTTCTTTTTAGAGCTCTACTTGCTACTATTAAACATTTGAAGGTATTTTTGTAATAATTATATTAAATGATACTGTTAACATAGTATTTGTTACAATAGGTTTGATTGATTGATTGATTTTCTACCAGAGCAGGGCTGGTCTTTACATCCCTAACACTGAAGCTTAGTAGCTTATTGTATTATTCCTGCTTCGGTTTTGTTTTACTTAAACAGGTTAGTTCCCGCAATCAGGCTTAACAGCCTATGTAGTAAATCTTTCTCCATTGGTAGTTCAATTGTGCTTCGCATAGCGAATCTGCGTTGAGCTAACGCTGCACATTCGAAAATAATGTGAGAGGCTGTTTCCTCCTCCTCGTTGCAAAGTCTACATAAGGGCTCATCTTTGTAGATCCCCATCTTATGCAAGTGGCCTCTCAAACAGCCATGTCCTGTTAATAGACATGTTGCTGCTCTAAGCTGTATCTTGTTTAATTCAAGCAGGTCAGCAGTCAGATGTTGCGACGGTCTTCCCATCATCCGTTTGCTGTGCTTTTGTCCAGCTGCATGTTTCCAATTTAATTGGTGTTGTGTTATAATCCACTCATTAATTGCACCACGCACTGCACTCTTGGTAATACCTAGACCCGGTTCAGGGCCTATATAATTCATTTTTGAACCTTCCCTCGCTAGCTGGTCTGCAATTTCATTGCCCGCTATGCCCCTGTGCCCTGGCACCCACACCAGTGTGACCTTGTTGTGTTTAGACAGAGCCATTAGGGTTTGCAGGCACTCCCATACTAGTTTGGAGGTTATGCGATAAGATGCTAATGCCTTTAAGGCTGCCTGACTGTCAGAGAGAATGCACATCGTCTCACCCTGCGGTCGCCGACGCAGACTCTCCCACGCGCAGGTTTGTATAGCATATATTTCTGTTTGAAATACCGTGGTGTATCGCCCAAGTGATACACATACTTTGTATCCCTGGTTTTCCTCATATACACCAACGCCAGATGTAGTGCCCGTTTTGGACCCATCTGTGTACCAGACTAGTGTTCTTGGTTTTCTCCCCTCTCCATCCCTCCATTCTTCCCAATTCAAGAAAACTTTGAAAGGTTTGTCATAGGAGATCCTAGAGATTGTTGTATCACTACCCATATCATAGATAGGGTTTGTTACTACCGCTTCTATTCTGGTGTGCCCAGATCCACTGTGGGATCTCCAGTTGCTTGTATTTTTCAGTCTGTATGCCCCCATTCTGGCTTCTCCCTTGATATAGATCTCAAGAGGAGGTAGGTTTAGCATGGTTTCCATAGCAGCTGTTGGAGTGCTTTTAATAGCTCCAATAGGTTTAGTATGGCTTGGTAGCGAAGATGATTTGTTTGAAAATGGTCTCGTCTTCTTCAAATCGGAGAAAACAGGAGATTACCATGAAGTGGATGAGAAACGTATTACGTTTTCTTGAACAAAACTCTGTTATTGTGATGGACAATGATCCCTACCAGTCAGTTAGAACAAAAAAAATGCCTACCTCTGCCTGGAAGAAGCAACAATTGATTGAATGGCTTCTTGCGAAAGAAATTGGTGCTGACAATACTTTATGTTCTTTTTTGCTAGAGTTTTAGGAAAAATTAGGCACTGGTAAAGATATCCACATTTACCTACATTTTTATCAGTACAAATTCCTCACCTAACGAGCCGCCACTGACTAAAGAGGAAAAATTATAGTCTCGTCTCTTTTCTTCTTCCGTGTATACAGCAAGATTTACGCGTTTAAACTGCGTTGGATAGAAAGAAACGGAAAAGAAGAATGGGAAATAAAGAGAGGATCTGGATCGTCCTCTCTTCGCCGTGATTAAATATTCCGGAATTGTGGAGTTCTCGGAGTACTTCGGGACGATGATAAGGGATAAAAGCGTCCGTAAAAAAGCGTCGCGTACGATACGAAACGACGCTACGCGTCTCATAGATCGGAAGTTGGATGGAAGTTAAACACACAATACAATAGACCGGGATAGCAAATGGAATAATACCTTTATTGTTTTTTATGGCTTGCTCTTGCTGGCTATTACGAAATGAAATATGTGTTTTCTTTTCTCCGGTCTATTTTTCAATTTTCCAAAGAACATTGTGATGAAAACGTAGTGAAATTGTAAAATAGAAGTTTCAACCACAATGAACCTACAATGAATAGTAATCATCATCATTATCATCATTAAGCCGTTAAATCCATTGGATTATGGCTAACGCTCGTGCATTTAGAATCCATTCATTGTTCTTGTTCATTCGCTATAACTAGGCCGGGCGCAGAGAGCTTCGCGACAGGTTAGAATTGAGGTTATCGCGCCCACGACGCGATGTATGTACTTCAGGTGCTTTCCCATTTCGCAGTTTTTTATCTCCTCCTAGACTTCATTTTCCGTTGGGTATTCTGCTTCGTCCTTCTCTTCTATTGTTATTTTGTCATGTTCATGTGTTATATTCTTTCCTTCTTCATACAGCAAATTTTTGTAGTGTTCTCTCCATATCTTCCTCATTATTATTTTGCATCTCGCTATTCTAGTCTTTCATCTCTCTTGTTTTTGCTTTCGATGTAATGATTTGATGCTTTATCCCTTCATAGAATTGTTTTAGATTTTGTTTGCGTCTTTCCTGGTCTATTTTCTCCAGCTTCTTGCTCAACTATTTGTCCCTTTTTTATATTGCATTTGTTACTTTATATTACATATTGTCCTCCCTTTTTATTTATCCATTTGATTCTTGCAAGGTTTTTCTGGTTTTGGGCGCCCTCGCACTCTTTATCGTACCATTCTTTGTCTATATTTTTACTCGCTTACCTATTTAATACCTCTACGGCTGTTTTTTTTTTTATATTGTTTTTTAATTCAATGCTGAAGACTTAAAAAATCATGTCCAAAATTTACAGTTAAATGTTGATGACTGAATTTTACGAAAAGTAAGAAATAACATTTAAGAAGAGCTAGTCTGTGCTTTCTGTCTGTGATTAGACTTTTATTTCCTATCCGTTGTCTTTTTTGGTATTGTGTTGTTATAATGTATGCTTCTGAAATGCTTCCGAAAATGTATAAGGTGTTCCGTTTGAAAAACCAAAGTTGAAGTCATTTCCAGAAATTGGACTAAAACAAGGCTGTGTGCTGAGCCCTTTGCTCTTCATAGTAATAGACCAAGCAATAAAAGAAGCAAAGAGAAATATGAAATAATTGAAAATAGGTTATTGGAAAATGGATATGGCCATAGTATGAAATTCAGAAAGTAATTTACAACAAAATTTAAATGTTTTGAGTAGAGAACTAGGCAAAGTGAATATGAAAATCAAAACATATAAAACAAAGAATATGATATATCGAATGAAAAGAAAAACCATAAAATAAACATAAATTAAGAAGAAATTGAGCAAATATACAGCCATAAATACTTAGAAAGTAACGGAAAAATTGAAAAGGAAATGGGAAAAACAGGAAAAGTGTTTAACATGCTAAGAAATATATTTCTGGGAGAAAGAGAAATATCCAAACACATAAAGACAGAAGTAGTAAAGAAGGTGGTTAGACCAACGATGACATATAGTAGTGAATCATGGACCCTACCCGGAAAACAGAAATCACAAATAAACGCCATGAAAATAAGATTTTTGAGGACGATCGAGGGTAAAACGAGAAAAGATAGTAACCTAACGAGATATACCGCGAGAAGTTGAAAATTAAACCAATTCAAAAGAAAATAAAGAACGAGCAGTTGAGATGGTTCGGGCATGTGTGTCGGATCTCGGACAGTAGAATAGCAAAACAAATACTTGAATCAAAAGTGCCAGGAAAAAACAAAAAAAGAAGACCAAGAAAAATGTGGATCGGTGGTGCGAAGGAGGAGACCATAAAATGGGAAATACCTTGGGTAGAAATAAGGACAATGCCTTACACCTCACGGTAAAAACAGACCCATGATCACCCTTTGGTTTGGTGGCCAAAAAATCTTAGAAGACTGTGCAACAGCAGCTTCAACATATTCAGAGACTTACATGTCCTAACATCGTAGGTGTGATGCGTACCTGTCTCACAGCAGCTCTGGAAGTACTGCTGGGAATAACGCCGTTTCACATCCACATTCAGAAGCAGGCTATATCGAGTGCCCTTACTCTTAATAGAACGAAGGGATTACAGCCTGGGTATCTTAGAGGGCATCTCAGAATCCTTGAAGATCCCAGCATAAATTATCTGATGCATATTGCAAAAGACACGACCCCTATGCAATACAATTTTGATTAGCCTTATAAGGTGATCATTGAAAGCCTGAGTGTCGCTGCTCGAGAATAGAAGGAATCGGAACAGGTATAGGCATTAGCGGTCCTAACTACCACCTAAAAATCATCAATTTCATCATCAACAATTTCAAACAGAGATTTCTGCTTTAAACCTGTGCATCATAAAGAACCTCGAGAAAAGGATACCAGGCGCAACTATAAATGCATTCAGCGGCAATCAGGTAATTCTAAAGACTATTAAGGCCTACACATACGAATCTGCTCTGATACACGAATATATACACAATCTAAGGCAATTTGTACCCAATAACCACGTTACTTTGCGGTGGCTCCCAAGCCTCCACGGGGTCGAAGGAAATGAAAAAGCAGATAACCTGGCCAAAAAAGCAACGGACATGCCTGTTATTAATCCTAACTCCTTCTGTGGTCTCCAAAAGAGCCACATAAAACAAGCAATTAAGACATGGGAGGACAATGAAAAGACCTTGTACTGGAAAAATGTCCCAGGACAAAAATAGGCGAAAACACTCATATCAGGCTCGCCAAAGAGAGCAAAATAGCGCCATCGTTCAGTAAAGAGGATCTTAGATTACTGAATATCAAATCTGTCGTCTATGCTAAGAAGATCTGGAGACGGCAGAACACATCCTATGTAAATGTATTGGCATTAGTCGCACACGACACCAACATTTTAGTAGGCCATTTCCTGCACTTGCTGAACTGAAGAAAGCAGATCCTAGGGTAGTACTAATGTTTGTTAAAAGCCTCCAACTAATCTAACACACCTAAGGGCATCATTTTGTTACAATAGGTTTATCAAGGTCACAGTGATTAAAGGCATCTATATAATAATAATAAGACTCAGAAGAGATTCTAAATCTACGGTAATTGTAATTTCAATTATTTTGTAATTTAACCATCCTTGTATCTTTAGAAGTAAAAAGGTTACTCACAATTTCTATACATCTCATCCTTCAAATCTGCGAAAGAATCCGTGTCTAGGTTAAGAAACTCTTCAGAAATATTCTTCCCGCATGCTATCCTTAGCCGAAAGGTCTACCATTTCATTAAAACGAATTTCTGAGAGGCCCATTAACCATGCATAACTAAGAAGAGATACGTATTTCTTTATATAAATACAACTTACATAAACTTCTTACTTACTTAAACTTAATCCTTATCCCTGTCTACCCAGAGGTGTAGGGATTTTTGGGGTCGAGTTGGATTTTTTTTTTCTATATGTCTTTCCATTAATTTCTATCTTGGGCGATTTTTTTTCACGTCCATCCACCTGATCCCCCTTTCCACAACTGCTGCTTTCGCTTCTTCTTCCTAGGTCCTTCTAGGTCTTCCTCGCTTCTTCTTCCCTAGCCCTTTTACTCCATACATTTTTTGTTGTTACTCCTTCCTCGCTCATCCTCATTATGTGCCCCAACCATCTGAGTGTACACTATTTAACTGACTCTGTGACAGGAATTATATTTAGTTGCTACCGGAAACCTTCATTTCTTATTTCATCTTTTCTTGCCTTGTTCTGGATCCTTCTCAATAACCTAATCTCCGCGCTGCCGATTTTGCTTTTCTATCTTTGATTTAGGGTCCGCAATTCGCTAGCCGTTCTGACCGTTCTGACCACTTCTGCTTTTTTATTTCTGTGGGTATTTCCTTTTTCCTCAGGAAGCTATTTCTGATGGCATTGTACAATCTGCCAGTTGAAGCCAACCGTTCGTTAATTTAATTAATCATTGAGCCTAAATATTTAAATTTTTTGACTTGCTCCAGTTTCTATTCTTCCATGCAGATACTATGCTTGACCTCTTGTCTTCTTACTGCTAACGTCTCTGTTTTCTTAAAATTAATAACCATATTGATCTATTCAACTTGTTAATTGAAAATGTTCATGTTGGTTTGTAGGTCTTTCTCAAATTCTCCGAATAGAATTACGTCATCGGCATAGTAGAGCTCCGAGATTGTCACCATGTCCAGTTTCCAGTGACCGACATTAAGCTTTTTGTTTTTGTGCTGTATTCTTTCACCGCTTCGTCCAGCACTACATTCAATAAGGTAGGGCTTAATAGGCATCCTGGCTTCAGCCCGTTTGTACCGCTGAAAGACTCACATTTTTTGTCCTGACGTAGTTTTCAGTGTTGTATAGGCTTCGTATGCATTCAATTAACTCTTGGCTGACTCCTCTTTTCCTTAATATTTCCCACACGTCGGTTCTCTTTATTTTTTCGAGGCTTTCTCCATACCTATAAAACCCAGATGAACTTCTCGTCCAATTCCTAAAGCCTTCTATATAACTTTGCCTTAAAATGAAAATTTAATCCTGTGTTCCACTATTATTTCTAATGGCGCATTGAGTATCTTCTATATCGGCATCAAGCTGTTATCTTAACCTAGATTCCAGAATTCTAGAACATACTTTTTCTGCTGAGCTTCCAATTGTGATTCCTCTGTAATTATTGCAGTTCCTGGAATCACCTTTTTAATATATATTGGTACAACACCCGTGTTCCAGTCTATTCTTTTGTATTCTTATTTGGTTCAGTATATTTAGAAGATCATTCTTGTTTTCTGCGTTCGGGTATTTCAACATTTCACCAGCAATGGTATCGTGTCCAGCCGCTTTACCTAGCTTAATTTTCCTAATAGATTCTTCGAGTTCTTCAATTGTTATCACGACTGTGTAATCTGCAGGGGGTCCAAGGTTTTGGATTTTACTCACTACGAGGGTAGATTGAAAAGCTTCCAACATGACCATGAAAACAAAATAAATCGAATTCAAGTTATATTTTATTTTTCAGTATAATCCCATCGAAGTTCAACACACTTGGTCCAACGTTTCTTTAGCTTCTCGATTCCCTCGCGGAAATTACTTCCTTCGAAGTTTCCAAAATAATCGTTTGCCTCCTCTATCAGTTCTTCATTCGACCAAAATCTCTTTCCACCCAGAAATGTTTCGAGTTTCGGGAACAGGCGGAAGTCCGACGGAGCCAAATCAGGCGAATACGGCAGATCGTCGTGGTGAAACAACACTTCTTTCTTGACCATTTCCGAGCGTTTTTCCTGAATTGCTGCTTTTAGTTTATCCAAAAATATTGTGTAATATTGGCCAGTAACAGTTTTTCCTTTTTCAAGATTAGCAAAATTCCTTTTGCGTCCCAAAGAACTGATGCCATCACCTTTCCAGCCGAGTGAATGGTCTTTGCCTTCTTCGGCACCGATTCACCGCCTTCAATCCACTGTTTTGATTGCATTTTTGTTTCTGGTGTGTAGTGATGAATCCAGGTCTCATCCATGGTCACGAATCGTCTCTTGAAATCCAACGGATTCCTCGTAAACACTCCCAGACAATCGGAAGAGGTTTTTGCTCCGAATTGAGCAAATGCGGCACCCATCTTGCAGAAAAGCTTTGTTAAACTCAATTCATTATGTAAAATATGAACTACTCGTTCATAACAGATTCCTACGACTCCCTCAATTTTACGCACTTTTATTCGGCGATCTGCCAAAACCATGTCATGGATTTTATCCACAATTTCTGGCATGGTAGCCGTTTTCTGACATCCTGAACGTGATTCATTATCTTTTGTCTTTCAGCATGTTTGTGTTGGGTTTTCTTGTCCGCTTTAATGCTCCGTAAAACAAGTTTTGGTTCTCTATGTAATTTTTTGCTAATTTTTGTCCGAATTTTTTCTTTCTATCTCTCACATAAACTTCTTAAACATATTTCCATGCCTATAAAAGTAAAAGAAAAACAACTTTAGAAAGAACCAAATAAACTTTTAACAAGCACAATTTTTTCACGAGATTCAAAAGGAGCGCTAATGAGCATACTACAATGAAAAAGGAAATTATTTTCGAAAGAAAAAGAAGTTTACCTTCTTAATTAAAAAGATAGATTATAAGGGGAGATGAAAGAAGTGAAAAGAAAAACCTTCCTTTGAACAAACATCTCCTCCCCGTAAGGCTTATTTCGTCTGCAAACAAGCCGGTAATGCAATTTTCAACCCTTCTTCTTCATTTTCCCTTCCCCCTTACTCTCCTCGCCGGCCGCGCGAATAATAAAAATCTTATCAACCCCTTCCTTCCTTCGACGTGGAAGTGCGGCGTATTTCGCAATATCCAACGGATTTTCCTGTCTCGTTTGTATGTTTCTTCATCCGCCTACGCCACCCGCTCGTTTTCCTCCCACTCTTCGTCTCATTCTGATGTATTTTGCTTTGTTTATCCGTCGTCTACTGCGAAAACTGGAGAAGAGCTCGGCAACAATTCGAAACATGTATTTCTCGTCGCAGGAAACATATTTCAATTACTAACTTTCCTTCCGTCTCTAATTCCGGAATTTATTATTTTAATTTTCACCACTTCACCCTTTTACTCCTAGCCACAAACGACGTACGATTCCTCGAAAGAGTTCTCGTTTCTTTTGTGGGTGATGCAAAGAACAGAGAATCGACAAATGTTTTGTAGCGCACTGTCAGATTAAAAACGTACCCTGTTGTGTTGGAAATAATTAACAAGATAGACACACTTCAGAAGGCTCAGGCAAATATTAAATTTTACTGGGTCGAAGAACATGTTATCTCTACATTTGTTTCGTTATGCATCATAATTGCGGCCAAATTATCTTGATCACACATTAAAATGGTGCAAGAGTTATTGCAGCAATGGCATTGTATCATTCTTACAGCTAGAAATAGATTTTAGTGCAGAGTAGCCTCAGAAAAGACGCCGACACAGTAGCAAAAATGTCAATATAACGACTGTAATAAATAGTGTTCCGGTCGATTTAACTTAGATAACCAAATGGATAGAGAAGAAGTTGTTAGTTTAATTCCTTTGGCACGACTTTGTATGGAACAATTTTTTTCCAAATTAATACCTTTTATCAACAAACGGAAGGAACGGCAATGGATAACGGCTTACCCCCGTTTATGGCTAACCTCATTATGGCTAAATTTGAAGCTTTCGCTTAGTCTATTAATTCAGCTTTACTGCTGATCATAACTTGGCTAAACGGATACTCTATTAATTAAGTGTTGTGGTAAGGGTTTTAGTGAACTGTTTCATAACTTGGCTATTGAAGCGTGGGTCCAGTGCGAGTGAAATATTATGGTAAGGGTTTTAGTGAAGTGTTTCTGTGTTCCAATGCCACAGAGTTCGAGTACTTGCCAACCTGCCCACTCATTGTTTAGTGCATCATTTCGTAGACTTCGAGAAGCAGGTAACCCCGCTCCAAAAAAGGCCATTCGTCCTACTGAAGTGAATGTATAAGATGAAGAAGATGTAATAGATGCTGTCTTTGAGAACTCCTCTATTGTTCGGCGTATAGCTTAATTTGTCACCGAATTTTGTATGGCGTGTATTGAACAGAGAAATGTTACATCCGTTTCATCGCCAAAACGTACAAATGTTACATGCTGGAGATGCCCCACAACGATTAGGATGTTGTCTTTGGTTACTTCAGCAACACGCACAAAATGCTAGATTCATTTCGCTCGTCATGTGGTCTGATGAAACTTGTTTTACTAGGGACGGCATAAATAATAATCATAATGAACATGTGTGGGCGTTGCAAAATCCGCATGCAATTAGACCAAGACGATTTCAGCAACGTTTCAGTGTCAACGCTTGGGGTGGCATTTTCAACAATAATTTACTGCCGTACATGTTATAAATGCTCGTTTAAATGCAGATCTGCATAGAAATTTCTTGGAGCACGACCTTTTTGATTTCATTGACGATGTAGAGTTTAATTTTGTTCAAAATATGTGGTATCAGCACGATGGTGCACCATCACATAGAGGAAGACAAGTAACTGCTTGGTTAAATGAACATTTCCCGAAAAAATGGATAGGTCAAGGAAGACCAATAGCATGGCCACCTCGTTTCCCAGATTTGAATCCTGTAGATTTTTATGTATGGGGACACAAGAAGCAGCTTGCCTACCATGTTGAAATCACTACTCATCAGCAGTTACTTGAAAGAATTCAGGATGCAGCTAACCAGATAAGAAATGAACCAAATCTCATCTGTCGAGTGACGGAACCTTTAGTTTGTCGATGTGAGGCTTGCATTCAAGCCGAGTGTGGACATTTCGAACAATTTTTATAGTCTTAAGATTCGTTATTTTTATTTATTATAATTTTTAATGTTTTGTTAATAAAGGTTAATCAATGTTTAAACTTTAAACAGAGTTTAACAATAACAAACACTAAGCTTTTGATTAAAATATGGAAATATATTTTTTTAAATTGCTTGTAACTTCTAAACAAAAGAGAATCGGACCCATGTCCATTTAAGAAAAAATGTTTATAGATAACCCAGTTATCATCTACCAAAGTTTGTCATAGAGCACTTAGAACACCCTGTATAAATTGAATACTACACTCGTTAAAACGTTATAATACTATGTCTATCAAACTTGCAAAATAAAAGTAAAATAGTATACGACGCGGTGAATGATTTCATAAAATGCTCAAAAATCAAAATTTTGAATTGGTAGGTTAGGTTTACGCAATGTAAGTTGCTCCTGTTTACTGTTGATCGGTTTCCTTCAAGCAATGATGGAGCCCGGGATATGTAGTGTGTCTTGATCTTATCCCTTCCAACTATATTACTAATAGAAACAGTCAGTGGCAGCTGATGTTGACGTAAATAGGAAATCAATAACAAGGCTTCGATTCCCTCGTGTATTTCCGTTGCATATCGAGAACATTGTACGCCAGGAAATCAAAGCGTTGTCCTTGACCTCCCATTTACATCACCACCAATCGCCACTGGAATCAATTAGTCAGGATTACTAATGATTACTTGTTAGTTGTTCCTTAAATTTTGTGGATTACAGAAAAATGTAGCAAAATGTCAATTTGTGTTTCAACTCAAACGTTGCACCCATTAAAGCACCCAACGTCTTATTTTGTAGATTATCCTATAGGATACTATCAAACATAATACATTTGTACGGACTGTCAGACTGTTTGATTAATTTGTTAAATTATGATGCGTTTTAAAAATACAATTTTGTATAAATTTATTCTCTCTAGTAATACTTAACATTGTTGGACTTCAAATGTTGAACTAAACTTTAATATAGATTATAATTACCTCAAATATTCTCAAAGCTAAATGGTCTAATAAGAAGCAAATACCCAAATAATTTGCAAAACTCTTTCGTACCATTGTACACCCTCAACCTACGACTGGGATTCTGGGATTCGTAGCGTCGCTCAGAGTGCTTTTGTTTCTTTATGCCTTTCGACGCCCTCTGACGTGTAACTCGAAAAACACATATTAGTTTAGAGAGCTTATTTCTCCATTTACTTCCCTTTTTCCGTTTCAAATGCAATGCTTTTAGTTTCGCAACGACGCGAAATTAACATTTAAAAAGTTTTTTATAATCAGGTCTAATTTAGAAATAAGAAATGGCAGTTGTCACCAAAGCTGGTAAAGTATAAAATTAAAAGAACCTTTTCTAATAATCGAAGCTTACGTATAGTATATTATACCGATTACACAAAGAATTGTTGAGATAAATTAAAGGAATAATAAGAAAATATGTTTTTTCTTTTTGTTGATAATATTTGTAATAAAATACAAAGTTTAAAATATAAAGCAACTATTTTAATTTAATTGTAGAAGTTACCAGAAGTGTGGTGCCATCTATTTTATCTATTTGTTAATAGAGAGCTAAAATAGATTTCTGTATTACATCACATTTTATACACAGAATTCTGTATATAAGAAAGATATGACACAAATCACCTGATTTTATCTTATATGTCAAATTAGCTAACTAAATATAAACATAAATCACAAATGTAAATAATACTCACATAAATTAATGAACAATCAATTATATAAAAGTACAAAATATGTCACACAGCGACAGTGAACTGAAAGCGGACCAAAAACACAGAATGAAACGCCCAGTGTTCAAAGCCAAGAGAAAATTCAACCCGGACTTAGTGAACGCCCTCAAAACCCACTTGCATCCGGAATTGCAGGAGCAAAGACTTCTCAAAGCGGTATCAGTACATAACACCGAAGCCGCGGAGAAACTCCTCCAGATGGGTGTGAGTGCGAACAGCTGTGACAAGCAATTACGAAGCGCCCTTCATATAGCAGCTAGCAGAGGGTATGCTGATATAGTGGAAATGCTCCTGAAGTATGGCGCGGACGCGAATAAAAGGGACATTATCCGAAATACACCTCTACATTTGGCAGCTTGTACGAATAATCTTAAGATTATCACTTTGCTAATCAACGGAGGAGCCAGTATAAGATCGTTAGATCTTCACGGAAGAAACCCTCTTCAACTGGCAGACAGTAAATTGCAAATGTTGCAGAGAAGGTGGCATGAAGGTGCTATTGAGATGATACAAGTACGGGCTCAAATTAAAGAGGTCTGTTTGGTTGTCTTAGATTTAGTTTAAGAACAATATCAAATAACACTAAAGGAATATTGAGTATGATTTAATTAGAAAATGTAGTTTCCCTATAAACAAAAGCTACCAATGTTGAAAAGAAATAATTTCGTCGTATATATTTGTTAAGTTGGTAATTCATGCTTGGTAAAAATCAAAGATTAGAGACATAAAAATACGACGTCCCTGTCAGAACGTTTGATGTTTTTAAATTATTGGTGACCTTGTCCCTTTAAATTGGAATGCGCGGTAATGCGGGAAATTTGAACTCAGCGTTCATTATATATTTTAATATGACTGCAATAACTGGATTTTGATATTAAAATGATTGTAAATAACGAGCTTTCAATTAAATTCGGTTCCAAGTAGGTTCTGAACGAGAAAACAATGGTCTCCCTCAAAGAAATGAGGGTGCGACGTCTGACTTAAGTGGAGTGAGAATTAAAAGGCTTATTTGACTTCCTATCAAACTCTTACGAATGTGGGTAATCATCTCGCTTAAACATATTAAAAGAAAATTTTATTATCTGATCTAATTCGTGTCAATTTGATTGCAAAAATAAATTATCTACAATTTTAGCAATTTAGAATTTAACTAATATATTTCCTCAAAATTTAAAAGAAAGGAATTTTTTCTCAAGTTATGCTATATGATTTTATTTAAGCCTTTGACTATATCAATAAAATTTTATCAATCAATAAGTGTTATAATTTTCCATATTTAATTATAACTCCACTCAAACGCTTTTATTGTATTTAACGTTACACTTAAATACAATAATTTGCTGACTATTGCGCGTGGAGTACCACAAGAATCTATTCTTGGTCCTTGCTTATTTCTGATAATTATTAACGATTTGAATGCAATTTCTACCACAAAACCATTGTTAGAAAGAGAAAAATTCATAGAAATCACTTTACTAAGTTATCTGCATCATACATTTCTTCTGTTTCTGCTTATTTCTCTTCCAGATAGTCGACATCATGATATCCCTTTGGAAAAACAAGGAAGCCACGTCCTGGGGCCACCATCGGACTAACGTTGACGACCTGGAAATGATGAAATTATCCATAAACGACTCCGCGGCGCCTCTCAACGACCAAATGAATAAGCTGCTATGCGAACTGCAGGAATTCACGATAAAATGAAGAAAGGACTTGCGAAAAGGGACGTAAAACACTTTTTAAACCAGCGAAAATTTTTTTATTATTGCAAGAATTATTTGACAATATGTGTGTAATAAATCACAGACGTTTTGGCTGTCGATACAACTTCCTATGCCGGAAAAAAAGACTTAATTATAATGATTACCCTAATTGTAATAACGAAATCTTTTTAAGACGATCACGTAACTGTTACACAAGTTAATTTTTTTTTATCGACATCAACGACGATGAAAGACCAAGATGTGATTCATTTGATCTATCAACTAACTATTTACTCCTAAGAACCAAATGCGATGAGAAGATATTATACAATAACTAATTAATATTAAATTCTGCGATAACATTCTTTATATTGTTATATACACAGTCTGTTATAACAAATAAATAGTAAATACGGATATTAGATTGCAAACTTTATTTCTTTCCCAACGTTTCTCCCTTTAGTACGACCAAAAACAACCATTTTTTAACCCAAATTTGCCCATCGTCCTTTTAAAAGGACGTTTACAATTTAATTTATTGGAACTAGCTATACTGTAATGCAATAGATGTTATTATGGTAGATTATTGTTTTAATAACTTCAATTGATCAGATGATTGTGATATTTTAACAGTTTTTGTAATAATATATTTATCTTAGTGTTTCAAAATGAGGTGATTAAATCAAAATACCATATCTTATTGATTTAAAACCTGCAAGGTAAATTGTTTGTTCTTTAAAATTTAAAATGCAGTGAAAACCTGTCTCTAACATATTTAACTATAAGATAGCAACCTTACGAAAAGAATTTGTTTTGCCTAATATGAGTAGCATGTACAGGGTGGGGCAGGGAAGTATCCCTAACTTTGAAGGTAAATAAAAAAGAAATGTTAGAACAAAACCCTATTGTGGCATCAGAAGGGTAAAACTGGAAGTTAATTTTACTTAGTTTTAAACAACATATCATTCAAATGATGTCCCTCACTATCAATGCACTGATGTAGCCGGTTTCTGAAGTTCTCCACAACTCTGCGAAGCATCTGTTGCGGAATGCAGCCAACTTCAAGGCGTCTTCACTCTTGAGGTAGCCCCATAAAAAGTAGTCGGGGAACATTTCCCTCAAAACAGCCATGGAATTTTTAGCAGTATGGGCCGTGGCACCATCCTGCTGAAACCACACTAGTCCCCAGTTTATCTGTTGAAGTTGTGGTTCAAGAAATTGTTGGATCATGTTAATATACCGCTCAGAATTGACGGTAACAGCAGAATTGTTCTCCTCGAAGAAATGGGGCGGAATGATGCCTTCACTGCTGATTGCACACCAAACTGTCACTGTGCAGAGGTCTCTCATGAATTAACCTAGGGTTTTCACCACTCCAATAACGCATATTCTGCTTGTTAACTATTCCAGAAATGTGGAAGTGCGCCTCGTCACTACACAAAACACGTGCATCTTGAGGCAAGTTTTGAATCAAAGTTTCACATGCCTGTACTCGATTTTGCCAGTCCCGCTGTGACACTTGTTGCGCAATGACCATCTTGTATGGATGGAAGTGAAGGTCTTGGTGGAGAATTCGACGCACAGTACGGTTAGAAAGCCTCAGGGCGGATGCGTGCTTGCGAGCAGAACGCTTAGGGAACTGCAAAATCGATCTTACACGGTCAATGTTTTCTGGAGTTCGGATGGTCCTCTGAGCCCCAACTCTATTTTGCAAAACACTACCACATGCACGGAAGTTCTCCACTCATAACAAAATGGATTTTTGGTCTGGAACAGCATTACGAGGGGGAATTCGATGGGTACGCGGCGCACGCTGCACTGCAACGATAGACCCTTACCCTTTCAACACGTCCCCTCCATTCACAACACCATCTCGAAAGTAGGGATACTTCCCTGCCCCACCCTGTATTATTATATAGATGTCCTTTTAGAAGGACGATGGGCATATATGTATAATTTTTATAAAATTCTTTGCAGGGGTATCACTTTAGAGGAAATTATACAATCAATTGAAGAAAGTGCCGGTGATTCACAAAATACTAGTGAGATTGTGATCACACTTTCTCTTCCAACAAACCTTTGTGCCGACCTAACCGATCAAGATTCCCGGGACGAAGATAGCTTTGGCCTGAATAATTTCCCTGCATCTCAGCTTTTTTCAGCAGCTGAAATTTCTACAAAACATAATTACAATGATGAAGATATAAATAAACAAAGTGACAAAACAGAGAATGAAAGTAAAGGAAACGTTGCAAGTGCGAGCGAAGATAGCGATCTCGAATGTTTACTCGATACAGCAATTTGTACACTACATTATAGAAAGGGTAACATTACTCCAGAAGAGACAGAGATTTTCCTTGGTGTGTTGATTCTAAGCAGGTGCAACTGTTTACCTCGTAGACGGATGTAATGGGAAAATAATGCAGATGCCCATATTTCATTAGTGTCCAATGCTATTTCTTGAAATCGGTTCGAGTATAGCGTGGCTAATTTCCATTGTTGTAACAATGAAGTACTTAATCGGTTAGACAAATTTGCAAAAAATGAGGCCGCTGTCCACCACGATAAATGAAAAGTTTGTGGACAATGCACTGCACTCAGAGCATCGTAACGTCGATGAAGCTATGGTGCCCTATTTCGGTAGGCACCAGGCAAACAATTTATAAAAGGCAAACGGGTTCAAAATCTGGATTGGCGGTACTGACAAACGATACACGGTAAGGTTTGAACCATACCAAGGATCCACCAGTAAAATAAGCGACAAATATAAAGAATTGGGATTAATTCCATCGATAGTTTTAGAACATTCCGTTCTTTCACGGGAAAAATTATGCTACCACTTATGTTGTATGTTATGTTTACTGCGTTTGATGTGTAACGTCCTCACATTTACCTGTTTTTCTGTGTATTTACGTTGTTGAACATATACAATATCATATATTTGCCCATCGTCCTTTTTAAAGGACACCTGTAAGAAGCCTATGTAATACACTGGAATTTTTTAACATTTTTTTCGGTTTGTGTGGGCTTCTACCACTAAGCAAACAGAAAGAAATAAAAAATATTTCGCGAAAGAAAGATTGAGCATATCTGGGTTGCAGAGACCGGGATTTTGTGTCCGTCTAACGATGGACAGCGGCTATATCCAAGGGATTTCAAAAACACATTTGAACTATAAAAGCAACCAAGAGCAAAAAAGTTTCAATTTTCGGAACTGACCGCTAGATTGATGTGAGAAAACAAAAAACCCATTTCTCGAAAAATTCAAGTGTTCAAGAATGGTGGGTTGGTATTACTGTCCATACGTGGCCTATGTGTTTTTTGCATAAATTTGTCTTAATGATGTATTCTTTCAAATAAAATAAGGGTGCGAAGTTATGTTGTATCTGAAAGAATTTACTATGATTGGTTTTGACGGATTGTTAGAAACTTTCATTCGTTTTAAAAGGAAATTTGAGAGGATTAAGAAACCTCATTCAATTGGAGCATAATATGCTTTCTTAATCATGAGCTAAGGGGCGCCGTTCAAAGAGTTGATTACAATTGAGAGACAGCATGAGAAGAAGCGAATTAGGAATGCAATAAAGTATAATACATAAAACACTGTGAAAATAAAACAGAAATAGTGTAAAAGAACCCTTGTATTTATTACAAAAATCAGAGTGTGGGATCTGGATCTAAATCTAAACGAATTGAGGACGTCAACTGAAAAAACGTCGAACGAACGTAGTGAGATTAATGTTACCGGCACAAATGTCCAACAGATTTGTTAACAAATATGAGACGAATTTAGAAATAATGATGGCCCAAATAACCAACATGTTTCAAATGTTGCAACATAAGGATGCTGATCTAAGTAAGCTTACAGACAATGAAACCAAAATTACGTTTAGTGAAATAGTAGCGCAGATACCAGAATTTGACAATAAGTGTGGAATATGAATGATTTCTCGAAGTTTTTGTTCGCAGAAGAGACAAAGACTACCAACAGTCAAATAATCAAGATTCTGTGACGGTTGTTTAAGATTTCCGGAAGCCCGTTAGAGGAACTGCCCTCACGAGCCACAAATTTGAGAAATTTTACGATGAAAGAGACATTAATCTGGTAAGAACATCTCGAAGTAATGGACACTACTACCGGCGCTACTGGAACCAGAACGATGAGAAGAAGCATTAGCTTAAGTGCAGCAAGTCATCATTTCATTTAACACAATCACAGTGCGAAGAGAATCGAAGGAAACGACTATAATATAGAAAGAAGTGCAGTCAGAGAGGGGGAGGAATAAAGCAAGATATTGTCGCAAATAAGTGCTTTGCTTTTACTTTTAGAAAAAAACACTAACTAGACTTCCGCTCCCTTACGTTCATCGTCTAGGTTTTTGTATTGTAATCATTCAGACTGAGTGTCTGGACAATCGCTTTGTAAGATTATGATTTCTCGGTCAATTCGAGGACATCGGACTTTGATGCTCCCTATCAAGCACCGGAAGGGCACTTAGTAGGAGGGATTACCTAGTTTATAAATATAAGTAATTTGTAATTATGAGGGACTCTTGCAGTATCTCTTGGAAGAAAGCTGTATTGATCTATTGAAGTACTTTCTGTTTTATAAATAAAGAGTGTAAAGTGGAGATTGGAATTATGTTTCTTACAAGTTGCATCCCTAAGCAGCCCCCTTCTAGCATGTAGGTGAATTTCTATGTACATTTAGTTTAAGCGAGGATCTACCCTTATCACGGTAGTCCGTGACAATATGACCTTCAACGACGAGAGCCAAGGCAATACCGCGAAAGTGATTTAGTTGCCATAAAAACCATTCCAACACCCAATATCAGTTCTAAAATGACAAAAAAGTTCACTAGATCTTAATTTGTACATAAAATACTCGATAGAGACCGATACGTCATGGATATACCCGGATACCATGTGAAGAATAAGCCTTTCAAGTCAGTGTTGCCGCCGAACAATTGAAGCCATAGAAGATTGAAGACGAAGACGAGGATGACAGAGACTCAGAAGATAGCGGAACCAAAAGCGACTCTACAACCCATACAAGGAAGGATAGGGACTACGAAGAGGAAAAGGATGAATCGTGCCTAGGGGTAGTCGTCTTCTAACCGAACGAAGAGGAAGAAGATGAGTATCGATCAAGTGAAAAAGGGGCGAAACCGCAGCAGACGAGGACAGTGGAAATGGACCAACGCGCCGAACCACGAAAGGCCAAGCTGTAAGGATCCGCCATTAATTAGCCCATACGAGAGACGGTGAAGAAACGTGAGTGACGGGGTTATATCGAGAGTTAGTTAGAATTGAGAGACAGCTTGAGAAGCTAAAAATAAAACAGAAATTGTGTTTTCATTGCAATTTTATTATTTACCGCCTAACGCTAAGAGGACTGGCCGATAAGGTTGAGACAGACAGACTTGTTTAAGTAACCATGAAACAACAAACCGTTAAAATACTTTTAGGTTTGTTCGTTTGACAATTAGTGCGGTACGGAGTAGCTCGAATTTCGTGATTGCCAATTGCCACCATTCTCAATCTTTTAGGTTATGTATACTATTTAAATACCAATTTGTACTGTTCGTTTGTACCCATTTAGAATAGTTCTGAGCGATCAAAACGATCACGTGATCATAATCCTATCACGCTCTAGAACTAACGCGAGTAAGACAAACGAACAAAACTTTTGAAATTTGTGCGTCAGTAAATGCTATCTGTAATTGAGAAACAAACGCACTAAAAAAAAATAGCAAAAAATGTTATATTTTAATAATGAAGCGAATGACGTGTTAGTTAGTAATATGCCGCACGATACCCAGAAAGGCGGCATTATTCTATCGAGTAAGGCGCGCTCCTGCTCGACAAAGACAGCCGAGAAATCACAATTTCCTTCTATTTTTTAGACTGTATTAATAATTAGAGCGGGCCAAGAGCGCCACGCGCCAGGTTCGCAATCAGGCTGCCGGGCGCATATATGTATGTAAACATAGGTAATTTAAATATGTAATTATTAGGACGAGGACCAAAACCACTGTCTATTACGTCGTGAAGACGCGCAAATATACACCTGCAGTTTGGGTGTTCGTTGATAAATAGGGCGTTGTTCACAGTGGGCCACTACAAAAAAAAAGTTCATTCATCGACGGCTACGAACTAACAGCGCGCTTATTCATTTACGGATGACGCGCTCTATTCATCAACAAATGACGAGTCTGCAGATGTTACGTTTGCACCACTTCGTGGCATACTAGAAACAAGCGTCGGTGTGCTCGCTTTAGTGATTATGTCTAACGTAACTATTAAAAATAAACGGCCATTACCTACGAAAGTTAATAAATTTCTTAGTGAATTTGTGGATTTACACTACAATGGGAGTACAATTTTCTGTAAAGTTTGTAAAAAGAAACTACTGTGCTGGAGCAAACGTGATTGTGAAAGACATATAAATAGCGCACACCACAGAAATAAAAGAAATGGTGTGTCACAACAACGTCAATTTCAATTAGAATTGCTTTTAACGTTTATGGTATGTGGTCTACCACTTCGTATACTTGATAAAAAAGCATTTCGAAAATTCTGGGGTACATACAATACCGAGTGGATACTACCATCTCGGACAGCGTTACGGAGAGATATTCCACGAATACGTGAGGACATTGAAAATCGAATTAAAGCCGAACTAAAAGATAAACAGCTGTGGCTATGTCTTGATGAGACGACAGATTGCAAAAAAAATTCTATTTTGAATATAATACTGCGCGTATTAGATCCTATTAAACCAAATTTTGCAATTCTATTAGCCAGCAGAAGATTAAAACAGTGTACTAGTAAAGCAATTACGGCCGTAGTTCTCGAAACGTTACAAAAATTTCAAGTGTCAACCAGTCAACTGTTGTTGTTCATGAGCGATGGTGCAGCAACAATGTGTAGTGTAGGCCGTTCCCTTAAAGAAAAGTGTGAAGGACTTTTACATGTTACGTGTAAAGTCCATGCTTTACATCTTGTGGCACAAACTATTCGAGAGTGTTACCCGGAGGTGGATGCATTAATAGCAAACACAAAAAAAGTGTTTCTCAAAGTCCTAAGAGGACTAGGACATTCCACAGGTTATGCCCTGGTATTCGAGAACCACCACAGCCCATTCTTACGCGTTGGGGAACGTGGTTAAAAGCCGCTTTTTATTATAATGAACATTTTCAAGAAGTCAAATCCGTTATTTTGCAATTCGTCCCTGCCGAAGCTAGAGCTATTAGGATGAGCCAGAAGGGATTTCTCGATATTTCTGTTGAAACGCATCTAAAGAATATTAGCAACAATTACAAAGGGTTAGTAGACGCGATAGAAAATTTGCAAAATTCTGGATTGTCGTTGGTAGAATCAGTGCAAGTCGTGGACGAAGTTAGTACATTGTTACACAGTATAAACGATGCAACAAGTGGACGAGTTTTAGCTAAGTTCGATAGTGTTTTAAAAAAGAATCCGGACTACACGAGATTAAGACAAATGTGCGATGGGGCATCTGCAGATTCCTTGACTAAGTCTAAAGATTATTTTAATTACGCCTGTCTTACTTCGGTAGACGTGGAACGGTCGTTTTCGAAATATAAGAACATTTTTTCGTCTCGGCGAACATCCTTCACCGAGGCAAATGTGGAAATTTATCTGATGGTGCAACTTTTTAAACAAGCCTATCCGCATTATTAAGAAGGATAGAATTTATTTATTATATCTTTATTTACAGTTACATTATTAAGTACAACAGAATAAAAAAAGCGTTCAGTTTCTCAGTTATTTCCTTATTACATCCCATTTACAACGCATACCGTTTTCAATCAAATAAAAAATCATAATGAAAATAAAAACACCTCAGCGTGTACATATATATATATATATATATATATCCGCTCTAATTACTAAACATTATTATTGCGTCAGCTTTTATTTTTTTACTCTTGTGTATTAATTTCGAAATATCACATATCTGCTGTGACTCACATATACGCTATTTACAATAAGCGGCCGTTGCGCCTGATTCCGATTCTGTTGGATGGCGCAATTTGGCCCGCTCTAGTAATAATAATCACAACGAATATAACCTTCTATTTAAAAATTAAAAAAAGATGTTATCTTTAAGCGGCGTTTCTTAGCGCTCGATTAGAGAAACACATGCTCCAATCGAATAAGGCTTTTAATCTTCTCAAATTTCACATTAAAACGAATCTCTTTCTAAGCAATCCGCTAAGACAAACCAAAATTACCACCAATTCTTTCAGATATGACATAACTTCATACCCTCACTTTATTGGAAAGAATACATCATTAAGTGTAAAGACAAGTTTAAGCAACACTACGAAGGCCATGTGTTCACAGTAATATCATCCCACCATTCCACACATTAGTTCTCTCCTCTAGCGGTCAATTCCGGAAAATAAAACTATTTTTAATGAAATGCTCTTGATCGCTTTTGTAGTTCAATTTTTTTGTTGAAATCGCTAGGAATTACCACTGCTGATATAAAACCATCTTTTTAAACGGACACCCGGTATACAATGACGTCAGTTACATCAAAGCCTACTATTTCTATCACAACATCAATATTATACACGATATTAGGCAGTTGGACTTAATACGAAGAAGAGTTCCTATTTTACAACATTTTTACAGTAAGTAGGTAAGATTGTAATATTTATTGGATATTTGTGTATAATTTAAAGACACACACATATAATAGTTACGTTTCACAGCCACGAGTACAAAACAAAAGAAAAATAATATCGTAATCAGTATTGTTCTAAGTAGTAAGTTATTTTTTTTTTTTATTTAAATAGACTGCCATGCTTAAATCTACATTGCAATGATATTCGTTTGTTTCTAGATCTTATGGTACTAATTGTTTATTTGTTTTAATGAGATTCTTTTAGAAATAGAACTTTAAATTAGATATACTATCTCTACAAAATCGGTCCGGGTTATAAGAAAATATCCTGTATTATATTACCTGTAGATGTCACTAGGTTTTTTATGGAGTTAGTAGAAGAAGGCACGTGCAAAATACTAACCTTGAAAGCCAATACAAGATAACATTTTTATTTGGCACGAGAAGGTGATTAATTGTTCTCTAAGGTATTTATTGCAAAATTATTTAGAACTTTATTTTAGTACTAAGAAGTTTATTTATATAAATTCCTATTTCCTGTTCCTTTAAGTTAACCTCACGAATATACAAAGCATCTCTAAAAGGTCTGTACAAAATACATTCCATGTTTGAAGCAGTCCTAAGCCTGAACAAAATCAAGGAAGGTAATAACGAGTTTTAGAACTGAAATTCAATTATTTCAAAGACAAATGATGATTTAGCAACATTTACTAAGAATAACCTCTTATTCAATAAGAGATATAGAGAATAACAATTTTTAATTACAAATTTAACATACCAAGCCATAAAAAAGTTACGAGAATGTCTTAAATATCCTGCAAGTCCTGCCGATGGCGCCCTCTATTAAATACAGCAAATGTATAAACCGATTCTAATTTATCGTCCCAAAAATACCCTTAATACCAAATTTCATGCAAATACTGCAAGTTATTTAACAAAAATTATGTCGGAACTGTATTTTTGACACCCCGCATCTCGAATATGACCAAGTTTTTCACTAAGATAAGTTGGCTTAAATCGTAGTATTTCAGCTTAAGGAATATGTGAGAGGATTCTGCACTGACCTTTTTAAAACACCCTATATATAATATTTCTGGTGATTTTAGTTTAACACTAGAACCGCCAAGAATTCCTCGTCCCTCGAACCGTCGCCGGCGAAAGACGGTCAGATTGACCGGTGCGGCGGTTCTAGTGTTAACAATATTAATCTCTATACCGGACATGCTAGATATTTATGTCTGTATTATAAGCACAAATATGTAGAAACAAAGTAGAATATCATCGCAAAACATACCACTTTTTGTACTAAATCTTCTTCTACAAACTAGATTCAATATTGTAAATATCTTTCTTATAAATTGTTTATATAACATGTTTTAAATATTTTCACTATTTTCACAAATAATACAGTAAAACCTGTTTATAACGAATCCTTGTTTATAAAGAACAAGAGTCGAATTACAAGGACAAGAGATTTTTTTTGTTATAAAAAAGCATTTACTGCATTCATTGACTAACAATCTTTAATATGTATTTATTAACAACTGCTAGAGTATTATACATATACAGGGTGGTCCAGATTTTATCTATGAAAAAGTCACTGGCGATTTTTCAAGCAATTTTAAGCAAGAAAACTTTAATTAACATATGCCTTCGGAGCTTTAGTTTTCACGATACAGGGAATTTAATATTTTGGAAAAGAAATAATATTCTTTTAATATCTAAAAAATGGCTGATTGCAATAATTCGAAATTTATCACAGTATCAATGCTAAATGAGCTGTACATTTTGGTACTACCAATGATAAGTTATTTAATCCAGTGGCGGAGATCTAAGTTTAGTGTCCCTTTTTTAAAAATATTTTCTACGCCACTGATTAAAATAGAATTTTGGTTATTTTGCTAGATTCCTTGTTCGATTTAGACCAAAAAAGGTCCTTTGTAACATTCACTGTTTTCAAAGTATTCTACCATGTATGAACCAAACAATTTAATGTTGTTTTATTGCAATTGACATTAGTCGGCCGTGGTTATCTCTTACACATTGCATTGTTTTTATTATTACCTGTCAATTTTGTTAGTGCTTTTTTAATATTTAAAAAACATTTTTTTTTTTTGAAAATATTCAATTCCCTGTGCCAGTGACATTTTCAAAGATCAAATCTGGACGATCCTGTATATTAGTAAATCTATTTCGCCTTTTAAACCTAAATTCAACCTCTTACAATTGCTAACTAAACCCAGCATCATCTAATTTGAGATTTATCTAAGATTTCCCTTCTTCTAGTCTCTAGCTATGAGCTATATAAATAAATATAAGTAAATATATTAAACTCTCTTTATTCTGCTTCTTTTAATATCAATAATTGTGTTTATTTTACCTAATAATTGCTTTCGTCGTAACACTTTTGTGACAGTAAGAATAATATCGTGTTTAGTCTTATTTATATTTGGCTACTTTCGTTTAAGAAAGCTCGAAGACAAGATATTGGCATGATTGCTTCTTTAATTTTGATTAACTCAACGTTAGACAAGAACTTAAACTAATCATTTTATGCGGAAAATGCGAATTACCCCATAATCACCTTTGAACGGACTTATAACTCCCCCAATAATGTTTGTCTTCGTTGCCTAAGATTGGGGCAATACTGAGAGATTATTCGAAGAGACCTTTGTTATTTGTATTGCAGAAAAAAAGTGTTTATACAAATTATTAGCTGTACAACGTAAAATTATTTTCGAATACATATACAGGGTGAACTAGTAATCAAACAATTTAACTTACAAAACTAATGTTGAATACGTATTTAAATTATACAATGCGCATGTGCAATAGATAAAGATGCGTAAGCAGTCAAAGAAACAAAAATACCTAGCAAAAATTAGACATCGTACAGATAATTTTTACATAAAATTAATTTTGAAATAAACAAAAAATAAAACAATAGACGTTGTTACTCAATCAAAAAATTTAAATCTGCCACCATTATTATATGAACGTTTGAGCGTTTTCATATCGATACTAATATAATATTATGAAGTAGTCGAACAACGTATACACGTTGGCTCAGGTCTCACCGGGCTGCGAGATATATTGCACGTAGCACGATCTGGCATCCTTGCATTTATCCCCGCTGGCCAGCCTCGCCGCGCGCAACTGCACTAGCCCTGAGAGCCCTATCTGACGCATTCTGTGCGCTCGTAAGGTTGTAACACGAGATTGTGGATTTCGAATACATTATGTTAATTGATACAACCGCAAAGATGGTACAGATTATTAAATGGTATTTTGGAAATTTCCGTAAAAGCCAATAAGCAGACGAATTGCCCCAAATCCCTCCAATGCATCCCGAGCGGGAGGAGAGAGAAGTGTGGGTTTATTCGTTAGTTGAAATGGGCGAGTCCCGCTGTAGCCGGCAAATTGCAGAAGAAATCGGTGTTAGTAGAAGTACTGTGAAACGTATTTTCAAACGCAACAAATATAAAAGTTACGAAGTTCAAAATTGCCAGGAAGCCGGCAGCAGCTTGAGCTCAAACTGCACCAACCGCATTGGATCATCCGCAAGAAGTCTCAACGAAAGGTCGAGCATAAACTACTAGTCTACAAATCCATATTGAAGCCCATCTGGACATATAGAATCCAGCTGCGGGGTTCTGCCAATAATTCAAACATAGATATATTACAGAGACACCAAATAAAATCCTTCGGATGATTGTGGACGCCCCATAGTACGTGCCAAATGCTGTGATCTCCGGAGACCTACAAGTACCCTCCATCATAAACGAAGTACAAAAATACAGTGTATTATACAAAGCCAGAATTAGTGAATACCCTAATGTGTTCGCGAGTGTACTGTTTGACACCTCGGGTGAAGTGGGCAGACTGAAGCGCTACAAACCGACAGACCTATTAACTAGGCTTTAGGTATTAATTATTATTAACCAGTATCACTTGTTATTTTTGCTTAAGAGAGGAATGAGTTAGGCTAAGTTTAACTTATAGTTAGGAGAAGATCTTCCAATGGAAAAATACCCCGCATATCCTGTTGAAGTTAATTCTGTACCAAACATTAACTTATTGTTCTTAGTAACAATGGAACAGATTGTTCACTGATAGGAATTCGTATAATCCGAAATTTCGATTATCCGAAATGGGTTCGGTCCCGTACATTTCGGATAATCGGGAGTCTACTGCACTGTATTTGTTAATTCAAGCACTTTTGTAAATCGAACTATTTGACACTTGTCATCTTAAAGCACTCTGTCTCGGATATTTGAAGCACCTTACTAAAATGCTCTACCCAACTCTGTTAGAAATGGTACAGTAACTTTCCCAGAACCCCAACTTCAATATAATAGAACTTGTTTAGAATAATTTGGATATAAAGAAGGACTCGTAGCAAGAATATCGCAGAATGCTTTAAAATACTACGGGAAAATTTGGACAAAATTCCAATAAATTTTATATAATTTGCATATTCTTTTTAATTTATTTTCGTTTCGTGAAAAACCTAGGAAAAAATACAACTTTTTATAATTCACCCCGTATATTTCAAAATAATTTTAGCTTGTAAAACCAATAATAAAAACGCGACCTAAGAATCTCACATTATTACCCCACCCATGAATATATATACAGGGTGAATCGGAAGGAACAGACCAAACTTCAAGAGCGTATTGTACAGATGAAAATAATGTAAAAAAACTCATATGTTCACATCCGATTTTCATTTGTTTTTAAGTTATAACGTAATTCAAAAATTTTAACAAGCATTCTTGTAAATTGACCAATTTTTCGCTTGTTTTTGAGTTAATACGTCTTAAATAATATAAAAATATCCTTGCGTTGACTACCAGGGCTTTGGATTGGTCACGGTGGTCCTACTAATTGACCTTCAAGATCTGCAGACCTCACACAACTAAACTATTTATGGAGCTGGTACAAAGATGAAGTTTGTAAGATAAAGGTCGACATCCGCGATGCACTAATTCGTCGTACTAGAAAATTAAAGCCATAAAACAGTCAGGAGAGCAACAGGCACCCTTCGCAGACGAAGCATAAAATATTTAGAGGTCAACAGCGGTATTTTTAACGATACATTTATCAAAAGAACGCTATGATTAAAAAAATGTTATGAAATTTTGTTTATATATGAAATTTTGTTTATTTGCAATTACGCTATAACTTAAAAATGAATAAAAATCGTATAAGAACATATGAGCTTTTCAAAATTATCTTCACGTTTACAATACACTGCTGGAGTTTGGTATGTTCCTCCCGACTCACCCTGTGTAACCACCGCCCCATCATCATCAGAGCAATGCATTAAAACGAACATAAAATATTAATAAATACAATTTAAAAAAAAAAACAAATGAATATTCTCTTCTATCAAATTAAAGTTTATATCTACAAGAAATGCTATTGTATTATGCAAATTAATCAAACGACAACGGAAAATATCAAGCAAAAGAAAAAATCTCATTTGGGACATAGAAAGTAGTAAAAGATTCCCTCGCACTTTAGATATCAAAAAAAAAATAATTTTTAGAAGACTTAAGTAATTTGCCAAAGTGAAGGGTTCGAATCTCGTTGACGGAAAATGATTTTTAAAGGAAATTTTAACATAATTTCGATGTTTTCGGTGTAAGGAAACGGCAATGCGAATTTTAAGTGTAATTACGACAAAAACTTAAACAAATCTTCAATTTATCGCACGAAAACACGCCTTCCAGCGATCAAACTCCCTTCTCCTTTCGCAATCCCTGAGTAAATACAATTCACCTACAATTTCTTTCTTAGATACTATCCAACCGGATCAATACGGGATCCAGCGTAGACAAGACCACAACCTTAGGATCGAAACCTTCATCGGCTTCACGTTCTTCGGGATCGGGGGAAGTCCCGGGCGGATATCAGGGAACCATGATCCTCGCCAAGCCGGGAAACACTTCCGCTTGAATCGGGCCGTACTCGACGTGCTCCCCATCTACCGTCATGTAACCCCTCTCTTCCATATCCGGTTCGATCCGGAACGCTTTCACGGGCAGCAAATCGATGCCGTTTCCGGTATTCTGGACGTGCGCACCCGTACTTAGGCCTAGGAGGAAATGGAGTAGTTGCGTACGGGTGACATTGCATCGGATTATAAGCAACCAGATGATGCCGTCGTTTAGTTTGGAATCGGGCGCGAACAGGGCGTCTTCGCCGAGGTGACTTTGATAGCAAGCATGGACCATAATAAATTTCCCTGTAAAGATTGAATATTAACGATGGTAAAATCAGTAAAAAGGATTAAAAGACGTAGAAGATTATTAGATTTTCATCAATTAAAGATTCCAATCACATCTCTAATAAAACACTAACTGACAGGACTCGCTCTAGGGGGAAAGATAAGCCGAGGTGGCTTTGATAGCAAGCATGGACCATAATAAATTTCCCTGTAAAGATTGAATATTAACGATGGTAAAATCGGTAAAAAGGATTAAAAGACGTAGAAGATTATTAGATTTTCATCAATTAAAGATTCCAATCACATCTCTAATGAAACACTAACTGACAGGACTCGCTCTAGGGGGAAAGATAAGCCGAGGTGGCTTTGATAGCAAGCATGGACCATAATAAATTTCCCTGTAAAGATTGAATGTTAATGATGGTAAAATCGGTAAAAAGGATTAAAAGACGTAGAAGATTATTAGATTTTCATCAATTAAGGATTTCAATCACATCTCTAATGAAACACTAACTGACAGGGCTCGCTCTAGGAGGAAGGACAAGCCCGGAGCGGCTAAACAATTTAAGAGTAATTACTCATCATTAAAGGGAGGTAATGTCTCTGCGCGGGTAGGTGTGTACTTCCTTCAGTAAGTACAATATCAAAAAATAAGTAATAAATCGAATAATAATAACAGAACCAATCAAGAATTATAATATCTGAAAAGCTATGAAACACTCGCCCTCTTAAGCAGCGTTATCAAATAGGTTGGCGGGCTTCATCGGAATTACCGAACATTAAAAGTAGAAGTACCATTATCAGTATTATAAGAGTCGTAAAAAGGGATACGAGTCACTCAAATTAGCTTATTTAGCTGCTCGTTGTGATTCTCCCTACCTTCTAAACAGACCCAATTATTAGGTAAAGGAGCCGTCAAACAAGGTAACTGAGACGCCGGGCCATACATTCGGTACTTCCCATGATTTTCTTCATCACCGCTATCAGCAGTCGATTGATACGAGCTTCCGGTGGCCGAAAAATAAGCGCTCTTCTTCGACGCGGCGCTATACCACGAATCCAACCGTTGTCGTCCTTCCTGAGTCTCCAAAGTAACTTCGGTGGGCAAATCGAACGTGCTAGCACCCAGAGGATTACCGTTAGTGTCTTTCTGCTTCGCCTCGGTCTCCATCGGCAGGTAATACACCTTCCCCGAATAGGACCTCAGGCCGATCAGGCGCGCGACGCTCCAAACCGTGAACCTTTGCCCGCCGAGCATTCTCAAGCGTTCGCTTTCAATATCTATGTCGGAGAGAAGGCCCCAGCCTATCGATAAAAAGGAGAATATTATTTGGGACGTATTCTCGACGCGCACGAGATCCATGGGAACGCACCTGTTGCGTACGAGGGATAAGGCCGAAGGTAATGTCGGGATGGGAAGGTAAGGTTCGTCAGTGTAGTAGGCTATGCTGCGGGCGAGGCCGTTGCCGGAACCGCCGGGAACTACGGCGATCGGAAGGTTTTCTACCGTCCGATGCCAATCGGGTCGTTCGAACATGCCGTTGATGACTTCGTAGACTATACCGTCACCGCCTACCTAGAAAAAAAAGGAAAAAATGAGCATTGACAAATTAAAAATAATCATTATGAATAGGTAGTGTCATATGAGGTGAAAAGTTCGCGGTCTCACATAAAGATAGCGTGACTATCCCAAATTTTTTATGTTTATTTAATAGTACCAACCTTAGCTAGTGTTCAGTCAGAATTTCCCGATATTTCGTTGATTAGTTGACGAATTACTGTCATTACAGTAATGCTACTTTTGCTATTTGAGAAAAATGGATTCCAAAGAATTTTGTATTTTGATTAACATTGCTTTTTAACGAGAAAAAATACTGCTCAAGCCAAGGAATTGCTTGATAAATGTTATGACACATCTTCTTTATCAATTTAAATATAGTCGTACATGCACTGATGATGCTGAACGTTCGGGTAGTCCAAATAAGGCAGTTACTGAAGAAAATATCAAAAAGTGCTTCGTATTGTTGTGGGTCATCGAAAACTTAAAGTGAGTGGGATAGCTGGCATCATAAAGATAACAACAGAACGCGTGCGCCATATTTTACAGGAACACTAGAGTATGAAAAAGCTGTCTGCGTGATGGGTGCCGCATTTTCTAACAATCGACCAGAAGCAGCAGCGTGTTGATGATTGAAAGCGTACTTTGGAGTTGTTTCAGCGTAACTCAATTTCAATTTCATTATTTCATCTAGTGTATGTGTATATTTTATACAGTACTTGAATAGTCAGGAAAAATGTTTAGTATACAAACATATATCTAATAAATAATGTGATATTTACGTAAGTATGTATCAAGTCACGATATTTGTAAAAAATTAAAATTACATTAATGATGTATATAAAAATGTAGAAAGCGTATAAAAATGTATATGGGACAATTACACAACAAAATCAAATTTTTGCGTCGATTCGTGACAATTGATAAAACATGGATCCGTTATTACGCACCGGAGTCCAATAGACAGTCTGCAGAGTAGTTACAAGCGGGTGAAAGCTGACCCAAAGGCACAACGTTCAACCGGCAAGATTATGGCCAGTATTTTTTTGGGATGCGCGAGGCATAATATTCATCAACTACTTGGAGAAAGAAAGAACAATTACTGGAGAGTACTATATTTTGTTTCGGCTTTTATTGGCCAAATTGGACGAGAATATAAAGAAAAAAGAACCACATTTGAAGAAACAATCTTGTTTTATCAACGCACCGGGCGCACTCATCCATAAAAGCGATGGTGAAATTAGATTCTTCTGGTTATAATGATGTACAGTTGAAAGATAAATATAACTTAGCTAAAAACGAATACCAAACCCAGATTAGCGAAGCGAAAAGGGAATTCTATTGTAACCAGTGCCACCCAAAATAGAAACAGAAACAACAAAATTATATGGTCCTGGGTCAAAGCAACGCCAATCTTTAAGGAAGGTGGTAATTCCGTATCGGTATCAGTACCGGTATCAGTATCGGTATCAGTATCAATATCAGTATCGGTATCAGTATCGGCATTAGCATCAGTATCGATATCAGTATCGGTATCAGTATCGGTATCAGTACCAGTATCGACTTTAGTATGGGTATCTGCATCAATATCGGTGTTAGTATCGCTCTGTATCAGTATCAGTATCAATGTCGGCATCAGTATCGGTGTTAGTAGATACCGGTATCAGTATCGATATTAGCATCGGTATTGATATCGGTATCAGTATCGGTACCAATACAAAGTATCGGTATCGCTATCAGTATCGTTATCGGTATTAGTATCGCTATCAGTGTCGGTGTCCGCATCGGTATCAGTATCGGTATCCGTAACGGAATCGGTATCAGTATCGGCATCAGTATCGGTATCAGTATCGGTATTAATATCGGTACTGCTATCGGTATCAGTATCGGTATCGGTATCACTATCGGTATCACTATCGGTATCAGTATCGGTATCAGTATCGGTATCAGTATCGATTTAAGCTTCAGTATCGGTATCCGTATCGGTATCAATATCGGCATCAGTACCGGTATCAACACCAACATCGGCATCAGTATCGGTATTAGTATCGGTATCAGTATCGCTATCAGTATCGGCATCAGTATCGATACTAGTATCGGTATTGATATCGGTATCGGCATCAGCATCGCTATCAGTATCGGCATCAGTATCGGTATCGATATCAGTATCGGTATCAGTATCGGTATCAGTATCGGTATCAGTATCGGTATTGATGTCGGTATTAGTATCGGCATCAGTATCGGCATCAGTATCGGTATCAATACCAGTATCGGTATCAGTGTCAGTATCGATACTGGTATCGGTATCAGTATCGGTATTAGCATCGATATTGATCTCGGTATCAGCATCAGTATCGGTATCAGTATCGATATCAGTATCGATATTGGTATCGGTATTAGTATCGGTATCAGTATCGATATCAGTATCGGTATCAGTATCGATATCAATATCGATATCGGTATCGAAATCAGTACCGATATTGGTATCGGTATTAGTATTGGTATCAGTATCGCTATCAGTATCGGTATCAGTATCGATATTAGTATCGGTATTGACATCAGTATCGGCATCAGCATCGCTATCAGTATCGGATCAGTATCGATGCCAGTATTGGTATCAGTATCGGTATTGATATTGGTATTGGTATCAGTATTGGTATCAGTATCAGTATTGGTATCAGTATCGGTATCAGTATCGGTATCAGTATCGGTATTGACATCAGTATCGGCATCAGCATCGCTATCAGTATCGGATCAGTATCGGTGCCAGTATTGGTATCAGTATCGGTATTGATATTGGTATTGGTATCGGTATCAGTATTGGTATCAGTATCAGTATCGGTATCAGTATCGGTATCAGTATCGGTATTGACATCAGTATCGGCATCAGCATCGCTATCAGTATCGGATCAGTATCGGTGCCAGTATTGGTATCAGTATCGGTATTGATATTGGTATTGGTATCGGTATCAGTATTGGTATCAGTATCAGTATCGGTATCAGTATCGGTATCAGTATCGATATCAGTATCGATATCAGCATCAGTATCGGTATCAGTATCGGTATCAGTATCAGCATCAGTATCGGTATCAGTATCGGTATCAGTATCGGTATCAGTATCGGTATCAGTATCGGATCAGTATCGGTGCCAGTATCGGTATCGGTATCAGTATCGGATCAGTATCGGTGCCAGTATCGGTATCAGTATCGGATCAGTATCGGATCAGTATCGGTGCCAGTATTGGTATCAGTATCGGTATTGATATCGGTATTAGTATCGGTATCAGTACTGGTATCAGTATCAGTATCGGTATCAGTATCGATATCAGTATCGGTATCAGTATCGATATTAGTATCGGTATTGACATCAGTATCGGCATCAGCATCGCTATCAGTATCGGATCAGTATCGGTGCCAGTATTGGTATCAGTATCGGTATTGATATCGGTATTAGTATCGGTATCAGTACTGGTATCAGTATCAGTATCGGTATCAGTATCGATATCAGTATCGGTATCAGTATCGATATTAGTATCGGTATTGACATCAGTATCGGCATCAGCATCGCTATCAGTATCGGATCAGTATCGGTGCCAGTATTAGTATCAGTATCGGTATTGATATCGGTATTAGTATGGGTATCAGTATTGGTATCAGTATCAGTATTGGTATCAGTATCGGTATCAGTATCGATATCAGTATCGATATCAGCATCAGTATCGGTATCAGTATCAGTATCGGTATCAGTATCGATATCAGTATCGATATCAGTATGGGTATCGGTATCAGTATCGGTATCAGTATCGGTATCAGTATCAATATTAGTATCGGTATTGATATCGGTATCAGCATCAGTATCGCTATCAGTATCGGCATCAGTATCGGTATCAATACCAGTATCGGTATCAGTATCGATACTGGTATCGGTACCAGTATCGATATCTGCATCAGTATCGGTATCAGTATCGGTATCAGTATCGGATCAGTATCGGTGCCAGTATCGGTATCAGTATCGGATCAGTATCGGTGCCAGTATTGGTATCAGTATCGGTATTGATATCGGTATTAGTATCGGTATCAGTATTGGTATCAGCATCAGTATTGGTATCAGTATCGGTATCAGTATCGGTATCAGTATCGATATCAGTATCGATATCAGCATCAGTATCGGTATCAGTATCGGTATCAGTATCGGTATCAGTATCGGTATCAGTATCGGTATCAGTATCGGTATCAGTATCGGTATCAGTATCGGTATCAGTATCGGTATCAGTATCGATATTAGTATCGGTATTGATATCGGTATCAGCATCAGTATCGCTATCAGTATCGGCATCAGTATCGGTATCAGTATCGATATTAGTATCGGTATTGATATCGGTATCAGCATCAGTATCGCTATCAGTATCGGCATCAGTATCGGTATCAGTATCGATACTGGTATCGGTACCAGTATCGGTATTAGCATCGGTATTGATATCAGTATCAGCATCAGTATCGGCATCAGTATCGGTATCAATGCCAGTATCGGTATCAGTATCGGTATCAGTATCGGTATCAGTATCGATATCGGTATCGAAATCTGTACCGATATTGGTATCGGTATTAGTATTGGTATCGCTATCAGTATCGATATTAGTATCGGTATTGACATCGGTATCGGCATCAGCATCGCTATCAGTATCGGCATCAGCATCGGTATCAGTGTCGGTGTCAGTATTGGTATCAGTATCGGTATTGATATCGGTATTAGTATCGGCATCAGTATCGCTATCAGTATCGGTATCAGTATCGGTATTGATATCGGTATTAGTATCGGTATCAGTTTCGCTATCAGTATCGGTATCAGTATTGGAGTCGGTATCGGAGTCAGTATCGGTATCTGTATATGAATTTAGTATCGGTATCAGTATCGATATCGGTATCAGTATCGATATCGGTATCAGTATCGATATCGGCATGAGTATTGGTACGAGTATTAGCATTAATATTAGTATTATCATTATTATGAATTACGCTGTTCACCCGCCGTGTTGTGTAGATCTGGCTCCCAACGACTACTATTTGTTTCCTCATTTGCAGGGAAAGAGATTTCACACCAATTTTGCAGAGTTTCACAAATCGTATTATTCCAATGGATCAAAACGTTAGAGAACCGTAGGAAGAAGTGCATTAAAGATGATTTCACACGCAAAAACTGTTTTCTTTTTCATTGGTAGACCACTGGCTTTTCGCCTCATGTAGTATTTCTAACAAGAAAAAATTTTCTGGCGTATGTTTCCAGCTCCGCACCCCCCCCCCCACATTTTAAAATTTTCCTTGCATCATTTTGTGTTCGTTTCTTATCATTTTTGCTTGTGTTCATTGTAAGGTTTCTTCAGAGATTTTAAATAATCTTTACGTTCAGGTTGATAAGTTGCAATCGTTTCGAATTTAGCATTAGTTAGGATTAGCCTAGAATAGTGGTACAGCCTACGTATACTGATGATGTCAACTGTCAGCAACAAAGTGCATTATTTTAACGCATTTATTCCAATTTTCCTTATGAGCGGTATAGAAAACGCAGATACAAACACAATTTTGCAATATCATTAAATTGATAACTTCACGTACATAATCTCTCAGAATTCTTTTGTTATTAATGACGCACGTGTAGTGCAATACTATTATGAAAGCCACCAATTATTGCTGGATATATAGCAATTATGAGTTTCGAGTGAACCTTGAATGTATGAACTGCATTTTGTGTATACCACGACTTTGCTTTGTAACAACTTTAGATCGATAGACACAGGTCAGCGGGAACTTACAACACCGTACAAGTAATCGCGTCGTTTCACGTGGTGTATGAAAAAAATTCTTGAAATGTGGCCTTGCATTGTTGCAGGAAGTGGTTTGAAACTTCAAAGGAATGTTTTTTTTTAATGTTACGTTAAGGCTATTGTTAACAAAATAGTATTTTGAAACAGTAAAGATAACAACTAATGATAATATACTGTTACACAACATGTAAACCACGCCAAAGGAAATAGATATTAGATATTGCTACCGAGTATAATGGTCTTTAGAAAAATGTAATTTATAACATTGTAAACCCTTAAAATGGCTAAAATATTCCTTTTACATCGTAATAAAATAATGGTGATCGAGTCCCCATGCACGACCATCTCAGATTTTTTTCAAATTTTATGAGTAGATCCCACAACCGACTAAAGGTAATTCCCAAAATTTTTAGCTCCTGATATGCAATACATAACCTGCAAGAGCCTCTTAAGTGATGGTAAAATGTGGCAGATGCTCACGGACACTTTTTGCCATCTTTGTCAAGCTGTTATTCTGTAAGTAAGAGAGATATTTGCCTAGAAATTGCTGTGCTTGCTTAGTAGTTATCAGTGTCCCAAACTTCCAAATTTTAACAAAAACAGTCAACTAATCCTATTGCTTTTGGTCCTCAAACTTGCCTGAAAATTTGTCGCGACAAAAAAAATTCTAATTTCTGGGATGTATTCCAGGGAAATCAATGCAGAAAGCTCATCTTCTGTGTAACTAGTGAAAAAATAGTTGTTTTTAACTGTTTCAAATTTTAAGCTTCTTTGACAAATAGTTTATGAGATAGTTGAAGATTTCCCTGGAATATAGACTTCCCAGAAATTAGGATTTTTTTGTCGCGACAAATTTTCAGCCAAGTTTGAGTACCAAAAGCAAGAGGACTAGTTGACTGTTTTTGTTAAAATTTGAAAGATTGGGACAATGATAACTACTAAGCAAGCACAGCAATTTCGAGGCAAATATCTTTCTTACTTACAGAATTACAGCTTGAAAATGATGGCAAAAAGTGTCGGGGAGCATTCGCGACATTTTACCAGCCATCACTTAAGAGGCTCTTGCAGGTCATGTATTGTATATCAGGAGCTAAAAATTTGGGAAATTACCTTTAGTCAGTTGTGGAACCTACTCACAAAATTTGAAAAAAATCTAAGATGATCGAGCGTGGGGACTTGATCACTTGACTTTGAATAATCCAGAAGTTATACATCAATTATGGTTTCCCATTTCTTTCTTCTTGTTATAGAAATATTCACTTGGATAAACGACGTAGGATCACTTTCGAAACGTATTATCAACTTAAAGGAAGAATAGTGGATGCAGTTTGTTTTGCAAACAAACGTGTTCTTGACGAAATTACATGTTACACGGATCAATTGTGTTAAGGCTCGTAGGGTATGTAATTCCATACAACGATATCGTTTGTAATTTGATAAATAGCTTGATAGTTATTCATATTTTTGTTATTGTTGGTTTTATTAGCTTCATGTTTGTTTCATTATCTACAGCAATCAATCACAATTCTCATTTATGAGAAATATAAAACAGAGTTTATATACATTACGTCACAAATGTAAATGAAAGTTAAATTATTTCAGCTAGCTATAAAATTTTATAACTTTGCTGCGTTAATTACGTTGAGAAGAAAGAATGCAATCGGAATTGGAATGTTATCCGAAATTCAGACAGGTTGTTAGAAAGCTAGTCCTAGGTATGTTAAAGTATGGACGATGAAGATTACGAAGTGTATCTCTGACGTTTTCCATGTTATCTTTTTAATAGCATTCCATTTCTAGTAGAAAATGAGACAGAAAGGTGCTCTTGAAAATTTAAACTAATAAATTTACATAAAATAGTTTTAAGTATAAGTTTTTCTTCGTAAAATTGATGTACGTTATTTATGATGCTGAGAACTTGTGCAATAAAATTAATAACAATTAATAATAGAGTTGAAATTACTACAAACCCCTGTATAATAGAGACTTGATGACAACATTAGTCCTGGGCGCAGGACAATATACAGTCCCTGGCCATATTACTTGAAACATGTCATAAATCAACCCTTTTACCTGGAAATTCCCATCCTATTATAGTGATATTCTTTTGCTTTGAATCCGATCGTTTATAGAGGGACTAGATTATTGTATTAACAAATAAAAATACCAGAGAAATGATATTTAGAAGAGTAAAGTACGTATATATAAATATTTCAACTTACATTTAGCGAGTTCACAGTTCAGAGAATGCATCGATATTTTTTAAAATATTTCGTCATAACCGGATAGAAGCTAAGTTGTGGAGCATCGTTAAGTGTTTTGTGTTGATATATCGTTATTGCAAAAGTAAAATTGTTATTCTATCTCTCTCTTAATAATTAATTATTTGGAATTTGAAAAAAATTTAAATATTTGGGATTTTTTGTAGAAAATGCCCGGGAAAGATTTAACAAGTGAACAAAAAGCCGCTATACAAGCTCTTCTACAATCAAACAAACATTCACAACGAGAAATTGCAAAATTACAGAAAGTATCTCCTTCTTCTGTATCGCGTTTAGCTAGAAACTTAAACGAAGGAGCTAGCACATCGACACAAAGACGGGCAAAGTGCGGTCGGAAAAGAAAAACTTCGAAGAGATCTGACCGTGAAATGGTTCATCAGGCTTTGAGCAATAGATTTGCTACAATTAAAATGATTCAAAAAAATTTACACGATTTCAAGCAGAACTGTCAGGCGCCGATTGCGCGAAAATCGCCTAATGGGCCGAAGACCTGTAAAAAAGCCGCGTTTAACAGAAAAAATGAAATCTGCTCGTCTCAACTTTGCAAGAGAGTGTCGACATTTCATAGACGAGAATTGGAAAAAGGTGAATAACTTAACAACATGATTTTTACTGAATTAATGTTTGCATTATTTAATAGGTTTTCTTTAGTGACGAGTGCTCGCTCTGTGTGTTAGTGCAGCGAGCACAATTTGTTCGTAGACGACCTGGCGAACGTCTCACAGAGTCCACGGTTCTTCAAACTGTAAAACACCCTCCGCAGGTAATGATTTGAGGAGTGATTAGTGGAGACGGACCCGGCCCTTTGTATTTTGTAGAAGGTACAATGCGTCAAGAGCAGTACATAAATGTGTTCAAAAACACGTTATTACCGTATTTTAAGCCAGGACGTCGCATACCGACAGGGCGTATATTTATGCAAGATAATGCTCCTTGCCATGTGGCAAAAAAGGTTAAGAAATTCTTTGAAGACAATCACATACCTCTTTTACGTTGGCCCGGAAATTCACCGGACCTCAATCCCATCGAGAACGTATGGAATCGACTAAAAAGTAAGGTATATGAAAGAGAAAACCCTACAAAGGAAATATTAATGAAGAATATAAAGGATGTATGGGAGAACAATGAAGATATAAAAGAGACAATCATATCTTGCATTGAAAGTATGCCCCGAAGAATTAAGGGTGTTATTAAAAATCATGGGTTATGGACTAAATATTAATTACTTATTTAATCTTTACATATGTTACATATTTTTACAATATATTTTATAAATAAAAAATATAATACATGTATAGTTTATATTTTATTATGAAGAAACTACAAAATATTTAGTGTTTCAAGTAATTTGGCCAGGGACTGTAATAGGTTTGTCTGCCTAGAAGCAGGACGAGGAACAAGAAAGTTAATGTGTGCTAATAACTCAGGAGCATCAAGACGGTTATTAATGAAAATTAAATAGGAATTTATACTCAACCTGCTTTCGACAAAGTTCCAAAGGATTCAACATTAAATATTGCAAGCAAAGTTAACTAAAACCTTACACCGGATAAGTACTAAGAGTCATTCCATGTCAAGTGGCCTAGGTGTGCCTGCTCGATCATCTTCAATTTTAATAAAATTTATGGGATCTTTATGAACTTCTAAAAAGTTTCAGCTTTATATCTATTCTAGTTGGGTCAGTAAGGCAATTTTTATCAAGGTCACTTTTTCGCAACTGTTGGACTCACGAAACAAATTCCTATGTTTGAGATGTAACTGGCTTTGATCCAAAACAGCTAATAGTTTAAAATTGTGTTTTATAGTTCAACCTTTTGTGTAGAATACAGTGGTAGGGCAAAGGAAGGCCAGAAGACAGCACTTGTGGAAAAATTTGCTCCATACTTTAACAACGTATAACTACTGAACAAGTGGCCATGAGTGTCTGATATTTTGCCAATTTATCAACCATATATCTGTAATAGCATTGTTAAAGTAGGGTCTTTCCTGCTAGTTTATTTACTGTGTTATTAATATTTAAAGTTGTTCCAAAAATTGAACACGCCAAATTTTACCCCTTTTTTAGAGCCATTTATCTCAAAATGGGTCGACTCCAATTTAAAAATTTTAGCATAATTGGAAAGGGCACATTTCAAACTACCAAAAAATCTTATTTTCATTTTGGAGTCTTTCTGTCTAGGGAACAAAAATTTGCCTCAAAATACCTAATGCTAGATTTTGTACGAAATGTTTAGAACTAGTTTTGTTATTGTTGATGGACCTAATTTGTATAAACTATTGTTGTGAACAGTGCCCTGGAAGAGAAAGGTTAAAGAGGTTTTTGGAAGATTCAAGATTGAATTTGAACAGTGGGTTCATATTGACCGGGAAACATTAGAAACCAGACAGCTGACGATTGAAGAATTTATACAAGAGTTGATTGGCACTTTCTAATCACCATTATATTGCCAAGCATCAAAGCAAGCTTTTGCAGTTGACTAAAGAAAATCTCAGGACAGATGAGTTGATTATATTCATGGATTTTCCCGAAAACTACTCCTTTATTGTCCAAGATGCAGTGCAAGGCTTTCATTGGGAAAACAGCGAAGCCACCTTACATCCATTTGTCATTTACTACAAAGATAATGACAATATTGCGAGCATCAGCTACTGTGCAATCAGTGATTGCCTACGACATGATACTGTTGCTGTTTATGTATTGTTGACTGATTTTATTGAAAAACTTACGAATATGTACCTTCAAAGAAATTAAGCATATTCGCTATTTTAGTGATGGTTCAGCTGCTCAGTACAAAAATTTCAAGAATTTTTTGAATCTTTATCATCGCCAAAGCGATTTCAACATCCGAGTGAAATTTTTTTTGCAACAAGTCATGGAAAATCACCATGTGATGGAATTGGTGAACAGTGAAACGTTTAGCAGCAAGAGCAAGCCTTCAGTGTCCAGTTGATGATCAAATATTGACACCAGCTGATTTGTTCCATTTATGTGAAGAAAATGTAAAGGGCATAAAGTTCATTTTTGTTCCAAATGAAAAAATTAAAGAAGCAAAAAAGATTAAGAAAAAAGAGGATGTATAGTTTCTGGAACAAGAGAAAATCACCATTTTGTCCCTATCAATGAGAAGCAAACCAGAACATGCAGATGGCTTGGAAACCAGAAAGACACCCAAATCAGGCTTGGGAACCTGACAGATACCCTCTATTTAGGCGTAGGAACCTACAATAAAGAAACCCACCCGTGGTTGGCCTTACCGGGCTATCGAGCGTGACCCCTAGGCGATGGGGTTACCAATTATTACAATTGGTAGTGGCATAGCCACTATGGACCGAAGCAAGGAATTGAGGATTGCACGCGAAGCTCATTACATACTTTGAGACAAATTTTTGGGTCTTAAACAAAAGGCTCCAAAACAAAAATTAGATTTTCTGATTGATTGAAACTTGCTCTTTCCAATGATGCTAAAGGTTTTTAAATTGGAGATGACCCATTTTGAGATAAATGGCTCTGAAAATGGGTAAAATTTGGTGTGTTCAATTTTTGGAACAACTATGAATATTAATAACAGTAAATAAACTAGCAGGAAATACCCTACTTTAACAATGCTATTACAGATATATGGTTGATAAATTGGCAAAATATCAGACATTTGTGGCCACTTGTTAAAGTATGGAGCAAATTTGAAACGACAAAATTTATGAACCAGTTTGAAGCTAAACTTTTCCACAAGTGCTATCTTCTGGCCTTCCTTTGGCCTGCCACTGCATTCTACACAAAAAGTTGAACTATAAAATAAAATTTCAAAACCATTAGCTGTTTTGGATCAAAACCAGTTACATCTCAAACATAGGAATTTGTGTCGTGAGCCCGACAGTTATGAAAAAGTGACTTTGATAGAAATGGCTCTACTGACCAAACTAGGGTAGATATGAAACTGAAACTTTTTAGAAGTTCATAAAGATCCCATAGGTACATTCTGTAAAAATTTTATCAAAATTAAAGATGGTGGAGCAGGAACCACTTTCCAAATTAGGCCAGTTGACATGGAATTACCCCCAGATACTAAGAGATAATAAGAGATTCTTTTTCGTATATATATATTGGTGTTTTTTTTTGTGTGTGATGGAAATGTTAAAATGTCAAAAAGACTAACACAAATCCACAAATAAAAAAGGTTCAATGCCATCTTTTCGATTTTCAAGTTTAATACCATATTCTACACCACTGCAGAGACTTGCAAAAGTTTACAAGATTTAAATTATCTTTAGATCAACTTTGTAAAAGTACTATGCCTGAAAGGTTAACAATTATTGAAAATGATCTTTATACGTTAATATAACCTTGAATTGCAAGGTAAAAAATATAAAAACAATACTGATAAAAAATAAAAAAACATGAAAACTTGTCCGCTACAAAGATTATTCTTCATTAAACAATTACTATACAAAAATAAAACAACTTGATATTTAACTCCTTTAATATACCTGTACATATTTTTTTCACTAAAAAGACGCAATAACTTTGGGATACGAAGGTTAAACGGACATTGAAGTGCCTTGGAAAACCATTAATTACTGTGGGAATATCGAGATCTTTAATAATATGTAATTGGGCAATTACTTTTCTGAAGTAATTACATAGTATGCGGCTAACAAACACCAAACTTTGTTATGGTTGAAAGAAACTGTTTCATTGGAATAATAAAAAACCGACTTTCTCAACTTATTGTTCGAAAATATCAAGTTTGTTGTAATCTACTGCCACATTCGACATACGTCTACAATTATCGTTGCAAATTGATAACAAATATACATATTTTGCGTAGTAAAATACAGGAACGATGTAGATATTCATGCCAATTAAAAGAAGAATCGCACTTGACTTCTCAAAACTGCCATCCATAAAATACGCACCATATGGGACATTTCTTTATTATGCGTTTTTCGAAAAAAAGTTATTCTTCACAAAAATTTGTGCATCCCCTCTAATTAAACATGTACCAATAAAATATGGAAAATTTCGGGGGCGCCTGAAAACTTGATTTTCTCCCAAAAGTAAAGTACCCTCATTTTTAAAAATATGGGAAAGTGCTATTTGAAAAACTTGATTAACATTAAAAATTATACCTAAATTTAAGGTCAAGCCACCTGTCACGTTTTATTTTTTTACCTATTTTTTCAAATATTATTTTGAAAAAACAAAATATCTTTAAAACGATAAGTAACGACATTATGTAACGTTTCATTTAAAAAATTGATAATGTTACAAATTGGCCAAATGTTATGTTAACTCAGTTTTTTTTAAAATGTGATAAACAAAAATTTTTCAGTACCAAATTCTTTTTACTTTTGTTAGCACATAAAATTGCTCAAAATAATAATCTCCTAATAAGAAAAAAACATTTATTAATACCTACTGGTTAAACTTCAAGAAATTAACAACTTCTCAACACAAATTTACTACATTTATTTTGTGGAAGTTTTTCTGCCCAAAATAGTCTTCATAAAAGTTGGCTCTGATAACTAGAGCAACGCAAACTGCGCTGAAAGCCAGTGGCTGACGCATAAAAGTTTACACAAAATAAACACGGCCGGGACAATTCGATATAAGCGTCAGTATAACTTCGACTCGAAAGCCGATCTGTTGTGTATGCATCTACGCTGTCGTATACTATATCGTAGTTCTACGTTTGTTTTGAAAATGTTTCCTACGTCGCGAAAACGACCAAAGTTGGACACAATAAGAGAATTTATTGCAGAAATGCCTGATTTAAAGTGTGATGGCGCTAAAATTCAATATGTAGTGTGTAAAATAGATTTAATGTGTTGGTCGAAAAGTGATTGTCTACGGCACGTAAATAGTGCAGGGCATGTTTCAAAAAAAATTCCACGCGGGATTATGACAAATTTAAATTTAATTTATGTGTTACCTTTATTGCATGTAATTTACCATTTCATTTACTAAGGAAGAAAGCATACGTCCCGTTTTGGAATGAATATTCGGACTTTAAGTTACCAAGTGAGAGAACATTACAGAGAGTTGTGCCGTCTGCTCGTGAGCATGTCGAGAAAAGAATTAAATCGGAGTTGCAAGATAAAAAACTATGGTTGTGTGTGGACGAAACAACAGATCGTAAAAAATATTCTGTGGTTAATGTAATGGTACGCACAATGGAACCACATCGACCGTCACCCTCAATTTTACTAGCTTCCAGACGAATACAACAATGCACTGCCGAAGTAATTTCAATGTTGGTGTTAAATACATTGGAAAAGTTTGAACTTTCAACAAATCAACTGTTGATGTTTATGAGTGATGGTGCCGCGAACATGCTTGCTGTAGGTCGATCTCTTAAAAAACATTGTGCTAACTTGTTGCATATTACATGTAAAATTCATACTCTCAGTCTCGTAGCAGATAGTATCAGAAAATGTTATCCCGAGGTAGATGCTCTAATAGCACATACAAAAGCTGTGTTTGTAAAATCCCCAAAACGTATTCGGGAATTTCATAGACTATGTCCCGGTATTGCTGAACCACCACAACCTATTCTTACTCGTTGGGGAACATGGTTAGAGGCTGCATTTTATTATCTTAAATATTTTGAGAATATTAAGAACGTGATTTTAGAATTCGACCCAAAGGAAGCTGCGGCTGTCAAGGTAAGTCGCTTGAAATTTCAGGATAGTCAAGTTAAAACAGATTTGGAAATTATTCAGAACAATTACGTGGGACTAGCGGATGCGATAGAAAAACTACAAAATTCTTCAGTGTCGTTAGTGGAATCTTTGCAAATAGTGCAACATGTTCACGCACAGCTATGCGCGATAGAAGACGCGAGAAATGTTTGTGTCTTAGAAAGGTTTGAAAGTGTTTTAGATAAAGACTCTGATTTTGGCACATTAAGACAAATTTGTGAAGGTGCGTCAACAGAACCGTTAAGTTATTTGAAAGATTATTTTACTTACGCAAATATAACGTCACTAGATGTAGAACGTTCGGTTTCGGCATACAAAAACACTTTTTCTTCACGCCGCACTCAGTTTGCCGAAACAACTTTGGAAACATATCTAATGTTACAAATATTAAATAGACATTATCCGCTTTGTGATTTCACGGAGGACTCTTAAAACGGTAAGTGTTTGAGCACGTATCACATTAAATTTATTTTGTGTAAACTTTTATGCATCCGCGCAGTTGCGTTGCTCTACTGATAACAAATGTATATTTGACGGAAGGTACTCATATTTGATAACCAGGTATTTCGTAGTTATTGTTTATTTTTTCACTGTTCGATAATAAGAGTAGGTAAGCTATGTATGTACGGGGCCACTTCAAGGTCGCGCTTTTAATCGAGCTTTTAATCCGCGGGTAATTTCGCGGAATCGAAGTTTAATTAGCGGCTCGCGCTTTTAATCCGCGGGTAATTTCGCGGAATCGAAGTTTGATTAGCGGTTCGTGCTTTTAATCCGCGGGTAATTTCGCGGAATCGAAGTTCGATTAGCGGCTCGCGCTTTTAATCCGCGGACGGCTTTTGAACGGCTACTAAACAGCTTCTGAGCGGCTTTTGAACGGCTCCCGAACAGCTTTTGAACGGCTCCTGAACAGCTTTTGAACGGCTCCTGAACAGCTTTTGAACGGCTTTTGAACGGCTTCTGAACGGCTCCTAAACAGCTTTTGAACGGCTCCTGAACGGGTATCCGTTCAATGACTATATTTCTTGGCACTATGTGGCGCCAGCAAATTATTTCCGGGTGTGATACGTTCCGGGTGTGATACATCGTATGGAAGCTATTGTTTGTGGAGGTGACTCATGTTTCAAATGTGTTTGGGAGTCTGATAAGTAGTAGTAGGTAGGGGATCACCTGAGCGTGGGAAAAAGCTGGAAGTAGGCAGCGAATTCCAGGAAGCGGCTCCTTTGGATAGTAGGTAGGCTATGCGGGTATGGGGAAGTGTGTGATCTCCATTATTAACTTTCTCAAGTTGTATTTTTCTATATTTTTAAAAATAAGGGTATTTTACTCTTAGGACAAAATCGAGTTTTCAGACGTACCCCGTATAATATTAGAAATTTTCCATATTTTATTGGTACATGTTTAATTTTAGGGGACGCACAAAGTATTATCAAGAATAACTTTTATGTTTGTATAACATGTTTTGGTTTAAATGACTTCCTGAACAAAATGTCAAACTCAATTTAATTCTTACATGCCAAGGTCACTAATTAATGAATATATTTTGGCTTGAATCGGTGAATTACGAAAATCGGTAGTTTCCTTGAAATTTCCAACGTAATTAAATATTCGAAAAAATATTACGATATATTTCCAGATAAAATAACAACTAGGTATTAAAAAATGAACGTTCTTCGCATCAAAGTCCACATTTCCAAATTATTTACAAGAAAATTTCGAAGTTGAAAAAAAACGGTTTTGTCACAAACCATGTTTTAAAAGCTATTATATCCATCCATAAGCATTTTTGAGGTTTACAGGAAAACTAGCATGCTGTTGGTGATATGTTTTGAAAGACTTGATAAGACCTAGGCCCAAATCAACTAAGGAGGTCAAGCGTAGTATTACCTACCCCCAAACAAACCTCCCCTATCAAAGAATTGTCTGGTTATTACTTAAATACATGGTTGAAACTGTCGGGATGGCGGTCAAAGTTTTAGAAAAAATGTAACTTTTAAAAGAGTTAAATTTTTTATAAAACTTTTAATTCATAACGACCACCATACTCCTTGGTATTTTATTATTAAAATAGGAAAATGCATTATGGTGCATGTGTTGCGAAAGTGGATATTTAGAAAACATCTGCGTTCCTCCTTCTTGAATGAGAAAATCAGAAAATTCCATTTTAAATTTGGAACTCTTGCCAGGCTTCAAGTGAACTCCACGGTTCCGCGGAACAAAAGAAGCAAAATTTCATGTTTTAGCAGAGTTTTTCAAAGAAATTTTTTGGAAAATAAGACGAAAATGCTCAGAAACCTTTATTATCAATTCTTGGAAGCACATCATATTCAACTTCAGTTCTTTTATGATCAGTTATGTTATAATAGTTAATATGCAACAAGTAGGCTGTGAAAAAATAAACAAAAGATAAAGCAGATGTCAATTTTTGTTTTCCATGGCTAATTTGATTACTAAACAAGATCTTTCAACATTGCTACCGTTTACATTATTTTATTTGCATAACCATTTTATTTTATATCACTATTACACATTTCCGTACGATAGGCATTTTATGCTTTACTTTTGCAAACCACTTGAGATTAGATAAATGCAAAAAACATGCTCCCAAATCAAAATAATAACAATCACACGTCATAGTAATTTATAAATATAGTAAAACTTACCAGAACGATGCCACTCCATTGATAAATATTACAAGTCCTAACAAACTCCCTAGCATAATTCGCATGCTTGGTTATATGCAGATCATACGGAATCTCTGCCTCCTGAAGTATCGGCACCACCTTATCTTGGAATATGGCTTTGCCTCTTCCGGGACCACTTTTCGGGTTACATAAAACTAACAGCTTACGTTGCTCGTTAATTTTGTGCATGATAGGTGTGTCTGGGGTCTCGTTCTGTGCCTGTTCGCCTTTAATAAGTTGTTTGATGGTGTTCCTCCAACGTTTTGCCTCCTTATTATTGTCTTCGTACTTATCGAATGATCTAAATCTAAGGGTTATTATTGTACGTTCTCTCTTACAACTGCCGCTCTTGGTATTTTGTAGGATGTAAGCGTAAATGTAAAGGTAAGCGCTAATATCGTTTTCGTCTTGTTCCCCGGAATTTTCTTCGACAACTTTTAGGGATCCTCTTGGAAGACTCTGGCAAGAACAAGAGGTCGTAGATTTTCTACTCCGCAAACACTTGCAACCGATGATATCTCTCGTCGGAATAGTCTGTTTTTTCTCTTGATTGTCACTTTCTTTTATCAAGCTAAGACCCTTCTTCGTTAGCCGCACTCGAAATACCGAGTTCTTCTTCGTCAAAACGTAAAATGTTTCCTCCAATAAAATGCGTTCTTGATTCATTTTTATATTTAACAACTTTCACTATTATGGATTTCTTCAAGTTAAATGATCGTTTCGCATCACTGCGGAATCGACTTCTACACTCAAAAGCTTCCACAAAACTGCTCGTGAGCTAACCAATCTACCAGTTCCAGTCCCTTGCGACCGAACTGTGCCGCACTACTGAATTCAACTTTTCAAGTTTACCTATCAAGGGCAATGAAATTTTTAATCGAAGACCGTATGTAATTAAAGATAATTCGATAAAATCTTTGAAGCATCTTTTTAATAATTCAAATACTCGTATAACGGTTTATCGGCACAGAAACGGGAAAATTTAAATTTAATTAATTCGAAAACAATAACGAACTTAGTCACGATTCAAAGCAAACAGGTTTCGTTTCGTAACTTGTATGGTAAGCACATAAAATTTCTCCTTTTTTTATGTATTCATTCTCTCTATAAAATAAATTTAAAAAACCACTTATATTAAAAATTAAAACGTTTACGATAAGATAAAACACTTCCACTACTTTAAATAATCTATTCGACAAAACAAGGAAGTAAAGAATCTCGAACTGATACTATTGATAGTTAAATTGTATACTAATTATGCATATAAATAGATTCAGGATTTATAAATAAGGAATAAAATACATTAAAAATCATTTTTTATAAAATTATATTTTTTTAGCAATAAGTGCTACTGTATGATATTCATAAATAGGGCATGAACTCGAGACAGCGTTGCCGGGGGCACCAACATAAAAGTACTTTGGCAAGATAAAAAAAAAGTACTGAAAATCGCTGAATTGTACTAATTCCTCTTGCTGCTTTTACATTCCATTTATATCATATATTTACCCAAACGACATCATTTGACTTCTTCAAATAATCAATTAATCGCCTATTTTTAGGATTTTATTACGCCAAATTAGTAATACGTTTAATTTATATCTTTTTCCGCCACTTTTTTTTTATTTTCTCTTTAAAACGATAAAATAATATTTTTCAATACATAAATGCATATTAAAGTAACTATGAGAAATGTTAATAAGAACATTTACGGGTACGAAAGAGGAACATAGCAGGTGTACAATTTCTTTTGCATCTGAAAGTTTTAGTTGAATAATCGAATGAAAAAAGTATTCATTTTTCAAAAATAGCACCTTGGTACTGCAGCACTAAAAAAGTATTACAAATAGTGCTTTAGCACTGCTCCCAGCAATGCTGAGTCGAGGTTTAAAGCAGCGGTTCTCAAAATATGTGCCATGAAACACAAGGCTTCCGTAGAAGTCTTACGAGGATTCCGTAAGAAAAGTAAAACTTAAAATGGAACCCAAATCTTACTGATTTTCATTTGACGTCCAAGCGACCTACCTTTGTCGCTGAAGGAAGATCTTAGGAAACTTGGGAAGTTATATGAAGAAACGAGGAAACTTCAAATGAATTACACGTTTTTTAAACTGTGGAAATCAAACATGATTGTTTGAACAATAAATATAAATCTACTCCGCATAGATATGATTCAATTTTAGTAAAGGAAGGAGCTGACGTTTTGTAAAGAATCTCAAAGTGTTTGGATTCCGTTAAAATCTCGCAAAGGTTCCATGAAAAACGTCTTTAACTTAAAATGGAACCCAAAACATTCTGATTTTCATTTGATGTCGAAACGAGAAACATATTCAACAAGAAGGAACGCAGATTTTTTCCTAAACATCCACCTGCCTAGACCTTTCAAAAATATGTCACCAATAGTTGTGCCAGTTTTTCCATAAAAATACAAAGATAGTTGGATGAGTATAATAGTTTTTAAAATTTAATTTTTAGTGTTATTGGTTAGTATACTCCATGAAAAAAATCATATTGTTAAAAATCTTGTGGACGAATGAGAAATAATGCTACATAATGCCAGGAAAATTAATTCATCTTTCAAAATATAAATAAGAAAGTAGTCATAACAAAACAATTTCAGAAAAGGTATATTAACTATCTTTAATCTTTATCTTTAACGGGAAATCAATCACTAAATATTTTTTGTTTAGGATGTTTTTCATGCGCTACTTTTCTATTACCCTGTATAATGTTTCGTTCTATTAAAATAAATGTTTTTTTTATTACATTTATGTTTAATATATTATATTCCTACATAAATCTACTTGGTCATATTTCTTTCCGTTTACGTACATAAAATTTGAGATGACCAAAAAAGTTTGAGAATCGCTGCACTGAGGTATTAATCTTAGATTTTGGTTCTTAGATCCGGGAAAAAATAGAAAACGAAAGAGTTGGCTTATACTAGATATTCGTTATACACTTAAAGGTAAAAAGAGAGAAACACTATGCAAACTTTTCCTGCAAGTTTGGGTAATAAGCTTATAATCTACAGTCGATTCACTCTAAGTTCCGTCTTCCCCCAAATTGAGGGCTGATGATGCCAATCAAGAAAAACAAAATTACCAAAAACATAATTTAAAGAATACAATTGCTTTTTGTGTTAGAAATAATTTAACACCTTTGGAACTATAAGAATATAGTAATTGAATTAAATTGAAACTAATATTTCAATTATTGAAGCTGTAATATAGAAAAAGAAAATTGTATATAAAATAACTTTCACCCCTCCACAATGCTTCGTTGCAAGATAACCAAAACATCAGTTGTTTACTGTTTCTCGTGCGTTGACGTTTTTTTATTCCATTTTGGTTGCATTTTGTTATTATATATCGTGTTATATACGTTTTAATAACTGTTCTTTTCAGAACAAATTGTGCATTATGCCGAGAGGTTTAAATTCGCAGTCAAAAGCGCTGGTCGCGTCACTTATAAATTATTTTGAAAGAGAACGTGATAATGGTGGACCCCTTATTCCATTAGTCTCTGTTCGTCAGGTAAAAATTATAAAAAGTATTATACATATACTACAACTTAATTTTTAGAGAGTTGCAGATGCCCTGTCAATTAATAAATCTACCGTTTGTGGTATCTCGACAGAAGTAAAAGAATGCCGCCCCCTCAGTAGCCCCAAGAAAACCAGACACCGCGTAAAAACAGTGACAGCTGTTGATGATTTCACTGTTGTGGCAATCCGAAATGCACTCTATACTATGTATAGACAAAGTAATACTATTACATATTCTAATGCGGTTTGAAGTGCTAAATTTGTATCTTTTCAGAACAACAAGTAACATTAACTTTACTTTTACAAAAATTGAAGGATGATGAAATTTTCTCTGGGGGGAGAACTTCGTTAATGAAAATTTTAAAGAATATTGGGTTTTCTTGGAAAAAAGACGATCCTCGCAGAGCCATGATGGAACGTTCGGATATTGCTCTTTTAAGAATTGATTTCCTTCGAAACTACGTTCAAAATATTAAAAATAGTTATTTCTGGGACCCGGTATTCCTTGATGAAACATGGGTATTTGAGAATGGCACAGTTGGTCGATCCTGGCAAGATACCAGCGTGCAAAGTGTTAAAAGAACAAAAATTGATGGGAAAAGGTTAGTGAACTGATATTATAGCCCCATGAGGTCCACATGAATATTATTTTTAGATATATCATAGTACATGCAGGTAATCGCAGTGGTTTTATTCCTGGTGCATCATTGATTTTCCCATCAAAAACAAAAAATGCAGATTACCACGGAGAAATGAATGCAGAGACATTTTTGGACTGGTTTGAAAATTATTTATTAAGAAACTTGGAAAAACCGTCTATGATTATTATGGACAATGCCCCATATCACAGAACATGCGTCAATGTTTCTCCAACAGCAGCTTGGAAAAAACAGGACATTCAAACTTGGCTGACACAAAACAACATTGTATATGCTGCTGATATGTTAAAATTGCAACTATTACATTTAGTTCAATTGTAAGTGTTGTTTTACTATTTTTTAATATATACAATACATATATATATATCTATTTTAGACATAAACCAAACAAAATTTATGCTGTGGATGAACTGGCACACCAGTACGGACATAGAGTTTTGCGATTGCCACCGTACCATTGCATATTCAATGCTATTGAGAACATTTGGGGTATAAGTAAGGTTTACTATAACAATCATATCGGAAGAGATGGATCTGGGATGGAAAAAGTGTTGAGTATGTGGCAAGAGTCAATTGACCACATTACAACGGAAATGTGGTCCAATACTGTTAACCATACAGAAAACACTGTCATTGAATGGTGGGAGAGAGAAATTGGTTTTGACCAAGAAGAGGTGTTACCTTTGATAATAAACCTTGAAGGGGAATCTTCAGATGAAGAAATTATCTCAAGTTCGGAACCTGAGAATGAATATTGAGTTTTTCACATATTTAATTACATTTGTACTCATTTCGCACCTATGTATTTAAAATCCAGATAACCACTTGTTTCTCTTGTATATTTCTCACTACAGCAATAAATGACTTGAATGAATTTTATATGTCTTGCATAATGTATTCAACAAATTTAATAAACAGTCTAGTTGTTTCGCATTTATTTCTTTCTGTATTTGATGCATTCCCTTTTTTTGTTATTCTGATAGAGTAATACTTCAAGGTGTATTGGTCAAGTTAATATAACGTCTTGTATCTGAAAATTTTGCAGGTTAAAACCATTACTTATCCTCTAGCAATGTAAATCCGTTTATAATTTCGCAATCGTAATTTATGAATTTTTGAAATCTTGCATTGATAACAGGAATAACTATAGAAATATCCAGAAATTTGCCTAAATTTAACAGAATGACTAATTACTCCCATATTTTTATTGGTTTTATTCGGTGATTTAAAAATCTTGTGATTTCTAACCTATATTGGCTAACGTCAGTTTGGCGGATTTGGCATCACTGTGGAGGGGAAGTGCCCTTTAAAAAGACGGAACTTACAGTGAATGGACTATAAGCCTATAATCTAGCTTTTCAAAAATGTCCCAATTAAGAACGGGACGATGGTACAAAAGTTGTTAATACAAATTTCAAACTTGGCAAAAGTTATTTTACTTTTATTTGTTCAAAATGAAGATAATTGAAATATTACACGTAATAATACAAGAAAGAATTAGATTATTTAATAAAATTAACACCTTTTTTTAAATGACAATGACATTTAGTGATTTCTTTTGTAACAGTTTTCTACCTGAAAGTTACTAAAACATAGTTGTCAATTCATGTTTCTGTATTCTAATAGCAATTTCAGAATTTTATCGTGAGATTTGTTCGGTTCTATAATTGATATAAAAATGTTCTCCCGAGCTCCGGTTTTAGTGGAAAACTATGCACAGAACCCTTCACCGCACGATTGGATGAATGCCCCACACAGCACGGGTGTAAGTAGAATTTTACCACTATAAAATTGTTTGCAATTGAGGTTATGTATGATGACTTTCGTTTTAGACCTCGATTATGGCAGCGGAATTCAATGGGGGCGTTGTTATTGGGGCCGATTCAAGAACTACCACAGGGTAGGACGTGCTTATTAGTAACATTTCCAATAATAACCTTTAAATTTCAGTGCATACATTGCCAATCGAGTTACAGATAAATTAACTAAAGTAACTGATAATATTTACTGTTGCCGTTCCGGTTCGGCAGCAGATACGCAAGCAATAGCAGATATTGTAGCATACCACTTGAATTTCCATGCGTAAGTGTGTAGACGTACAAAATTGTTTCTTTCTAACCGAATTTTCGCAGTATGGAACTTGGTGAGAAGCCATTAGTAAATGTTGGCGCTGCAGTTTTTAGAGAACTATGCTATAACTACAGAGACTCTTTAATGGCCGGTATATTAGTGGCAGGATGGGATAAACGGAACGGAGGTCAAGTCTATTCAATTCCGATTGGAGGAATGTGTGTACGTCAGCCTGTATCTATAGGAGGCTCTGGTTCAAGTTATGTATATGGTTATGTCGATGCTAACTTTAAGCAAGGAATGACACAAGAGGAATGCGTTAATTTCATAACAAACAGTAAATAGAAATTATAGAGTTCTTACTTTACGGAGTATTTATTTTTTAATTTCTAGCTTTGAGTTTGGCAATGTCACGAGATGGATCATCCGGTGGTGTCGTTCGGTTAGGTATTATTACTGAAAAAGGTATCGAACGTAGAGTTATTCTTGGTGATCAATTGCCTAAGTTTTACGAAGGATAGTTTAATATAATTATTGTACTTTATATATACACTAAATAAACTCAGTAAATTTGTGACGTTGTTTTATTTAAATTGATAGATAGATGTGTAATAATAATAGAAATGTTTGTAAATAAACAAATATGGAATTTCATCAACTTCTATGTGGAAAAGAATTATAATCAATAACTGGGGAGAAATTTGAATCTTCACACCTTTCTTATTATCTCTAATTCTAAACGATGGCTTTGAGAATTTGTTTTTAACAGTGCAGGTAATTTATTTCTTCGTGTTTTACACGTATTGCAGTGTTGCCAACTTCTATTGTAACAAATTCGGAAGATTTTTAAAATTAGTATATTATTCACTGCAACCTGTAGCTAACACATTATTTCAAATATGTACCATGAAAAATAAGGATTTATTTTTTAAATAAAACACAATTGAATAATTTTATTCGCAAAGAAACTTTTATTTAAACAGGAAAATCTTTATTTGCCTGTATTAATTAAAAAACAATATTTTTCACATGTCCCTATATTTTAATCTTAATCTTCATAAGAACTTTTTCCTTTTAAATTAGCATCAGTCATCTTTGAGATGAAATTTGTTGAATGGAAAATTATGGCACACATCTTTTTGCATGTATTGTTTTGTATACAACAAACCAGAGATTATCGTTTCCGAACGCTTCCTCCGTGTTGTTTTCAACGAATTCTAAGTTGAAAAAACTCTCGCAATTTGTCGATGAATGTGGTAAACGTAGATTTTCTACAAAATCACAATGTTGGAAATACCGGAGCTTCGTATCTCCCAACGTTAATTACATACTTAACTGATTGCCAAAATGATTTCACATTGTTGCTAAAGCTCTGCATTTCCTTAGAGTTTCTCAATAATCTCTATTCATAATCTAATTTCTGTAGTTCATTCTCATTGATGATATGGGGAAATGAGAGAGCAAAATCAACTATTGATCGAAAAATGGCAGAACATAATCTAAAAACTGAAAATATAATTTGTTCTGTAGGTTTTGTAATTTTTGTAAGATATTTTCAGCTACTAAAACAATTTTTACTACTTACAATATCAAAAAAATAAAATATTATTTGTAGAAATTTACACAGAACTACCAGTTCAGATAAAAAAATAAATTTAGAAGATTTTACCTTTGTTTCAGAAGAGATTAAATCATATTAAATGAAACGTAAGTAACTTCGTTGTTTTACTAGTTCGCGTCGGAGTTCCACCCGTATCGAATATTTTTTGGGGATTCACCAAGGGTTATTTTACATTAAAGAGTTTCGGAAATTCCCAAGAGTTGAAAATAATGTTTCTTTAACTTATTAATAGATAACAGAAGGCAGAAAGAGTTTATATAAGTAAACATTTTTAATTTCATTTATTATTTCGACTTAAATTCCCTGAAAACAATGAAAAAAAAAATTTTAACTTAGAATTCGGTATAATTCAATGTTATTTCGGTAGATCAGTAAATTGAAACGATCGAAATAGATCTATACCGAAAAATCGGTAGAGGTGGCAACACTGTATCAAAAATATACAAGGAAGTGTGTAATTTAGAAGGTTGGCACCACGCAATACACCACATTTGAAAATGCGCGCCAAACCGTCCATTCGAGGCTAAATTTAGGCCATCACATATCCAACTTAATTTCGATGAAGGGGTTTAATCAATTAATTTTTTAAATTAATTTAATCGTATAATATAACAACTTTCAACAAAAATTAAAATTAAATACGTTTGTGTGTAATATAAAATGGTCTGAAATGTACAATTTGAAAATTTATTACTAAGCTATTCAAACGAATTTTTGAAAATATCTATAATTGTTTCCAAAATATTGTAAACTATCAAGGTTATGTCAGACAATATACATTTTAATATTATTTCATATAATACAAAAGAAAAATAATTTTAAAATGCTTACAAAATCTTAAAAGAAAGATAGTATTTTCTTCTCATTCTATTCAATTTAGTTTCTTTTCCAGGAAAATATTCTTGTGCTTTAATTTTTCTTTTCAATGGCTGTTTTTTGCTTTCTTCCCTTATCTTCAATATTCTACTTAAACTGGTTATCCAGTTTTCAAAATCTAAAGAATTTCAAAAATTTAACATAAACATTCATCGAAAATGTTGCGAAGATTGTTCTCTTGGCCAAACTTTTGTGAGTAGTAGTGTATACGTATAAATTAGAATTGCGCATTTACATAATAAATATATAATTTAATTAAATAATATACATTTAATTATATATTAAAATATTTAAAAAAATCTCTCAATAAGTTAATAGACTTCTTTTGAAATGCAAATGTACACCTAGCCTTGATGATGGAAGCTAGCTATCGTGCACGCTCAGGTGTTTCTTTAGGAGACTGAGGTATTTATATGTAGCAGGGCATTTCTCGCAAGTGTAAGGAGTTTCACCGGTATGCATTCTCATATGTCCCGGCAAACATTCACGATGTCGAAATTGTTTCCCGCAGATATTACAGCTGTACGGCTTTTCCCCTGTATGAATCAACATATGCCTTCTCAACGATTGTCTTTGCTTAAATCGTCTACCACATTCATTGCAAACGTACGGCGTATCTTCCTTATGTACTTGTTTCTCATGCTTTTTCACCTGATACATAGCGGTAAATTTCCTTCCGCAAGTGGGGCATGGATACATCTTCGTATCCAAGTGTGTGAGCTTGTGGTTGTTGAATGAAGCGATATCCATGAATGATTTTCCGCAAACTTCACACATATGCACCCTTTCCTTAGTATGCCTCTGTATATGGTTTCTTAAGTACGGCAAATATTTGAAAGCCAAACCGCAGATCTTACATTTATGCGGTCTATCCCCAGAATGTGTTTGTTTGTGAATTGAAAGAGCGCCTGTATGTTTGAATCTTTTTTCGCAAATTTTGCAGCTGTATCGGAGTTCGTCCGAATGACAGCGTTGGTGTGATGTTAATTGATGTTTCATAGTGAATGCTTTGTTGCAGATATCGCATTTATATGGTCTATCGCCTAAATGATGTTTACTGTGGATTCTATAATATTTCCATGAAAAGTAACGGTTGCAAGGTTTACAAAGTGTTGGTACTTTGTCCCGTTCTTTCCAAGTGAGTTTTTGACCATTTTTCGTCATCGGTACACCATTCTCATTGAATCCAAATATGTTTATCGCAGTTTGATTTACATCGTCAGATTCTCTGTTGATATCTTCGATCTCTTCATTGGAAATCGAAATTTTATCCTCCATGGTATCGTCCTCGGATTTAGAAACTGAATCACTACTTTGCTGAGAAGTTCTACTATCGCACACTACATATTCAGGTTTATCGTTATCACAGTCTTCTGTCTTCACGACAGAGAGGTCTAATTCCTCCAATTTAATCACAGTCTCTTCCTCTTTAATAGTCACCATATCTTCGGAAACTACATTCTCGGTATTATTATTTTCAATTGAGATTATATTGTCCTTGTTACGGAACTTTCTATCAGATTCGATAGCCATTAATTTAAAATTCCATGCGGAAGCAAGTTTCCCCATACAAATATTACACATGTATACTGGTAGGCCATCAAGATGTTCTACCTATAAGCCATTAAATAAACTTATAAATGATCTTTAAAGATAGCATCCCTTTTTGTTAGATACCTTCACTGAAGTGCATTCGGTTAACATCTCCGAAAGCAATTTATTGCTTTCATAGTGTTCGAATATAACAGTATAAGTTTGGCTCATATGTAAACAAGTTCTGCACACCTCATTATTTGCTTTCATGGACATAATGTTCTTCGATATAGTGATAATTTATTATAATATTAGAGGGTTTGCATTAATACATTAAACTAAAATTTCCAACTTCTACCATTACATGATCATTACAACAAAACACAGAAACATGGATAATCAGTACATTGATACTTGAAATATGGATAAGTGAACATGTGCGCATGCTCCACCTATCAGTAAAAATTATAGAGGAACAATTTTTTCTGATTTCAAATTTCAAATATACACTACCGTTCATGGAAGTTCGGGCAAGCAAAAAAATGTACGGAAGTCAAAGAAAATAGGAGGAATATTAAATGGCCATGTATTTAATACTTACTTACATGATTTTACATATTTTCAAACACAAATTTATTAAAAAGAAAAAGTTAATGTACTACAAATAATTTAAATCCGATTTTCATCGAAAAATCTACCTTTTGCTTTAGGACTGCTGCCATTATTCTCGGCATCCGATTCACTAATTTTGCTGATGTTTTATTGGGCAAGCTTGTCCATACCTCCTGGAGAATGGTCCACAAATGTTCCTTCGATTTTGGACACTTTTTCCTAACACATCGGTCTAATTCTTCCCATAACAACTCTATCGGGTTCAGATCGGAGGTCCGTGGCGGCCATTCCATAATTTTTAGGGTTCTGTGCACAATTTAGATTTATGTTTGGGGTCATTGTCCTGCATAAATTCAAATCCACGACCAATTAATCGGACTCCTGACGGTATGGCATTTTCCTCCGGGATTTTCCGATATTCTTCTTTTTTCATTATGCCCTCAATTTTGAGCAAGTCCCCTGTTCCGATTAAGGAAAAACAACCCCAAACCATTAAAGATCCGCCTCCATGCTTCACCGTAGGAACTATACACTCCCGTAACATTCTTTCCCCTCTTGATCTGCGTATGAAAACTCTCCGTCTATTTCCAAAAACCTCAAACTTGGATTCGTCAGTCCACAAAACGTTTTTAAAATCGTCCACTGTCCAATCTATATGAGCTTATGCCCATTTCGGTCGTTTCAGCCTATTTCCTCTTCGGAGTAACGGTTTTCGACAAGCCACTCGCCCATGCAATCCAGCCTCTTTCACCCGACGTTTCACAGTACTCACAGAAACTTTGGAATCTCGCTCATTATTGAATTCTGCAGCAATTTCTGATGCTGTTAGTCTTCTATTGCGCTTACTAATTATTTTTATTCGTAAATCTTTCGCAGGAGTCGTTTTTCTTGACGGTCCTGGCCGATTACGATCTTGCACGTCACCGGTTGTCTTAAATGGAACTATAGTATCGTGTACTGTAGATTCTTTTATTTTTAATTTATCCGCAATCCGTCTTTCTGCGTACCCTTCCTGACGCAAGGTAATAATAGCAGATCGTTTTGAAACAGCTAGAGGCTTTCCACGGGGCATTTTAAGCTGTCAAACCGAAATTATTTTATTTTGCACTTGCACAACCACAGATACTTTCACAATAACAATCTCTTCAGAACTACTGCGTTTACAAATGTTATAATACTTTACAAAGGGTATACGAATATTTCCAAGTAACACGAGTGAATCAGCTAACCCTCATAGGGATTATTATAAAGCTTTATTGTCACTGTAATTATTGGGGATTTCCAACATAATTATATATTTTATGATAACGGTCTTATAATAGACAAGTACTACCTGGAAATTGGTAAAAGGCTTCCAGAAAAGGTTAGTTTTAATGATTCCTCACAGAAATGTATATTATATAATTTTAAAATTTTTTCCTAAACAATTAATATAATTTGTCAGCTTGCCCGAACTTCCATGAACGGTACGGTACATAATATGATAAAAGCTTTTGATATTATTGTTTAAATTGACGAAAAATACATTTTAAGATGAAATAAGCGAGCCATGAAATTCCAAACTATCATATGTTTCAATTGTCGTTCATTAGTAATAAAAAAGTGTCGTACACCAACGAAAAAAAAACAAGTTTTGTTTATTCATCGAACCGAAATAGCGAGAACAAATTAATTATAATTGCATCCAGAAGGACAACATCGAATCCTATTTCTAGATCTTAATAGAAACTTGGTCAAGAATCGATCGTTTACTAAGACGCGTAATGTTTATGTTAATAGGTATATGAATAAAAACCAAAGGGACGTTTTATAAATGGTAAATTCAAGGTGTGTTTTTGCGCCTACATTTTGGCTTTTTTAAGTGCACATTAATAATAAAATTTAAAGCCGTTTTCCTGCAAAATGACAATTTTTGAGATGCGTCACTTTATCCCCGAAATATAAAAACTTCTACTCTCATAAACACAAAAAAAAAACCACTGAAAAGATGTTATACGTAAAGCAATTCTCGAATAGACTGCCATTATTTTAAACCACTAAAAAACCGCTAGAAATTGATTTTGAATAGTCTTTTAAAGGTTTAATTCTCCTAAATATAACTCTTTATTTAGCTTGGTAAACATAAAAATCGATTACTTCTACATTAAACTTGTGTGTAAAAAATATAGTGCCATCTAGTACGCAGATAGATAGTTAAACCTTATACGTTCAAAAATGAAAATTGGTAGAAGCTTATTTTTCTTTTGTTGCGGATATTGTTTACAAATTGAAATACACGACTATTTTCCTTAATAAATTATGAAAAAAATTGCATTTTAACGTTTATAATGAATGTAAATAAACGGCAATGGAAAGCGGGTGACGACACGACCAACTTGACAAATAGGGCGCATGGAGCAATCTTTGTAATGTTTACCATTCCTGACTGAAATACATGTGGGATATTAAAACAAGGGTTGTGTGTTTAAGTGTGTATATATTAACAGCAGAATATATTTAGTATATATTTACGTGTTTCTTTCCCGCGAAACGTGTAACTCGCGTCTTGCACCTATCGCCATCAATCGCCATCCTCTACTGCACTCCCGTCTGAAGTTTCTCCGCACTCGCGCCTCACTTTACATCCCACATACATTACAACTTAATTAACTGAAATAATTCCGTCAATATTACAGATTCTTACAAAAAAGACAAAAATTACAATTGATTAAAATTGGTATGGTTATCCTCTAAAACTACTTTCGCTACTAAATTCCTCCGTTTTTGCTTTAGAACTGTGGAAATATAGAGTTGCGTACAAACTAATACGTACATGAAAACCGTATATATAAGCTGAAATTCGAGAAAATGCATTTGTTAAATGATTAATAGAGTAACCAAAACTTGCGGACTCGCATAGGCGTCGGTATTACGGGTTAATATAAGAATACGAAAAATTCATAAATAAACTTACTTGCTAATTATTCAACAAATTAGAGGCATCAGGATGTGAACTACTGTAAACTTGCATCATTGCATATGTTTCCACAGTTACTTCTTTAAACCTTGGGCGTCGACAAGAAAAAATATTCTTATACATAGAAAACGATCTCTCCACATCTAAGGAAGTTACATTTGCATGTAGAAACTGTTTTTCAAAATCACTTAAAAGTTCACTATTCTTACACTTATTATAAACGGCCTCTAAAGTATTAAAATCGGGATTTTTCCTTAAAACATCTGCCAACTTTTGACTAGCGCATAATCCTGGCGTATCATTTAATGTGTGTAATTTATTTTTTACACTCTCCACTATGTCTAATGATTCCTGCAATGACAATTCAGTACATTGTAGTTTTCTGATGGCATCTAGTAATACTGTATAATTGGTACATATTGTTGTTAAATCTTCTAAAAGTTGAGGAATTTGAAATTCTCTTTGACTTTCTCTAATTGCTTTGGATTCATTCCGATTAAATCGCATTATAACTGATTGAATTTGTTGAAAATGGATCAAATAGTAAGAAGCTGCTGTTAACCAAGTACCCCATCGCGTTAAAATTGGTTCAGGAGGTTCTAGAATACCTGGACAAAATTTATGAAATTCTTTTAAACGTTTAGGAGATTTACGAAACACTGCTTTAGAACTTCCAATCATCCGATCAACGTTTCCGTAATGTTGTCGAACAACTTCACCAACTAAATGCAAAGCATGCAGCACGCAGGTTATATGTATTAAGTTAGGAAATATATGTTTTAAGGATCGCCCAACACTTAACATCGTTGCTGCACTATCTGTCACAATCATCACAACTTGATCTTGGGCAATTTTAAATTTTTTCAAAGCGTTCATTATCACTTTTTGAATATTTTCCGCGGTGCATTGTTGAACACGTTTGCAAGCTAACAAATATCGAGATGCTGTGTTCTCGCTAGATAAAACGCTAGCTATTACATTCACAATACTGTTTTTCTTTGTATCGGTCGTCTCATCCACGGTAATCCATATTTTTTTGGAACACAAATCACGTTTACACACATTTTCTAGCATCTCTTTCATTCGCGGTAAATGATTCTGCAATTGTGTTTGTGAGGGTAATGAGTACTTTGGAACGTATTGTCGCCAAAACGTTTTAAAAGCTGCTTTTCTCACCAACGACAACGGAAGATTACAAGAGGTAAACATAATTAATAAATGTATGAGGAATAGTGTATAAGGTACTTCAGTTCTTGCATTTCTCATATGCTTAATACCATTGACATGCCTCTGGCAATCAGTTCTGTCCAATGCAGCCAAACGAACATTGCAGATTAAGCAAAAAACTGCACTACCGTCATATTTTAAATGGGGAAAAAGTGACACATACTTATGTACATTAGTAGCAAATCTATTACGAGGCATTGTTTTCTTGGGTATGTAAATATTAGTTCTATATGAAACGATACACTAATTATGTACTTGGTATAATACTGCAACACACAAAGAACACCAGCTATATTTTCAAAAGCGACACGTAACTACATAACCTTGACCGTTCGACTAATCTCTGCAACAGCTCAACCGGTACTAAAACGAAATCTCTCTCAGCGCGGTTTAACATGATTTATATTCAAGGTCGACACTATATGCCTGCTTCTCTACCGGTTTAGTTTATTTATGAATTTTTCGTATTCTTATATTAACCCGTAATACCGACGCCTATGCGAGTCCGCAAGTTTAGGTTACTCTAATGATTAATCAAAACACCAAAGGATACACTTACGCTCAAAGTCCAATTATATGCCACAGTTATTTTCTCTGTTATTTTTAGCTTGTAATGCTTGGAGTTAAGAATTTTTGCTAGCATTTCGATCTGAAACATACATTATTAAGGCTTCAAATTTTTTTGTTGAACGGTGCACATTACCTTTCTTCGACGCAGACGATCATATTTAGAAAAAGGCAAGTTTAGTAGGTAATGTATTCGATCCCTGTGCTAGAATAAATAAGGCAGCTATGGCTACACTTTAACTTAAAAGATATCACACGTTATGCAGCAGTAAAGGTGTTGCTAATTTGTTTTTGTTATTATGAGAAGTTGACTAGTACAAAGCGCCAAATTATTTAAGCGATACCTTCAACCACCTAAAATATAAGCTTCTCTGAGTCAGGTTCACCCAAAGAGCTCGTCGCTAAGCAAGATAGTCACATTAAATATTCAAATGCAGATAGTAGGTCATATTTATAAGAATGCAGCATTTAATCTAAAGTAAAAGGTGGAAGTAAAAGGTATTAACACAAAGTAAAAGATAGAAGTAAAAGCTTCTGCTTCTGTTAAAGTATTATTTGTTGTTAAGGGAAAAAGCCACTGTATAGTTTCATCAATAAACTTTAATATGAATAACTTAATATAAAACTCTATGAGAGAATTCTTATCTCCCGCATCACTATGCTTGCGTACATATCATAGACTGTGTTGTTACTATGTTCTTGTTACCAACTTAAATATATATTAGAACAAAAAGGAACTAAAGAAAGTATAACAGGTAAGCAATCTAAGTAATGATATATAAAATCACATATTTAACAGCTTCAATTCGTATTCATAATCTTTATCTTTTGCTTGCAAGGAAATACTTCAGATAAAGTGAAGATTCACGAATTCAGATAAGTCGACTTTCTTTCTGGTAAACATATGGAAGTTAAAGCTTTCGCGAAGAAGGTAAACAATATGAGAACACCACTTAAAACTAAAACAGATAAAAATAAAACAGAAAGTAATATTGGAGGCCATGAATGTAGACATCAATCCGGTATTAAGTAAGTATACTTTTTGTGTATACACATTGGGAAAATGTGAACTTAGCTATATCTATATATGCACGGCGAGAGAGCGAGGAGGGGATTGAGTAGAATTCGATCAATTCGATGTTAGTCGCACTAGTACGCTTCTAACGACGTTGGGATGTAGGTCTACTGCGTGCAAGAGAGCACGTAATAATTTGAAGTCATGGCCGCCAGGAAATGAGAGTTTCACATATGTATTTTGTTTCTACGAAGCTTAGACGAAACTAATAAGAAATTCTAAAGACGAAAATAATAACAAATTCTGATGTAATAAAAGAAAAGAAAAAGAAATGCTCTAGAAATTCTGGCTAAGATCGTTCGCACATAATGCAGTCTACCTCGTAACTAACCACATCGGTAACCGTCGTGAGCCGTCGACTGCCGCTAACCCCTCCGCTTATGATGAATTAGTCATTCGCATTTACCGTTGTCTCATGTACGCTTTTTCGTATAGCTTAGACATTTTCTTTCCTTATGTATAGAGGTGCCGTTGCTCATTGATAGCGGTAAATCTTTTCAATTTACATATTCCTTTCCAAATTGGGCTGGCTTTTCAATATGAATGTGCGTACAAGAACCTCAATAGCTGTTGGGAAATAGAATCTGGTCAACCATTTCTCTTTGACCTGCATGATTTCCTTTTCTGTTGTTGGAAACCGAATCCATTTGGCAGCTATTTCCACAACACACTCAAGCACCTCGCGGAATATTCTGGACACCGTGACCTGCATATAACCCAATTCTTCCTCAATTCCGCTCTGGAATTCAGGGTTCACACAATAACGGAGAAATACTTTCATTTTGTGCATAGGTGACAAGGTTGTTTCACGAGTTTCTGGATCCTCTCCCAGAATGTAGTCCGCCAACCACGCCATATGGACTTCCTCAAATATAAATAACGTTTTGAAATCTGATTCATGAGGAGTACATTTTGATTTATAGTATTTTCTTGTGCGTAAATGCACCACAGCAGCCATAACAAACACAACACTGTAACAACTTATACAAACTCTTGTAGACTTTAACACATAAAAACTCACTTTACCGCACCTGAAAATACACAAACTTCACCATACAAGCTGTACATATGGTCTAACTAGTAAAAAAAAGTGAGAAAAAAGTTGCTACAGACTAGATGCATTTTCTTTAGAAGCAAATCCTTCAGTAAATGCTTCTTTTTATAAATACGCAAAAGGAATTAACGCAGGGGTTCCCTAAGTGTGCGCCGCGACGCTCCGAAGCGCCATAGAGATAACATACACATTTTGAAACTTTTGGAGAAGGTTGCAGCGTTTAGGAAAAAGCTGCAGTTGTGGGTAAGAAAAATCAATGAGGATAGCGGTCAACATTGCTTCCCTGTATTGCACAGATACGTGGCCTGTAATAAAGTCGTTGTTTCACAAGACTTGCTGCCCCTTTTCAAGGAATATCTCTCAAAGCCCACTGGTTTGCAAAATACATTGAGGAAGACAACGTCGAGAAATTTGCGTGGATCTAACATCCTTTCCGTGTTCAATCTCCACCAGAATTCACTTCGCAGGAAGAAGAGAGTCTGAACTCTCTTGCGACAATGGCCTGAAAACAAAATTCGCTTCTTCCGATTTAGTGGAGTTTTGGATGTCAATCAAAAATGAATATCTAGCTCTTAAAATGCAAATATCGCTGAAAAATTGATGTGGAACGCAATATGAGAATGGCAGTGTCAAACCTTATTCCGCGTTTTGAAAAAATGTGTGGCGATTAGCAAGCTCACCTGTCACATGAACTTCCTTGTAGTTGAAGGTTTTCACCATTTATTTCATATTTTAGTTTGATGGTTCTTGTGATTCGCTTTTAATAAATGTGAGCTTCACACTGAGAGGTTTATCTTAAGAACTGTTTTCGTTTCTGTGGCTGATTTTTGTCATTATACACATATTTTGAAAAGGGCGCCGGGACAAAATACCCTGTAAGTGCGCCGCGGACTGATAAAGTTTTGGAACCCTTGTTAACCTTTTACTTTCAAGCAAACTCTCTGGTCTCGAAGCAAAAGCTTTTCCTTCACTTTTTTTATGGATATAACTTGAAGCAATCGCTTCGTTTTTTGAATACAAAAGGTAATGTTTCTTTTTATAAATATTGCCTAGTGTATTACCCATTTTACTCACCTTCTGCATATACTTCCCGATGCCATAAGTTGGATAGATTACCAAAAATAGTAACCAGAGTAGCATCAGGTAATCGTAAGCCATCTGCGAATACGATCTCCACGTGCAAAATCCAAATCCTCTCAAAACGATAGCGTAAAAATTGACGAAGAACAGAGCTAACATAAGTACAACGTGCAGAACCAGTACTCTGCCCACGTAAGCGTTGAACATGTCATTTGCATAGTAGATTGCCATGTAGGCGTTCATTATTTCCGACATTTTCGTATGAAATTCGCTTTTTTCGTCTTCTAAAATTCCACGGAGCTGCTCATCGAGAATCTTCACCAAATCGATCAATATATCGATGGAGTATTTAACCCCTAGCATGCACATACAACATGCGTACATACGGAAGTACAAGATCACTTTGACCAGAACATTATCGACGTAATACAAGTAGATCAAAGGACTTGGTGTTAGTATTGAGAGAAGGACGTATACGATAGCCTTCAAACGAAATCTCGGCGCCATGTGTATGACTTTTTCCTTATTAATACGTGCTACCATGATCAAGACAGTTTGACCCGACATGAAAAACCGTTTAACTTTTTTAACCTTATAGAGGCATATCAGAATAACGGGAGAAGTATAAAAGATCCCAAAGAAGAGGATTCCGCACACATTGATGTTGTCTATGTCCAAAAAAGGTTGGCCAAAATCGTAGAGAGCGTAGAATTCGTAATACACCGTCGCTAGTAAAACTAAAGCAATACTCATCGATATTGACATAAGGAATATGGACTTTTCCATAATACAACGTTCTTCTAGGTGATGCACGCATTTATATTTGAATGGTGTTAAGCCGAGGACACCACAGGGTACGATCCAAGGTTTTATTATGCAAATCAAGCACAATATTTCAAGTTTACGATGGTATCTTCTCAAGATTTTCTTGTACACTTTTTGAATTAGTAGCTCCACCATTTTGTAAGCGTTTCAACACGTGAAATGGTGGATGGCGTGTAATGCCACGCAACTTTGGGTTCTTTTATGTAATAAATTAATAAGTAAATCAATAATTCAATAGAAACGATGAACATGTTGCATGACAAATACATCTTTTGATGTTAATTATTTATTTGTTTTTTGATCATGAATGATGATTACCCGGTGGTAATTAAGATAATTAAGGGCCACGAAATTAATCCTAAACCACACAGCTTATTCGATGGATGTGCAGATTCGTATATACAGTGTGTTCAAATTGTATACACCAAGAAAAGTATACAGTGTCATCCTTAAAGTACACACCATCTGGGAAACTTCTTTATTATAGGTTTTTCGATAAAAAATTCTATAAAAAAGTTTGTCCCCTAGAATTAAAGATGTACCAATAAAACGGGGAAATTTTCTAATATTATACGAGGTACCAATAACCAAAAAATTAATCCTAATATAGCTCATGGTATTGGTGGAATCATTTCCGGCAAAAAATAAAGCGAGGAAAAAGGCACAGCGTAAACCCGCGAACATGTTTCTGCCTACCCGGCGTCATCAGCGCGGGTCCGTAATCACCAATACCATGAGCTATATTAGCATTAATTTTTTGGCTATTGTTACTAGGCAATCTTTTCATGTGTACTTTAAATACATCATGGTAAGCCTATAGGAATCGTTTAAGGTGTGGACACCTTTGGCGTCATGCCGTCTTGCGTTAAGCAGCCCAGGAGCTGCTCGATAGGTGGTAGGAATCTGCATCCCGAGTTGTTGTCGCTATTCTCTAGACGGCATGTTTCTCGACGCTAGGTGGCATGGGGAGATATATCGTGATTCTGTTCGTGGAGAATGGCAACATGTAGTCGAGAGGTGAAAAACAATCGCGAGGGAGAAGGACAGGTACGGAACCGCGCTGATGACGCCGGGTAAGCGGAAACTTGTTCGCGGGTTTACGCTGTCCGTTTCCCCTCGCTTTGTTTTTTGCCGGGAATGATTCCACCAATACCATAAGCTATATTAGCATTAATTTTTTGGTTATTGTTACTAGGCAATCTTTTCATGGTTGCAGGCTGCATTTTACTACAACAAATATTTTGATTAAGTAAAGAAGGTAGTTTTAAAATTCAATCAAAAAAAGCCAGGAAATATTTCAAGATAGTCAGGTTAAAAGAGATTTACAAACTATTCACAACAATTACTTCGGACTAGCGGAGGGAATAAATGTTTCGATGTCGCTAGTGGATTCTGTTCAAATTGTGAATGATGTTCACGCACAGTTATGCGCTGTAGAAGGCGAAACAAATTGGTGTGTAATACGAAAATTTGAAGGTGTTTTAGAGACAGATTCCGATTTTCTTATATTAAGACAAATTTGTGAAGATGCATTAAGTTGTTTCAAAGATTATTTTAAATATGCAAATATAACATCGCTAGATGTCGAACGGTCGTTTTCGGCATTAAAAAACATTTATTCCGCACGTCGTACTCATTTGACTAAAACAGCTATGGAAACATATCTAATGATTCAAATATTTAACAGATGTTATCCAGTTTGTGATTTCACGGAAGACTTTTAAAACGGTAAGTGTTTCAGCACGTTTTATAATTTATTTCTTACCTTCTATTTTATGTGTAAGCTTTTATGCGCTCGCTACGCCTCTGGCTGTTACCGCATATTTGCCCAGGTTAATTATTACCAAACCGTTTAGTCCTACTTGGTTCACTGTTGATCGAAGACAGCTTTTAATCAATTTCAACTTTGAAGCAACTGCAACACACGCCGTCAAAAAAGTCTTTAGTGCCAAATATAAGTTAGGAATTTATTCTTGGAAGTCCATTTCCACAATACACTTTAACATTTTCAATGCAAACCACTTCTTAGCTTCACCCTTTTCAACTTTCAGCGCTTGAAAATTACGTCTGAACTTTCTTTTATTTCATCAAGGTTTCCGTGAGGCTTAAAAGCAACAAGTTCTTCAATTTCTGCTTAAATGAGGTGCGATGACTGAACGGCCCTAAATCTTTTAGGTATTTTTGCATCGATTCTATTCTAGTTATAAGTTCTTAGTAGAAAGTATCGATAGACTTCTTAATTCCTGTTTCATTGTAAAAACTTAATCTCTTGGCTCTTCTACTGGCGACATTTTCTTAAATCTTCTTCGCCCTAATTTCCCAGTGGATATACCTATTTCTTCATAAGTTGTTGCAGAAAATATTAACGTATTTTCACATATCTGTACGTCAGAGCCGGACTATGTGAAGTCCAAAAACTCAATTTTTCAGTAGAGCAATTTAATTGAATTAATTTTAGATTTTCTAAAATTGTAAATTTCCGTTTTTGTGAATCCAATCAATAATTTATATTTGAATTAGTTTTAAGTTTAAGAATAATAAGCAATAATGAGTAGAGTTGCTCAATTTGCGCCAACAGCCAGTGGCGGGCGTATAAAAGTTTACACAAAATAAATGGTCAGAAATAAAATATAATACGTGCTCAAACACTTACCGTCTTAAGTGAATATTGTCTGTTAAATATCTGCAATATTAGATATGTTTCCACAGTTGTTTCGGCAAACCGAGTGCGGCGTGAGGAAAAAATGTGTTTATATGCAGAAAACGAACGTTCTACATCTAGTGACGTAATATTTGCCCAATTAAAATAATCTTTGAAACAACTTAACGGTTCTGTTGACGCACCTTCACAAATTTGTCTTAATGTGCTAAAATCAGAATCTTTCTCTAAAACACTTTCAAACCTTTCTAGGACACAAACATTTTTTGCGTCTTTACCGCGCATAGCTGTGCGTGAACATGTTGCACTATTTGCAGAGATTCCACTAACGACACCGAAGGATTTTGTAATTTTTCTATTGCCTCCACTAGTCCGAGGTAATTGTTCTGAATAGTTTTTAAATCCGTTTTAACCTGACTATCTTGAAATTTCGACTGACTTTCCTTGATAGCCGCAGCTTCCTTTGGATCGAATTGTAAAATCAAGTTCTTAATTTTCTCAAAATATTTGTGATAATAAATCGCGGCCTGTAACCATGTTCCTTAACGTGTAAGAATAGGTTCTGGTGGCTCAGGCATACGGGGGCACAGTCTGTGAAATTTGCGAATACGTTTTGGGGATTTGACAAACACTGCTTTTGTATGCGGTATTAAAGTGTCTACCTCAGGATAACATTTTCTAATATTATCTGCCACATGACTGAAAGCATGAATTTTACACGTAATATGTAACAAGTTAGCACAATGTTTTTTAAGGAACCAGCCTACAGAAAGCATATTTGCGGCACCATCACTCATAAACATCAACAGTTGATATGTTGGAAGTTCAAACTTTTCCAATGTATTTAACACTAACTTTGAAATTACTTCGATAGTACATTGTTGTACTCGTCTGGAAGCTAATAGAATTGAAGGTGACGATTGATGTGGCTCCATTGTATGTACCATTACATTAACGACAGAACGTTTTTTACGATCTGTTGTTTCGTCCACACACAACCACAGTTTTTTATCTTTCAACTCCGATTTAATTCTTTTTTCAACATGTTCACAGGCAGATGGCACAATTCTTTGTAACGATGCCCGACTTGGTAATTTGTAGTCCGAATATTTATTCCAAAAGAAGACATATGCTTCCTTGTCTAGTAAATTAAACGGTAGATTACATGCAATAAAGGTAACACATAAATTAAATTTAAATTTGTCATAGTGTCGTGTGTAATTTTTTTTGAAGAAAGCTGTTTACTATTTACGCGACGTAGACAATCCATTTTGGACCTACACGTTAAAGGGATATTACAAACTACACATTGAATTTTAACTCCATCATAATTTAGATCAGGCATTTCTGCTATAAATTTTGTAACTTTGTCCAACATTGGTCGTTTTCGCGACGTAGGCAACATTTTAAAAATAAACGTAGAACTGCGTAATAATATTTACGGCAGCGTACATGTATACACAACACATCTGGTTGAGACTCGCAGTTATACTGAGGGTTGTATCGAACCCCCGCCACTGCTCGTTGGCGTTAGTGCGCAATTCTAATAATGAGCACAGTGTCTAATTTAACATATGTGTTTACATATTTGAAATTTCGTAAATCCGGGTTTAACATAGTTTGGGTAATTTATTCGGAGTCCCCCTGCTGATCAAAGGCCCAGGGCTTTTGTCAACATGTTATACATAGTTGAAATCAGAAAAAAAAAACGCTTTCTAGAGGTGTCAAAATCTAATATGGGGCCGATAAGAAGTAACAAAGTTGATGATGGTCAGAACGAATCGAAATGTCATAAAATTTCGAGTGCACCATTAGATAGAAGATCGAAAATGACCTTGAGAATGTGTTTTCAGTTTTTCTCAGCAAGTAGGCCAAATAAAGGTTCTAAAGCAAAAGCAATAAAAAACTGATAAATGATCCCATATTATCATGTTGCGGAAGCCTTTAATGATTACTTCATTGAATCTGTACGTAACGTAGTTTCACAAATCTCCAAGAACGATAACACCAACGATAACAAAAACATTGAAATCTCCCAAAGTATGTGTGCCATTCCTTTAAATGAGTACCAAGTCAGAAACATTTTTAATAAATTGAAAAATAAAACATCAGGAGATATACGAATTATGTAACGTACAAATTGATGAAAAGAGTTTCAGACACCGCGAGTAATCGTTTAACGTTTCTAATTAATTTATCTTTCGAAGTGGAAGAATATTTGAAATCATCCACATTCCACGGACACATGCCATTTCCAATACAATGAACATTCCCAACAATTTTCTTATTGCCGGTTAGTACGAACAGGACACCATTGAGCATGACCAAAAAGTGGCGCTTTTCGCCCTATCCCAAGCTTATATTGATCGCGTCTCTCAAGCAGACGGATCTGAATGAAAACAACTGCTTTTTCGTAAGCCCCGGGCAAAGGCATTGCTTTTCCATCGTTTTAAGTCACTTATCATCGCGATTCTTTGAAAAAATCGTGAATTTTTCACAAGCTCAGCCTAAATATTACGAATATCCGTTAAAACTAAACGTGCATTTTGTTTTTAAGCTACAGGTGAGTTGTATGTAGATGGTGAAAATTCGAAAAATTCTTTTTTTTGATATGAAAACACCTTTTGCTTTTCATGGAAAAACTCAACTGATTGGTGTATCAAAAGCATGCATTTGGACACATATCTTCATTTGCATTCCTTCCTTTGAGGCCAATATTAATGTATAGAATGCATGGCAACATTTTTTAGTTCCTTTTCCAAATAAAAACTTTTATTGTCTAGTGTGACGCTTTTTTCTCTTTATAGAAATAATATACTTTCCATAACAAACGATCGCCGGTCAACATGTCTACGGTGTTAATTTACGATGACTTTGACGACACCAATCGACAAGAAAGCTATAAGGAATTGCAGAAATTTAAAGAAGAGGTTTTAGACACGCAAAAATCGGCCAAGAGGAGGAAATTTTTGAAAGATCTCATCTTAGGCTTCTTGTCCTTCAGCTTATTGGCCAATAACTTCATACAATGCGCTGTCTTGACGCCGGTAACCCAAGATGACAACAAACTAAGTCCAGAAGCTACGATATTCTATATTTCTAAAGATCTAGCGCTATTAATCGCTAGTCCCTTTGTTGGTGTGGTAATTGATCACATGGGATCCGATACTCCTTTCCTTTGTGGATCTGTGGTGATGTTTTTATCAACTGCTCTATTGGCGTGTGGAAAGAAGCCGCTTTTTTTCCTATTTGCAAGGATTTTCCACGGTTTCGCCGCTGCCTGCGTTGAAACCTCGGCAATGTCGACTATTGCTAACATCTTCACCACCACCATAGCAAGAACTAAAGGTTTTGGCATCCTATTGGAGATCGCAAGCTTCGGATTCTATTCAGAAACATCAATGCTGATCGATTTCCTACTAGCAAGCTTGGATCAAACCCTCTTTCTGATATTGGCCTTCATACCTTTCGTAAACGGGGTAATCTTATTCTTGGTTTCGTCGAGATTGAAAATGGAAGAGGCTAAGGAGTTCCAGATAACTAAACCGACTCCAATTCCAATTTGGAAGTTATTTATCGACCCCTACATCATACTATGTTCAGGAGCTTTAATGGTAGCTAATATTCCTTTGGTATTCTTCTTGAGGGCCATGAAGCTTTACGAGACCAACGAATTCTTGCAAGTTGACGGCTTTAAAGCGGATACGGCATGGTTCCTGCTTTTCGCCCACCTCCTAGGAATCACTTTCGTCATCCTGGTAACCGCGAAATACTCCAGTTATCGTTGGTTGATGGCCTTAGTCGGATTAACACTAGAGGGCGTTAGCTGCTTCACTGTGCCGTTCGTGGACACCTGCGAAGCCCTTGAAATAGTAGCCTGTGGAATTGCTTTCGGTTGCGGCATGGTAAGGGCAACTATTTTACCAACGCTGGCTTGTATAATGGAAATTCGTCATGGTCCCGTATTCGGAAGCGTTTACGCCATTGCCAACGCGTTCTTTTCTGTCGGATTCGTCGTTTCACCTTTGGTAGCATATTTAAACTTGCAATCAATCGGATGTATCACGATAGTAGTAACGATGGGGTTGTTGAACACCCTGTACGCGCCGGTTTTATTTTATTTGAGGAGATTTTAAAAGAAAAATATTTGATGGAATTTTAAGCGGAATTTACGCTAAAACTTCTTTCTACCTGTTTATACATGTTATATTAATGTGCATGAAATAATTGTTTCATTGTATTTGTTGAATTCTCAAAGATGAATGTTGTTTACTATGAAATGGATTAAAAGAAATATGAGTTAAGGATAATATCAAGTGAATCGGTTGTCTTCCGTGTAGAGGCTGTTTCAAATTATTAAAATTTGTTAGCAAAGGGTATTAAAAATAACTATATCTCTTCTATTTAATAAGATAATTTGAAACAACCTGTAAATATCAAATGTCAACCTGAATGTACTTCCATGAGTATTCCTCGCGTGATTTATTTCATGCTTTACGTAAAATCTATGGTCTATAAAATAAAACTGAATGAAATATATAAGTACCCATATATCGTAGAATTTATTTAGATGATTGATGGATAATCTAAGATTAATATAAAATCCATATTCTCTCAATGATTTTTGTTAAAAAATATTTTGACAAGCAAATTCTGTGTCGAAAAACTTTGGGCACATTTCTTGGAAAGAACGACTGGTGTTTCGTTTGGCTGGATGATGCAGGGTGTATCGACACAGCGTATCTGTTGTACTACTCTATAATTCTCAGGGTATTGTTTATAATTTTTTTATTGTTGTAAATTTTACTGGCAAATAAAAATAAACCGTCTAATTACTATTGCAATTCCTTTTTTTTTCTAGATCGGTGTACTTTTCCTTAAATACAAAAGGTTTATTTCAAGATTTAGTAAACTTTTTTTCAAAATTACCGCCTTTTTAGATCCAGAAATTGAATCGCGCATGCTTATACCATAGCTGCCGGCTAGTGTTGACGTAAATGTGTTATGGACCGTGTTGAAGCAAATAAAAACGCTTACAGGATTCGCGCTAATTTGTCATAGTTCAAATGGCCATATTGATATAACTTCTTACCCGGCTTCACTTGTGTTGCGTAATTGTGAGTATATGCATAGAGATTATAAATACACGTAATCGAATTAAAATTTACTTTAAAATGTATGAGATTGGGGTTTGAGAAGCAAACACATTTAAGTTTTACAAATTTTATTTTCCATAAAATGCAACGATTTAGAAATATTGTGAGAAACTTTGCTTTCCTACTGCCATCGTGCTCTACTATGTCAGTGGGGTCCATGAATACTATTTCTGCAAATGTGCTTATATTTTCATATTTCTCTTGAATAATGGAGTACAAATATTAAAAATATGTATATTATTTTAATTTGTATTATCATTAAAACAGTAAACATGTTTGGTCCGTAGGCTTCTGCGGTCGTCAATAATACTATACTCTTGGTTTCCGGGTTGGAACCACGTCGTTGTCGTAGCTTTGACCGACGTTTCGTCCACACTCTTATCTTCAGGGCTGTTACTGCACATTGACTGTCAGTGGTAATATTAATAGAAATAGAGCATGCTCGGAAACTCCTGGCACTCGTTGTTTTAAGTATTTCAATTACGAACTATTAAAGTAAAAGTCAAATAATTGTTTAGTTGTCATTAGCTATTCATGGTGTATAACTGACATACGTTTTATAAACTTACGATTCGTGGTTTTGAAATGAGAACTGTTAAGAACCAAGAACTCGCAAAATGAATTTGGCACTGTTTTGAAAATTCTGCCAATCGAGTCAAGAAAGATGTTATTAGGTATTTTACGAAAGAAAGGGTGGCCAGAAGGACTATATATAATGTTTTGTCACGCTATGAAGTACGTAGATCTGCAATTTATAAATCGGGAGGAGTAAGGCCAATATTTGTAAGAAATAAAACGTTATTGTCTGGTGTTTAAAGCCCTTTATAAAAGAGATCCAAACATGTCTGAAAGGAAAGCGGCTGCCCTGTTGAATATATCCCCTTCACACTATATATTTGTGAATATGGCAACACTGACAGTAATCGTAAAAAAAAATTGAGGTTAGTTTAATGCAGCAACTGTTTGTGAATAAGCCGCAGATTATTTGAATTCGATATCTTTTTTCAAAAAGCTTACAGAATTTTTTGAAAAGTTAAACGGTCAGTGTGAAATAGAAGTGACCCGAGAACATTTTCGTGCAATGATTTTGTATGATTTTCATTCAGGTTTAACCTTTAATGAATCACTTGCTCGTTTGCAAAATGCGTTTCCTGGAGAAGCCCCCAGTCAGACGACCGTGATTAACTGCTTCAGAGAATTCCAACGGAGAAGATCATCTCTTGAGGATGAGAATCATGAAGGTCGTCCTGTTTCAGCAATAACTTCAAGTCACGTTGATGCCGTTCGTCCCGTGACCTACAGTGAAATTCGGGCAACTCTTGGTATTGGAATGACTGCAATTCAGAATTCTTCACACACATTTAAATGTGAAAAAAGTGTGTTGTCGTTGGATACCACATTGTTTAAGAGCTGATCAAAAGGAAAGCAAGGGTCGACTGGTGCCTAGAAAACCTTGAACGTTATCATGAAGGCACGTTTAAGGCCGTTTATAATATCGTTATAGGTGATGAAACATGGATCTACTGCTATGATCCATTAACAAAGCAGCAATCTACCCAATGGATGTTTCAAAGTGAAATGCGACCCACAATAATAAAACAGTCACCAAGTTGTACTAAACAAATGCTTCTTCAGCCGTACTGGTTACATTTGCTCTGTTCTTCTAGAGAATAGGAAAACAATTAATGCAGAATGGTATACCACCATTTGCTTGCCAACATTGTTGTCAAAAGTTCAGAAAAAAACAATTGTGTTACACCATGACAACGCTCCTGCACACTCTGCCAAGTTGACAACGGAGTTTCTTCGCTCTGCTGTGATAAAATTGATGTCACATCCACCTTATAACCCGGATCTAGCTCCGTGTGATTTCTTCCTCTTTCCAACTATTAAGAAGAAATTACGCGGAATCCATTTAACACCACAGGAAGCTGTTAAATGAAAAATAGGGGTTTCCATCTAACACAAATAAACCTACTCTATTTCCACTGATTACAGCGCCATCTACGTTGACACAAAAATCGTCATTTTATGGTCCCCTGATGAGACGAACAAGTTCTTGACCTTAACCCTCCCATAACGCTTATTCATGATTTACAGAAGGTGGGGGCTCTTCAATCAAATGAGCAAACTATTTTGGATCCTCTAGTGGACATACCGTAAACTTACCCGTATCTATTTCACTGATGGTAGGGGAAATGATTATTTTTTTACAGCGACTAGACAGCCTCGTCTTTTGTCGAATCTCGGGGAAACCGGTAGACAACACCACGACAACACGAAACCCTTCTCATAAGACGAAGAAACACGAGTGTGTCTAGTTACCCCTAAAAGAACTTATTGCCCATCTCTAATCTATTTCTTTCATAATCGGTTTGTAACTAGGGTTTCGCAGATTGCAATCATGGTTGCAAATTGCGAATATCATTCGTCGCGTTTATACAGCGTTACTATTCAGCTTTGTGCCGTTATTTGCAGTCTTGAGTGGATTATAATAGATTTGTTCTTTTCCTACACATTTAGTTCTGTTGAATAGCTAAATTTATTATAAACGGTATTTGTAAATCATATTTATTTATTTGTAACACTTGTTAACGCTGAGGGTGAAAAAATAAACACAATTCAGGATAGACCGTGCTACACAAATGAATAGAAATTGTTTGGAAAAAGAATAGGGTACCACTTACTTGCGTAACATGGCGAGAAGGGCGCTGGCTCTGGCTGCGGTGTCGTTTTTCCATCCTCGGAAAGACCCACAGCTTAGGGTTTACCAAGTCAATTAAAACTTATGGGGTAAGGGTAGGAGCTGATTTAGGCTACGGGTTACGACGAGAGACAAAGGCTCGTTTCATGTTAGGAAATCGCTGGGAGAAAATAAGGTATTATATACAATATTTTTCTATGCCACCGGCGCCTCCGCCAGAATTGTTCCTTCGGCCTATTGTTGTAATAGGGAAATAGATGGAGGAGTTGGTGAAAAGAGCCTAGCGTAAACGATGCGAGGGAGCTTCCTGAACGGCCTGGTAAAATCCGTTTCGCAATCATCTGACTGAAACGCGAAATAATTGCCAAAAACCGAATTTGGGAACGTGGCTTCGAAGTCCGATTTTGGGCGAAATTTTAAGGTATTTGTGGGCCGAAATTAAAAATTCGAGCCGGATGAAACCGTAGAGGGATCCCTAAAGTATCCGAAAATTGTATAGATATTATTGGAAATATACGGGTAATCGCGAAAATGCGATACAAGTAGAAAGTAAGCATGACCTCGTTTGCGTGGCATTTGGTGTATTTAGAAAATAATCATCAAATAGTCATTTATACTGACTTTGTGCGTGAAAAATTACTTCGAAAACGAATAGCTTGCAAACGGGTGGGGCGATTTTGTTGGAATTTGGTATAAGGGTGCCGCTTAATGCATGGAACCGGTCCGTGTCGAAAGAGCGTCGGACGCGCACCCCGGCCGGCCGTAACACACTATCATCATAGATTCCCATTTAACACGCCAGTGCATTTTCTAGCCTTATAGAGAAATTTGAATAGCAAAATTTTTCTCTTTTAACAACGTGGAAAAAGTATTTTTTTCTATCTAAAAACGCATTACACCCAAGTACCCCATATACCCTATGAATACTGAACCTTGAATCCTGCTAATAAATGTATATGCAAATAAAACTTGTGTTTTGTGCTCTAATATTTGTATTCAATGCAGAATTTTGTAAAAATCCCAGAAAATTTAAAATAAATAGCCCGCGTTTCCTGTTGGTAGTAATCCGGTGTACCCACCAGCGGCATCTATTTACACGTCCACATTCATGGTTAGAATTGCTGTATTATCGAATTATTCTATGATAATTAACAAGAAACTGTTCTGATACCAAGCATGGTGATGCCACTTCAGTTAAAAAGAAAAAAGATAGTTTTAGATGTTTAAATTACAAAAATGCTTATTCTATAAATTTTAAGATATAAAAAAGACAGCGCCATCTCTATAATATTTGCTATACCATCGTAGATCCATACCCAAGGTAATAAGAGATCTATAATTTAGACAGTGTTGTCAAAAATATTTACCTAACCTAAGTACCTAAACTAAGGAAAAATATAACCTGCATTTATTTAAATTTAGGATACAATGGTTATAGCTATTGGTTTCGAAGGTAGCGCTAATAAATTAGGTATTGGAATTATAAGAGATGGCGAAGTGCTTTCGAACTGTCGAAGGACATACATAACACCCCCAGGTGAAGGTTTCTTACCGAAAGAAACTGCCATACACCACCGCGAAAATGTTCTCAAAGTGTTGCGGGAAGCTATCGATAAGTCTGGCATTAAAATTGAGGATATCGATGTTGTTTGTTACACTAAAGGTCCGGGTATGGGCGCCCCTTTAGCTACAGTTGCGATTGTTGCAAGAACTGTGGCACAAATATGGAACAAACCTTTGCTTGGGGTGAATCATTGCATTGGACGTATCCTTTTCTTATAACAATATTAAATAAATGTCTTATTAACGTTACTTAACAATTAATAGATATTGAGATGGGTAGACTTATTACCGCAGCCAAAAATCCAACTGTACTTTACGTAAGCGGCGGAAACACACAGGTCATAGCTTATTCTAGAAAAAGATATCGTATATTCGGTGAAACAATCGACATCGCTGTTGGTAATTGCCTAGATCGTTTCGCTAGAATTATAAAACTATCAAACGATCCAAGCCCCGGATACAATATCGAACAACTAGCGAAAAAAGGAGAAAAATACGTGCAACTTCCATACTGCGTCAAGGGCATGGACGTCAGCTTTTCTGGAGTCCTAACTTACATGGAGGAAAAAATAGACTCACTCTTAAAAGAAAGATATACAGAAGCAGATTTGTGCTATTCTTTGCAAGAGACAGTATTTGCGATGTTGGTAGAGACAACAGAAAGAGCTTTGGCACATTGCGAATCATCCGAAGTATTAATCGTGGGCGGTGTAGGATGTAACGAAAGGTTACAAGAGATGATGAATCAAATGTGCATTGAAAGAGACGCAAAATTGTTTGCGACTGATGAACGTTTTTGTATCGATAATGGTGTAATGATAGCCCAGGCAGGAGCTGAGATGTTCAATAGCGGTACCAGAATGAAATGGGAAGATTGCTTTATAACGCAGAGGTATCGAACAGATGAAGTGGTAACTACGTGGAGGGAAGATTGATTGTTTAAATATGTACAAATTTATTTTACGCTTTAATAATAATTTTTTTTTGTATAATTGATTTTTATTTAATAACGTTGAAGGGACAGAACTAAATTATATAATAATTAACGGACACACTTTACCTAGCAAAATTTTAGGTTATATTTACTTGAATAGCTAAAGTTAGGTTAGAATAACATTTGATTAGTTAATAATTAATAAATTCATGGAATACACAATAAAGGATTGTTCTAATTTTTTACAGAATCAGAAATATCGAATGCAGCTCGTCATGCTCAGTTAGACGAAAGTTCCATTTGGAAACTCTAGAATTTATAACGTGTAGTAGTTCAGTGTTCGTTTCGACAGAATTCTGGATCCAAAGCAATGGACATGTTTCCATTCTCTTTTTAATATCTGCATTTGACAGAGCTCCTTTTTCTATGCTTCAAGCTACAGTTTGCATCATGTCTACAATTTACTCCTTCTTGGGCGGGAGCTACCTTTAAAAAATCCGTATTTAAAGGTAGCTATACACGTTGGCTCAGGTCTCACCGGGGTGCAAGATATATTGTACGTAGCGCGATCTGGCATACTTGCATTTATCCCTCGCCGTGCGCAACTGTCGCAGTTCTGAGACGCCTATCTAACGCACTCTTTGTCTATCTATGCGCTCGTTAGGTTCTAACAAGTGATCGTGGATTTCGAATACATTATGTTTGTACAACCTCAGAGATCATTAAATGGTATTTCGGGAATTGGCGTAAATGCCAACAGATAGACGAACAGCCTCAAATTGCTCTAATGCATCCCGAGCGGGAGGAGAGAGAAGTGAGAGTTCGTTCGTTAGTTGAAATGGGCGAACCTTGCTTTAGCCGGCAAATTGCAGACGAAATCGGTGTTAGTAGAAGTACTGTGAAACGTATTTTACAACGCAACAAATACAAAAGTTACAAAGTTCAAAATTGCCAGGAGATTTTTCCCCTTAATAAAGTAACATTGTTAGAATTTCAATTTACTTTGTATAATTATCGAATTTATTTTTCTTTAGTTTAATTTTATAAGAATCGTCGTTTATTTTCCTATTTAGAATTACTTTTTCGTTCTCCTATATCGCATAGCAGCAACAAAATGAATATAAGAAACTGTACTTTCTAACATAATCTGAGAATACAGAAAAATTACGCATTAACACATTTTGTCAGCATTTTGTATATACTGCGACTGGAGAGATCTCTCAGTGAGACTCGAATGTGTTGTTGCCATTCACAAAGCAATCCCCCGTTCGTATCCGGACCAACGTGTATATACCGCCCAAGAAAGATTCAACAATTGAATTAGTGGCGTCACTAACACGGAAACACCCATGCGCAATACGATTCGAGTTGTCATGCTGTCGTCCAATTTATTTTTCGATAATTTCAGTTGCAGAATTTCATTTTAACTTATATTTGTATCTCGAACTGTTGCAGAATCATTTGAATCAAGCTTCAAGATGACATTTTTCACTTGTGAAATATATTTCTGATAAGTAAGATACTGCCTGGAGCCACGTTCCCCATCGCGTTGTTACAGGTCGAGGTGGTGGTGGTGGTAATTTCGGACACAATTGTTTGAATACACGGATGTGTTTGGGAGATTTGATGAACACTTTTTTGGTAGATACTTGCTTCGAATGGTTTCCGCTACGAGGTGATATGCGTGTATGAGGCATGTTATGTGAAGAAGAGTCGGAAAGCATATTTTCAACATCCTACCAACTCTCAGCATTGTTGCGGCTCCGTAAGTAACAAACATTGTAACTTGGGTTCCTGTGATACAAAATTCTCTCAACGGATCTTTTTTTATATTGACAACGGTTTCTGCATTACTTTTCTGAATCCTTTTACTGGATAACAATGAAACTGGTGGACCATCACGTTTTAAAGGACGCGCTACAACATAAATGACGCTGTGTTTCTGAGCATCAGTTGTTTCATCCACACATAGGCAGTTTTTCTTATTTCTCAACTCGTCTTTTATACATTCCTTTACTGTACCTTGCACGCGTAGCAAATTGTATCGTAATTGCGTAGATGTTGGCAGCTTCCATGAGGGAACGTACTTAGCCCAAAAAAGACGAAAGTGTTCATTAGATACTATATGCTGTGGGATGTTGCACCCACTTAACATAAAAATAAAATCATATAAAAATGGCCAGTATGGAATACTGTTTCTTAAATTCAATACATGACGTTTACTTTTACAATGTTTTCAACAGTCAAACCTATCGCGACTTAGCAATGCGCTATTGCATATTGTGCAATAAATATGCGGACTTCTATATTCTAATCCAGGGAAATGCCTGAGATATTTATTCACATTCGAAGGGAACGTTACACCCTTTGGGCGTCCCATCTCCGCGTACTTATTTGGCGTGCAACGTACTGCCGCTTTGAACTTCCACGCGGTACTGTCAAGATCGGCTGCGAGTTGAAAATTACCCCTACCCACCCCGCTACCGCTACGCTACTGCAATCCGGTGCCACCTTTTTAGCATACTCTAACCATCAGTGAAGCGGGAAGTTCAAAATTTTAAATTTACTTACTACATAAATTAAACTAAAAGCAATAGATTCTATCATAGATAGAGATTTAAACAATTCAGCAATCTTAAAACAATTTTTTTCCCAACAGACAAAATTATTATCTTTCCAAAAAATAAATAAACTAAATTGAGAGAAAAGTACTTATAACTTTCTATTCAAATAAGCATTTAACTATTCATTTGAACGAATTGGAAGAAACAACACTTTTAATTGCGTCAAATAAATGCGGTTATACCATGATTAGCGGATGAAAATTAATATTTTGTGGTTTTAGAATATTTTTAAATAAAGAACGAAGAAATAATTAACAGTATATGCATAAGAGGAGAAGGGTATATTTGAAAAGTGACGAACTATTTACTTTAAAGTTACTTATCTTTTCTGTATTTACATTAGATATATTAAAATTTGAGTAATTCAGATAATAGCAGTTAGCACAGCAAAAAAATCGTTATTTAGGGTGAAGGGAATTTGTTATGGTTTGCGGGTAAGTGTTTGTGTAGCACATAATTTGTTCAGTAAACTAATCAAACATTGTTATCTACAAATTGCAAAAGTATAAAGAAGAGTATGACTCAGAAATTCTGATAGATTTCCTAGTTTAATTTTAAAACCAGAAAACTTTCATCACGTTGTGGTATTAGTCAACGCGCTACCAACGCAAACAACCGTGATAACCCTAAAACATATTTATTTCCAAACGAAGCAATGGGTTGGACCGCAGTTTGACGTTTGATGACGCTCGTCTACAATTTCCATTTAAATATTCAAAAATGTTTCGTAGAATCCGTCTATTGTGAAAACCTTAAGAACGACGAGAACGAATATACGTCAAGATGTCTCTAAGTGCTAGCGCCGAGAACCTGGCTACCGACACGCAGGTATTTATAATCGAATTTTTTCCACCTCGATTGCTTCGATTCGATTTGATAAATCGGTATTATAAATTTAGAATTTAACGAACGTATTTCTCAGGGCTACGATGGCTCGAGCAATATGTGCCTGGAATTGGCGTTGGAAGGCGAGAGGCTGTGCAAAGCAGGCGATTGTAGAGCTGGCGTCGCCTTTTTTCAAGCTGCGATACAAGCTGGAACGGATGATTTGAGAACATTGAGTGCCATATACAGCCAGTTGGGGAATGCTTATTTTTATTTGGGTGATTATGGTAAAGCGATGCAGTATCACAAACATGATTTAACGCTTGCGAGGTAAGCTGGTTTTCCGTCTAGGTTATTAAATCGTTCTTCCTTAGTTTACTTCTCTAATTGCTTTCGATGGTAGGTATTAGAAATTTTTCCAACCCTATTGATGCCGTTTGAGCTCCCCTAAACATAATTTGATGTCGACTTCATTTAGTTTTTTTGAGGTATATAGGGTGGTTTAGAAGTAAATTTAAATAGCTTAAGAAATGATAGTAGTGGTTATTGTGAGTAAAAAAGTTCATATAAACATGTGTCTAATTTTCATTGGTTGCGGAGATATAACCGTCTAAGTGTCACCGGAAAAAACCCAATAATTATGAAACATGTGAATAAGTACCAACAAGAGCTCATCATTGATTTTCTAAGATTCCATCACCGCACAGTGGTCAAGAAATCAATGGAATTTGGCCAAAATTCAAAAATCATAAAGTAATTTCCAGAATAAGATGATATGATAATTTCATTACACAATTGCGATCAACCAGAGAATTTACTGGTAACATTAATTGGTTTTTGCCTCCGGTTTTAAAATTCTTTTTTTATTTTTGTGTTGATTATGTATTTTATAGTTGCTATTATTGTTACCAAGTGTGATATGCTTGAGGTATATTTTGCATGCAGTAAGATCTGCGAAAGAGCCCTGTAGTGTTACAGAGAAACATTTCCGTCTCTTCCGAACATTTCACGAGAATCTTTAAAGCCAAGCGATCGAATAAAAGAGTAATCATAAATGAATTGAACAGCCTGTATATTTTTCAATTATCCGATGAGAAAAAAAAATTGTGTAAAATATCCATATAGGAGACAAAAAGCAATTATTCCCACTAATAAATTCTCTAATTGATCGCAGTGCCGAACACGATTTGCAAACGGTAAAAAAGGTAACGCTTGCTTGCTTTAATTTATATTTTAAATCTTTCATCTTAAAATCTATCAAATCTCTTTTGTCTCTCATTTTGGGGCATTAGGGTTATAAGGGTAATTTGTTTGAAATGTCACTCTATCGATTTGTGAAAAAATATGCAGGATGTTTAAAAAAAAAACGACGAAATACGATGCGCAATTTTTTTTTGATTACACCATTTTATTGGACGAAATAAAGTACATATTTTTCGTGTTTCGATTATCTCAATAGCTGCTCTAATAATAAAGTTATTGCAGCTTCAATTGTCCAATATAAATTTCATCTTATCTCTTGTTTCTCATTTTAGGGTTATAGTGCTATAAGAATATTTTACGCAAAGTTTCATTTCCTATTGAATAATTGATTAATTTAGAAAATATAAGTTAGTGCTGAAATGCGATGTGCAATTGTTTTATTCTCAACACCATTGTGATCGGCGGAAAAATCACTACATCTTCGGTAATTTAATAACATTTAGCTTTTAGATTCTCGTCATATGATTGAAATTGTCTTCAATTTTAGCTACAATAAGTCTATTATCCACATATTGTCGATTTTAGTCTGCTCTTTCTTTGGATGATAACGAGCAAAAGATTCTGCGACGAACTTTAAGTGTTGTTCAACAAGAGTTATTATCTGTCGACATCATTCTCTTTCATAAACTCATCAGCAATGAAGCACATTTGTAAATCTTTAACTATTCGCGTTTGTTACAGTAATATTTTCTTTTGAAATGCATTCATTTTATCTTGCATGTAAACACGTCTGTAATCTGTCCTTCTAAAGATTTTTTAATAAATTTAATAAAGTGGTTCTTCCACTACCGCGTAGAGTTACCGAACACTAGTTAATAAACTCGCCGGTCCCCGTTTCGAACAAAAATACGTCTAGTTGATGGTAAAAGTAACCTTCTCTCGATCTACGTCGATCGCGCGCGTCCATCTGGCTCGCCCTTTTTCACAAATCGCCTACCGTTTGCTCTATTTTGGCCCTCCTTCCCACCCTTCTCCCGCTTACGGAGGACCGATCTATAACCGAGGATGAGAAAGAACTGATTTTTACAATTAGATATTGTTACATATATTAAAATAGGCAAAAGACGATATTTTGGAATTTCGTAATATTTTGTCGCTGAAAAAATAGTTTTACTTCCTGACGTATCTCGGACACTCGGATTAGTACTTTGGCTCACGATTTTTTACATCTACAGGCATAGTTCAAATGTAAAGAACGTCCCTACGGACTACTAAAATTTGCTCACGGACCACCAATGGTCCGTGGACTATCGGTTGGCAACCGCCGATTTAAATTATGCTGGGCAGCAAATACTCACTGTTACTTTAAGAATTGGTATTAAAGAACTACTCAGCAGGAGATTATTACACAAATAAAGGAAATACAAGGCTTTTCTACGGTTTTGATGACGACAGCGTTATCAAAACTTGTAAAACCTTTTATTTAATACACTTGTAAGATTAAAGAGCTTTAAATTGCAACTGTCAAATGTATTTATAGATTGAAATTGAATTGAGAATTTAACCCATGTTTAAGTGAAATTTTTCGCTCAAAGTGGCCGTGTTTATCACTTCCTAAAACAATTGCTTCTGAGACACCTTATATAATGTAATTGCGGTTGAAAGATGACTACGTAATAATTTCCGAATGAAGTACCGTTATTCGTCAAGTTCTTCGGGAATCCTGCATAAATATGTATATCAAATTTGCAGACACTCAGCGATGACGCCAGACGGCAAACCTAAAAAGAAATTTATAATTTGAAATCATTTATATAAATGAAATTAAGTAATTTTATTTTAAGAATTCTTATTTTCATCGCATTTTTTCTAGGACTATGGGTGACAAACTAGGGGAAGCCAAGGCTTCCGGAAATCTCGGAAACACCCTCAAAGTAATGGGCCGTTTCGACGAAGCTGTAGTTTGTTGCAAACGCCAGCTCGATTTATCCCGCGAGTTGGACGATAAACTAAGCGAAGGTCGCGCCCTCTATAATCTAGGCAACGTGTACCACTCCAAAGGCAAGCATATTGGACGAGTGGGGCATAAAGATGCCGGGGAATTCTCCGATGAAGTTAAAGCTAGTTTGAATAAAGCAGTGGACTATTACGAGTATGAATTTATATAAAATTTCTCCGTTATTTTAACCTTAATCTTTAAATTAAATTTCCAGGGAAAACTTGATGTTGATGAAGGATCTAGGAGACATAGCCGCTCAGGGCAGGGCTTGCGGAAATTTAGGCAATACTTATTATTTACTCGGGAATTTCGCGCAGGCCATCAAGTACCACGAAGAAAGGCTTTCGATTGCCAGACAGTTCGGCGATAAAGCCGCCGAAAGGCGGGCGCATAGCAATCTGGGTAATTCGCATATATTCATGGGGCAATTCGAAGAAGCCGCGCACCATTACAAGTACGCCAAATAAAAAAAATTTTTAAACCTTTCCATTTCTAAATTTTCTTACTTCAACGCACAGGAAGACGCTTTCGCTAGCCCAGGAGCTGAAGGATCGTGCTGTCGAAGCTCAAGCATGCTACAGCTTGGGAAATACGTACACCTTGCTTAGAGACTACGAAACTGCCATAGAGTACCACTTACGCCATCTGCTGATTGCTCAGCATCTAATAGATCGCGTCGGGGAGGGAAGGGCCTGTTGGTCGTTGGGTAACGCGCACGCTGCTTTGGGGAATCACGAGAAGGCTCTGCATTTTGCGACGAAGCATCTGGAGATCAGCAAAGAGGTATGATTTATATATAGTACAACCTCGTTATTCCAAACTGATTGGGGAAGGGATTAGTGAATATAAAGATGTTCCCATTTAAACTGCTTCAAATGAGTGTTTTAGGAGTATACATATGGATTAAAAAACATTAAAAATATAGACTTTATTAAAAAAAAAAACCTTTAAAATGTGAGTCAATATGATGTTGCTTCAGGGATTTTACATGAACAGCAGCTGCTTGATCTCTAATGCACTGTAGATGTAACAGTTGGTGATCTGGTATCTTATTTTCTATACTCCAATTGATGCAGTTGTGAAAATACTTTAGGACTTTATGCGGTACTCGTTTCTCGCGTGAAACTCTTTCTTTTGCGTCTTCTTCTTTATCTCTTGCTTGGTGGTTCGCTGTTGGTGAAACTATCTTTTCGTTATTATTCACTTGATATGGTTCAGTATTCTGACGATCTAATCTACGTCGTAAACAAGCTAACGGAATGGAATTCTCATTTTCGTAATTTGTTTTGAGCAGTTCATCTACATTGGGCCACAGTTCTTTCCATGATTGTTAAATAAATGTCGATGGTACAGCATACCAAGCGTCTTTAAGAGATAATATCTACAGATAGATCTATATGCTCCAGATATATATCAGATGCTCCATATTGTCTTTCTTTTTATTCATCCAGTTTTCGATGTAATTACAAAAATTACGAAAAATTGTGCATTTTAACACTTGGGGCTGATTGTACTAAAGGACGTTCAAGTCAAGGTTAACTGATCAAGCCCGATCAAGGTTGTACTAATAATTAATACGAATAAAAAGTAATAAGATGCGGGGACGTCACGATGAACTTGACCTTGGGCGGACGAATTGGCTGCATTGAGCAATCCTTGTCCAATGTTTACTGTCTTTGAGTGTATATAACTTTTTCGGGTTTGTTAGAATTTTGTGGTTGACGTTTCATTGTCCGTGCCGACAGTTTGCATGAAATATTCCAGCAAGCGAGTTTAATAGCATATAACCCATCGAGAGGTTCATGCAAAAATTACATGTTGTGACATCGGTCGTGAATGTTATCGAATTTTTGGAAAAACTATCAAATTAAAGTAAAAATATGGACAAAAGTATTTCAGTTTTACTAAAGCCGCTGAATGTTGTATTTTGTTGCTAGGCAGGGGCTTCTAAGGGTTATGCATTGTCGCTTCCTTCCATTTGTTGTCATCAATAGGAGCGCGACGGCGGAGCAGCGGGGAGACAGGGTGTTGTCTGATACCCTAGCTCGCTGCCACGTGCGTTTTGCCAGCTCGCGCAAGTGCTCAAGAAGTGACGACATCTTAAGGTCTGATCTTATTTCTGCGGTTTCCAATAAACCACCTAGCTCCAGTTATCCAGCGCAGCACCTGGTTTTGTAAAACTTCCATACCCCCTGAGATGACTCGGAGCCTCAGTGGACTACGATAGTACTCCATAGGTTATTATAGGCTATAAAGGTACCTTGCTTGGCAGTAATTTGATAATAATATCTAGTTAACTCTTCCTACACAGCAGAGGCAGAAGTGCGTTTTTCACCTTGGCAAAATTATTCTTAACTCGATCGATATGAGGTTTCCACGTAATTCTTCGATCCAAGGCAACCTCCAGACACTTTACGGAGTCCTTCTGACCCAACCGCCGACCATCGATCCGTAGTTCCTCGTGTGAAGGTTTTCTCCGGTGTAAAACGCGCAGCGATACTCTTGGATTCATTGATTCGGAGACCCCACCTTTCGAACCAGGTGGCCAAATGGCTGTATTGTCCGCAAAAATCGACAATTCCACCCTCGGATGTTTTGTAACGTCGTGGGCGTAAATTAAAACTAATTCTTGAGGAACCCTAGACTCAATCGGCTTAGGCAGGGACATTGCTTTACCCTCCCCACCAATGAAAGTTCTAACCAAGCTCAAACTAAAATCCAACTCGTACATCTTGTATATTAGGCCGTCATGCAATACAGAATCGAATGCCCTCGCAACCTCCAGAGAGACAGCCCTAACTGTCCGAATCGCTTTAATAAGTTGAAGCAAGTGAAAGTTCGTAGAGTGGTCTACTCTAAAGCTGAACTGTTCGTCGGACAAGGGATTCAAAACAGTTATTTGATTGCGCAACCTCGACAGAATCAATGATTCTTGTGAGGTTTGAAAGGGCGGCGAGAAGATGGGTTTGAAACTCTGAGGAAAGAGGGCGTACGTTAATGACGACGCCATGTTTCCAGGTGGACGGGAAATAATGGAGTAACAAGATGGAATTAATGATCTTCACCAATACCGAGATGGTCTCTTCCGGAAAGGCCTTTAAAGCCCGGTTGGAGATATGATTAAGCACAGGGGCCTTGCCATTCCTGTGTCCAACTGGGCTTCAACATACCTCGGTTTAAAAACGTGTTTCTGTCTAATTGACTTCATTTACAGTCAGCAACTTACTTATGACTTTAATATTATTGCTTATAATTTCCCCACAAATAAATATTTGTCACTACCTTAAAGTAGATTTCAAATTCTGCTTAGTTGCTAATCCTGGAATTAACGATAAGGATCCAGTAATCAGCTGCTTAAATTCCATATCTAAAGCTATTCTAGCGCCTACTTTGATACACACCATAGCTGGACAATGCACTCTAATAAAGTAGTTGGATGTAATGCTTGAAGCACTTTTTGGGGTTCAATCGCTTTTAAAAGAAGACACTTAGTACTTGATTTGAAGTATTCCAGCTACTTTTAAAGTAATTAAAATTCCGAAGCCCTATTTTTGGTATTTTAGTTACTTTTGCTTGAACCACTTTGCAATCTGCTTGACGCACATTGCGAAGTGTTTGAAGCACTCTTAGCAGTACTCAAAGGGCTTCACATACTTTACAATAAATACTTTGTACTTGATGACAGTGAAAAACTGTCAGTTCTTGGTGCTTTACATTTTCAAGTACTGTATTTAGTAACTCAAGTACTCTGGCTCAGTGTTTAGTATTTTAAGCACTTTACAGCCTTTTACCTGCCTGTAAAACCAAAAAAAAAATCTCAAATGTAGCATTTATATAGTGCATGAAAAGTTAAAGAATATACTAACAATATACGTGGGTAATCCCAAAGGTAAGGTCTCCAAAGCGCTGGGGTCGCAGGGAAACTGTTCGCGCGGCTGTTGGCAACACTGCTGTGTTTGTTGCTTCCTCCACTCCTAAACAAGCCTGCGCGCACCTGACTGGGACGCTCCCTCTTGGCCAATCGTTTATAATGGAGCTCCCGCTTGGCGCTACCGCCAAGAACGCAATTTGTGCAGTTATTTCGTCTTTGAACGTAAAAAGCGTTAAACCGATTGAAATTCGACACCAATTGACGAAAGTGTATGGCGAGTCGTGCAAGGAAGAAGCGAGAGGCCGTCAATTTCTGACGAGATAGTCGCAAAGGTTGAGCAAACCATACGTGAAGATCGGCGGATCCTTCTGGATGGTTCCTAAGCACCATTCATACGAAATCGCGACCATTAGACCACAAATTACGTCATCCCAATTTCCCCAACCGGATGCGAAACTACGGTTGATCTTGCATGAAGTCTTGATGTCACGGGTCACATGACGTGCCCGAAGTAGGTGTGATGGGGATAAAAAGTAAATTTAGATCCCTATGTTAAATCTTATGGGATTTTTCGACTTCGCGGCTTCTGGGACCACAATAAACGCTGGCAAGTATTGTGAGACACTGAAAAAACTCAGACGGGTGATTCAGAATCGGGGAAGAGGGATGTTGAGCTAGGGCATAAGCATTCTCCACGACGCCCGTCACACTGCCGCGCTCTTGCAATAGTTTAGATAGGACATCATCACCTACTACCTGTTTCCTAAGTTGAAAGGACATTTGATCGGAATGAGCTTCAACTACAACGACAAGGTGAAAGATGAGGTTCGATGCCTCATCAACAACCTGACGGCGAACGGGTATGATTTGGGCTTACGAAAATTGCTACAGCGCCTGCAAAAATGCATAGACTGAAATGGCGAGTATGTAGAAAAATAGATAAATGTTCAAGCTTTAAAACGATACAAAAATTATCGTAAATAAACGTTTCTTTGTATTTCTAAGAAAGTAGGAGACCGTACTTTTGGGATTACTCCCGTATTTATTTATGTTTTGCTCCTAGCACAATCGACATTTCGCAATATATTTTAAGATTTTCCCTTGTTTTAAATCGTTCTACTTTCATCAATAAAAATAAAACCGTGCGTACCTATGTATATATCGGTAATGGATCGCTCGATCCCGTCCTTGAATTGCAATATTTCTCCGAAATTAATAGCTACTGGTTTCACTTAAAATTTTTGGCGATGTCCCAAACAAAATTATTTCTCTTCACTATCAAAACCAATGCGAATCCGTTCAAACTGTGCATAAAATTGTACAAAACGTTAATGTCTTGAGAACTACAATAGCTTACAGTGGATTTTTAAAGAAACAAGTGAAGTATGCGTATTGGTGTTGTTTCCCTTTACAGTTGATGGATTCCATGGGTGAAGCGACGGCCAAAATGAACATATCCGATTTGAAGAAGATACTGAACCTGCCGGAAAGCCCGGATAGCGGAGACGATAACAAGAACATCACGGCGACGACTCCCAAACCTGATAATGCTGGTGCCCACAACAGGATACACAGGGTGAGGCGAGAAAGCATGGAACAGCTTGATTTATTTAAGGTAGCCAGTTGCTTATTGTACAAAGTGTTATACGTGTTAGGTAGCCATGGTATCTTGCTTTCTATATCTTCGTACACAGGTTGTCTTTAAATGATTTGGGAAATGTTGCTAAATTGTGTTTCCGTCGGGTGCTTTTTTGCGATATTTGTGGGACAGTGGCCGCCAAAAATTCGACATCAAATGAAAAAAAAAAACAAATATTTATAGGTTTTTGGAGAGTTAAATCATGATGATCGAAAGTTAAGATTATCAATTAGTCAAATAAAGATTGTCACGTGGATTCCGTTACTTATAAAAGTTCAAATTTTTTCGAAAATAGTCGCAAATACTGCATTTACTGTGTAAAATAGAGAAAAATTTTGGAAAAATGCAAATATTATGCAAAAATATTTCTTTTCGTTAAATAAAAAGAATACCAAAGAAGCAATGAACAATTTAAATTATTTTTTCCAATTATAGTTCTTTATGGTTTTCATAGAAAAAAATTTAAGTTTTAAAATTAAGTCTTGTTACCTGAAGTTTTGAAAATATTTCAAAAAATTAAAATTTCACATTTTGAGGACGTTAAAAAAAATTAAATAATAGCTCTTTGTGGAACCTTTGTGGAAGGTGGTAGGTGTAATTGATGTTGTCGTATACGGCGTGTCCCATTAAGAGCGGGGACCGGCGATATCTTGGAAACTATAATAGCTGTAGTGATACGGAAAAATTTGCCATGACTAAGGTGGCAAAGGGAAATTTAATGAAAATATTTCTAAATTCCAAACTTGACCGCTAGGAGGGCGCGGTCGCTGCGGTCAACAGGTTTAGTTTTACATGATTCGGCAACGCCTACTACACTTATTATTCACAATAAGACAAAACGTCTTTAACCAAAGTGTTGCGTAATTAACTAAGCTTTTTAATAAAGCGTTTAAAATCGTAGTTAATCCTGGAACTTTTACCTGCTAATTTAAAATTTACTGTTGACCCTAGCAACCGCGCCCCCTCGCGGTCAAGTTTGGAATTTAAAAATATTTTCATTCAGTTTCCCTTTGCCACTTTAGACATAATTTTTTTTTTTTCAATCACTATAGCTATTCTAGTTTCCAAGATATCGCCGGTTCCCACTCTTAGTGGGACACGCTGTGTATACGTAGATGGTGGCTACACGTGTGGATGAGAGTATCTAATTAAAGATACTCTAATCACTGAAAATGTCGCAATTAATTACTATATCGACCTCTACGGAAGTGAGCGATGAACCACGCTCTGCGGGGTAACAAGCATCGAGACCGTCTCGGTGGTCGAATGGTTAGCATACTTGCCTTTCGATCCGAACGGCGCGGGTTCGTATCCCGGTCGAGACGGTTGTTTTTTAATTACGGATAAAAATCAAGGTATGCCTTCTTCTCGGATAAGGAAGTGAAATCGTAGGCCTCGTGTCAATACGATGTTTGGCACGTTCAAAATCCCTACCAAAGGTTGGAACACCTCTGGATTCGACAAAATTCTAGCAGGGTTGGCTAATGATCATAGTAATCGATGCCTAGAAGCGCGAGGTGTATTCTGTAACCCGACGCTTCGCCCAATACACAACAACAACAACAACAAGCAGCAACTAGTGACATCACACCAAGAAAAATTAAATAATAATAATTATTATTTAATTTTTAATTGATTAGTGTATCTTTAATTAGATACCCTCATCCATACATTTAGAAAAAAAATCCTTTTCCAGCCATCAGATTGTTCAGGTAACTAAAGCTAACGCACGATAAAAAAAATTACTCCCTCCGTCCGAAAATATGGTATACATTTGAAATTTTTTTGAAAATTAATGAGACATTAGTAAAGAATTATAATTAAATATACTTAGTTGGAAATTCTGATGCTAGGCAAGCAACTAATACATAGTTGGCTGCTGTCCGTTTTTGTTTGTGTCAAAAACGTCAATAGAGTTAAAACGTCATTTCATGAAAATTAATTTTACACACGCTCTGTTCACAAAATGGCAGATATTGTTGTAAATAATGAAGTAAGCTTATTGAAAAGGAATTCCAAGTTCAAGCAATTAACCGGTGTTCAATGTCATGGTATATTACAAAAATTGTTGCAGTTGAAAGAAGGCCAGAAGCTGAAGCATGGGAGTATAAATAAAGTTGCAGTGAAACTTGGGGTAACCCGTTTGTCCGTGTCTAGAATTTGGAAAGTGGCCCAAAAACAGTACAATGACGGTAAAATTTGTGCTGATGTTTCTTCAAAAATGAAAGGTAATTGTGGACGGAAACGTAAAGATTATTCGGAACAGTTAGCCAAAGTTAACGACGTTTCTTTCAATAGTCGAGGGTCAATTCGTAGTCTGTCTTTTGCTGTCGATATTCCAAAGTCTACATTGTTCGACATTTACAAACGAGGAAAGAAAATAAAGCGTATATCTTCTACTGTTAAACCTTTGTTAACAGATCAAAACAAGTTAGAGAGATTAAAGTTTTGCTTGTCGAAAGTGAGGCCGGATGGACGTTTTGAAGATTTGTACGATTATGTCCGCATAGACGAAAAATTGTTTTATTTAACGCAAAATAAGCGCTCTTATTACATTATGATAGATGAAGAAGAACCCTACCGAAGTTGCAAGAGCAAACGTTTTATAACCAAAGTTATGTTTATGGCTGCTGTCGCCCGACCATGTTACGATTCGCATCGAAAACAATTTTTTTATGGAAAAATTGGTATATGGCCTTTTGTTTATGAAGAACCGGCTAAGCGACACTCGAGAAATAGACCTAAAGGAACTTTGGTAAAAAAAAAGTGGAGTCCGTCAATTCAGCAGAATGTAGAAAAATGATTCTTGAGAACATCATTCCGGCGATCAAAACGTTTCCCATAAGTCATAAGCAAAAACCGATATTTATACAACAGGATAATGCAAAACCTCATGCTTGTGACGACGATGAAGAACTTCTGGCTCATAGTTCTACAGATGACTGGTCTATTCAGGTTAAATCACAACCACCAAACAGTCCCGATTTAAACGTTTTGGATCTTGGCTTTCTCAATTCCATACAATCTTTGCAACATAAAGCTTCGCCAAAAACAGTTGACGAATTAATCGAATGTGGTGAAAAAGCCTTTGACGATTTAGACAGAGAGACCCTTGACAATGTTTTTCTAACATTGCAGATCTGTATAGAATCAATTATGTTGGTTGAAGGAGGAAATTCGTATAAGATTCCCCACATCAATAAGGCCAAATTTCGGCGTGAAGGACGCTTACCATCTAGTTTAGTGTGTTCCCAAGAAGCCGTAGGCAAAGCTAGATCCCTCATCAATTACATTTTATTCATAATTATATTAAATAGTACACCAATTTAATAGGAGTATGTAATTGATTAAAATTGTAAATGTATACCATAAATTCGGACAAAAATAAATTCCAAATGTATACCATATTTTCGGACGGAGGGAGTAATTGAAATGTTGTTTAGTTTTCAAAAAATAGCACCTTTTCGATTTTGACAATTTTGGAAACACCCATTTTCCAAACAACTATGCATTGCTTCCTTCGTATATCTGATAGAAGCCAAATAGGTTTTCAAACAAGTATAAATTACAGCCGAATTTTTTTATTATTATTGGAAATAAACATTTTTTCCCCATTTGATGCCGACTTTATAGCTGGTCACCGTATAAAAAGATCTGTTGAATATCGGTACGCTTTATTTTTATCATTAATTTTCTCTGAATTACTATACAGCATGTCCCAAAACTTATAGTAAATTTTTATAATGGATGACGCTATTTTACAAACAAAAATCATTTTTACAAAATTTATGTGCGTTAATGAATTCGGCCTTCAGCAAGCGGAATTAAATAAAACTCATTTGTTAGTGCTCGATTTTTGAAAAATGTTTATTTTCACCAATACTTTACTACAGTTAAAAACAATGGTCAAGTTTATGAAGAATTACGCTACCTTCACAACCCCAAAATTAGTATTTATAATCAATCGCCAAATTAAACTCTAAAGCTATATTCAGAACTTCCAACTTATACTTACAATTAACAAAGGTAATTAACGCAGTAATTAATGATTTTTGATCATTCGTAATGCAGCACTAATTTCAATTAATCTGTATTTTTCGTGGCGTCCTCTATTGACTACATTGATCATTAGAGTTGGCCACGCGCGCCAACGGGCAGCGGCGTTGTTTCGATTAGGCCTCGAGCGATTGTGTGTAGATGTTTGCTGTCGTAAATACTTTCGCGTTAAATAAAAATAAAATAATGGGAAATCAAACACTTACCATTTTAAGAGTCCTCCGTGAAATCGCAAAGTGAATAATGTCTGTTAAATATCTGCAACATTAGATATGTTTCAACAGTTGCTTCGACAGACCGAGCGCGGCGCGAGGAAAAAATGCGTTTATATGCAGAGAACGAACGTTCTACATCTAGTGACGTTATATTTGCGTAATTAAAATATTCTTTGAAACAACTTAACGGTTCTGTTGACGCACCGTCACAAATGCGTCTTAATGTGCCAAAATCACAATCTTTCTCTAAAACACTTTCAAATTTTTCTAGAACACAAACATTTTTTGCGTCTTCTATCGCGCGTAGCCGTGCGTGAACATGTTGCACTATTTGCACAGATTCCACTAACGACACCGAAGGATCTTGCAACTTTTCTATCGCCTCCGCTAGTCCCAAGTAATTGTTGTGAATAATTTTTAGATCCGTTTTAACCCGAGTATCTTGAAATTTCGACTGGCTTTTCTTGATAGCGGCAGCTTCCTTTGAATCGAATTGTAAAACCACGTCCATAATATTCTCATAATATTTATGATAATAAAACGCAGCATTTAACCAAGTTCCCCAACGTGTGAGAATAGGTTCTGGTGGCCCAGGTATACGAGGGCACAGTCTGTGAAATTCGCGAATACGTTTCGGGGATTTGACAAACACTGCTTTTGTATGCACTATTAAAGCGTCTACCTCAGGATAACATTTTCTGATACCATCTGCCACAAGTTTGAGAGCATGAATTTTACACGTAATGTGTAACAAGTTAACAGAATGCTTTTTAAGAGACCGGCCTACAGAAACCATGTTTGCGGCACCATCACTCATAAACATCAACAGTTGGGTTGTTGAAAATTCAAACTTTTCCAATGTATTTAACACTAGCTTTACAATTACTTCGGCAGTACATTGTTGTATTCATCTGGAAGCTAATAAAATTGAAGGTGACGATTGATGCGGTTCCATTTTACGCGCCATTATATTAACGACCGAATGTTTTTTACGATCTGTCGTTTCGTCCACACATAACCACATTTTTTTTTTCAACTTCGATTTAATTCTTTTTTCAACATATTCACGAGCAGATGGCACTATCCTTCGTAACGATATCCGACTTGGTAATTTGTACTCCGAATAGTTATTCCAAAACAAGACAAACGCTTCCTTGTCTAGTAAATTAAACGGTATATTACATACAATAAAAGTAACACATAAATTAAATATAAATTTGCCATAGTCTCGTGTGCAAGTTTTTTTTGAAGCATGCCGTTCACTGTTCACGTGCCGTAGACAGTCCCTTTTGGACCAACTCATCAACGGGACTTTACATACTACACATTCAATTTTAGGGGCCATCATACGTTAAGTCAGGAATTTCGGCTAAAAATTCTCTAACTTGGTCCGCCTTGGGTCGTTTGCGCGACGTACGCAACATTTCTAAACAACACGTACCGCGCTAATGGAAGGTCGAAGCTACACTGAGGCTTGTATGTAACCGTATAGATACGACGCAGCTGCCTGTTGGCGCGCGTGGACAACTCTATTGATCATTATAATTAATTCGATAATATAGAGTCGCTGTATTACCGACCTGGTTAGGAGGCACACGAAAACGATTGATATATTTAAACTGTTCAAATATAAACCTAACCTAATTCACTTAATCTGAATCATTATCATTACGTAGTCCGCTTCAATGTGATTTTAACATTAACCAAAGATCATAGAAGTTTGGATTTTACAAATTTCTCTATTTCTGTCAAAATTAAGACTATTAATTTCAAACATTGCGAACGGACGTATTTAAACACCTTTAAACGCTAATTGCAACTCTCAACTATAGTCACTAGTTTTGAGGTTGTGAATGTAGCTTTAACCGTCGCCATTTACAATTAAAATTAGTAATTTACGATTATAATTAGAAGTTTACATACTTACGTGTTAATTTTATAGAAATTAACGTTCACGCATGCGCAAACCTGAGAAATATAATTCAATCAGATGTATTCTAACCACAAACTCAATACAGGTTATGTTTGTGCGCATGACATTGGGTGAATAACACAGTTTCTTCATCAGGTTGAAATAATTGACCACAACTTTCCTTAATAACATTTTTCTCTATTTTGAAAAATAAGGGTACTTTACTCTTGAGCCTCTTTCAATTTTAAATGCCCATCCTGTATACGGTAGAAGATAAATTGCGATTAATGGGTGTTGGTTTTAAAAGGTGCTCAAACTTTATAAATTACTATAATTTTATAAAAGTCCATAACAAAAAAAAAATCCCAAATGGTGCGTACGTTTTTGACACACCTTGTATACCGGACAAAACTTTAAGGTTAATGTAACTGTATAGATTCTAGATTACCCATTAAAATGTCTGGATTAATTGTTATTATTATTGCAGCTATTTTTAAGCTAAACAAAATTAAAATAAGATTGGTAAATAGATTACAATTATAATATTTTCGTTATAATTGTAAATCTTTTTTTATATAATGATTTAGTGAAAAATAAAACATTTCTAGTAGTTTTTTCAAATATAAAACTAATTATTAGCGGGTGAGTGTTTAGTGGGTTTCAGACTTTAGGGTTGGCAACACTGACTATTAGTATTAGAAGCAAAGGTTTTGTAATACAAGTTTTAGGGCCAATTTCCTAATAAAATTTAATCGTCCGTTGAACTTTAATTCCATCATTAAACAAAAATGCGATTTCCTAATCCATTTTTTAAATTAATTCTTCGTTTTAATTGAGAATTAAGCTAATGACTAGTTTTCGGCGCGTTATCTTTTTAATCCTGACATTAACCTATTATTGAGGTTATGTTCTATCGACTTCGCACGTAATTGACGTGAATATTTGTTCTGTGAGTGCCGTTTTGCCGTTTATAAGAAAATGAACGAACAAAGGGATCTGTATATTAAGCAGCGTCGTATCCGCGGAAGTAATTTTTCTAAAGAAGAGGAGCTGTTGCTAGTTTTAGAAGTGGAAAAGTACAAAAACGTTATAGAGTGCAAAGCAACCGACAAGATTTCTAATACAGATAAGGTAATATTTGTGTCATATTTAGAACGTGTATCCTACGAAATGATCTTTTAGAATGAGGCTTGGAGAAGAATCGAATCCTCGTTTAATGCAAAGAACAGTGTTTTTCGTGGCATGCAGCAGTTGAAAATAAAATATGACAACTTAAAAATGAAAACACGTAAAACGACAGCAGAGATTAAATGTTCTTGGAACGGTTTCGATGGAGTTCCGAGAAGCAACACGGTTGTCGATCCAGTCATCGAGACTATGTTAAGAATTAGAAATAAAGATGCTATTAACGGAGCAAGCAACAATTTTAATAGTGACACATCTGTATCCGAAACAAATGAAATATGTGTAAGTAAACGATATTAAAATTCGATAATTATGGTTGAAATGCGATACTATTATAGATTGGCGAAAACATAGAAAAGGTGATAAAAGATGAAGATGACGCGAGCATAAGTTTGATGGTAACGTAATATGTATTACTAAAGGTTATACTCTTCGTATAATGCATACGTTATTTAGGATTCGAAGATACTAATATTGCCTGTAGAAGATGAATCCGTTGAAAGCAGCAATGCCGAAGAACTATCGAACGTAAGCATTAGCAAATCGACTTACGTGTAATATCTTTATATTAATTTCATTATGCAGGATTGGAGTATGTACTCTTCGAAAAAATTCAACACTCCGATAAGTAAAAAGCCCCATCAACAAGCACCTCTTCCTATTAAAGATGATTTTTATAAGAAGAAAATTAAATTGATAGAACAAGAGATTAAGAAAAACGAACTAATAATTGAGGATATTTTATTAAAGAGAAAACGTGACGAGGAGGAACATCAGAAGAAGATGTTATTGCTTGACGTAGAAATAAAATTAAAACAAAAGCAATTAAATATGTGATGTTTGATGAAAGTAGTGTATAGTACACATTTATATGTATTTATAAAATAAAAATAATAAGCAAGCGAAGTATTAATTTATTTGCAATCGTCTTACATATATGAGGAGCGTTCATGCAAAATCAGACATGTCGACATAAAGCAGTTTTGAGGAAACACGAAAAACTGTTTGTTCCAAGGGCGGTTAGGATTGTACCGGGTGGCCAAATAAGAATGGCAGCCGGTTATATCTGAGAAACTAACAGAAGTAACCAACATTTATTTAAAATAGCAATTGACGTCTTCCCACCAATTTACTTTAGAAGATATGACAACATGTGTTTAATGCGAAAGAAAGGGAATTCGATTGGGAATAAAATGCGTATATTTTCGATAACTCTTAGTTAGATAAAACACGATGAAAACTTTAATCTTACACTTAGTCGTGACCGTTCCGCCATCTTCTGGTCATCTTACAAACCTCAATAGCATTTCCAGCATTTTCTTTTGGTCGCGTTTACTAAAAAAGATTTTACCCGAAAGCTCTATGATTAGTAGTTTCTGAGATATAGCCGGTTGCCATTCTTATTTGGCCACCCGTTACAACTGGTATGACGACTAGTGTATCAAACCATATATTTAATACTGTCACGGTTATGGAAAAATGCGCATCCTTCTATGAAGAAATTCAAAAAAAGAAATGGATATGTCTTATTTTATGTGAATACAAGTGACGCATGTCTGATTTTAGAAAAGATTAGAAAATTGATACTCTGGAATATTTTTATTGAAAAAAAGAACTGATACAAACAGTAAAAATTAAAAATGTAACAACAACTTAAATATGCATGGCATGGTCATCTTCCAAACAGTCACAGATAAGTTCAATTTCTTCATTGTACTGTGTTTCTTTGTTTTCTTCTTCTTGCGTACGTGGACTACCCACGGTGAGAATTTCCTTATAAAAGCTGAGTACTGGGAGGTCTTGCCACTGAGTATTGTCGTGATTAAACTGCTTTTCCAACACAGATTTCATACTGGCTTTCTTTTCAGCAGATATAGAATTGCCTAGGGGTAAAACCTTTATGTTGCAGTTTCTCTCACTACGACACCTTTTAACAATAGAATCGTAAAACTGATTTTCATCAAATTTAAAAGAAGACTCCATCCATTGTAAGTTGCAAGCAGGTTTTTAATATCACACAATTGCTAGTCTGTATCTAACATACGAACCTGCCCAACTTTCTCATAAAACCTCTTTTACTCTTCAGGGTTAACAATGACATTTTGTTTTTTAAATATCTTTTCTGCATGGCCAAAAACGAGGTCGGCTGGCAAGTAGGAACGGCCTCTTACAGGGAAAAGCAAAACCAGATTATTGACAGAAGCTGGGGCTCAGTTCTAAGCCAAAATGTGGACAACGTGGGCAAAATAAGCGTTCTGACTTTACATTTTCTAGATTTAGAGATTTAAGGTGGGCCAACAAAGGTGATCCAATTTACGTAGAGCCACGACCAGCCTGGTTTTCGGTTCATTTGTAAAAAACGATTTTTTTTTTAATCAACGCCCACACAACAAAACGTGTAAAAGTTAATATGACGCAAGTAAAATGCATCTTGAATTGGTGTCTTCGGTAACGGATGCACAAATCAAAGGAGAAGGGTATGCATTGTGGAGGATTTTCTTTCAATAGTTTCTAAAAACAGTTTGTCCAAACTTTATGAATCTTAAGTTTTGTTACTACCGATTCTTTTTCTTCGCCATCGTTTTGTCTAATGGCATTTTTTAGATTAATCCACGTACCACAAACATCAGATGCGGGCGATGAAAAAAGCCTTTTTAACATTGAGATTGATGCGTTTAATTCAAGATTTTAACATAAACCCTACATGACTTATATCGATTATACAATTCCGCGAGTTTATTGAAGAGATTGGACAAAATGACTTACCATATCATACTGCCGAACGCTAGCTTAGTTGCGGAAAAGTCCTTCGGCGCTTTTTTGAACTTTGAGCAGAGATCGAAATTTTTTTGAATGAAAAACATCGCCCCCTTACCGAATTACAAAATAATGAATGGCTGTGGAAGTTAGCATTCTATGTCGATTTGACAAAACATATGAACGAACTGAATTTGAGATTGCAATGAGAAAACCAGCTTCTCCCTGATTTATACACTAATATCAAATCGTTCCGGCAGAAAATAATACTGTTTCAATCACAATTACGTAAAAAAAAATGTTTCACACATTTTAAAACATATGAAATATTCAGCCACGCTACTGAGTCTGAGTTTCCCGTCGATTTTGCAATCGAAGCTTTGAGTGCTTTGAAGATAAATTTTGATACTCGTTTCTCAGACTTTGATGTCATCGCGAATGAAATCAAGATTTTTCAAAATCCTTTTGGTACTGATGAAATAACAACTAGGTATTAAAGTGTAAACATTCTTGGCATCGAGGCCCCGTGGTGTAGTGGTTAGCACGCCCGCTCGGCAAGCGGGAAGTGTCAAGTTCGATTCCTTACCGGGACGAGATTTTGTTTTCAAGTATAGTTACGTCTGAAATTCCAAGGAAATTACAGATTTTAACACGTAATTCTTTGTTGCTAAATATTTCTAAATATTATCCTAAAGTTAACGTTTAATTAAGGAGTAGCGTCATCTGTTAGGAAATTTACGTCAAGTTGCAGGACATCCTGTATAATAGAAAAAATCATTTATGTATGTACAAAAATAAGCAAAATAATCCCAATATAGCTCCTCAGCAAAAGAAACGTGAGAAGAGAAAACACTAGCCAACGGACATGTTTTTGCCTACCCGGCGTCCTCAGCGTTACTCCAAATGCTTCTCTATCTCAAATAGTGTTTTGACGATTTGCCTATTTTGGACAATCTGTTTCTACAGCATCGCTTTCTAACTGTAATTCCATTATCTTTCATTCTTCTTTGGTGTGGACGTATCCCATTAACGACAGCTGTTTTGCTATCATAATCTCGCATCTATACATGATTGAATCATTTCCGTTTACAGCTTACGCCGGACGGGAAACAAAGACAGGGTGTAACGTTGATGCCGAAACCGATGGTCGGCCCGGCGACTTCTCCTGATAGACACAACGATGAGGACAGTTTCTTCGATCTATTATCGCGATTCCAATCTAAAAGAATGGACGATCAGCGTTGTTCGTTGACCGTCGACAACAAGGAAAATACCAACGTCGTCAATCTTCCCAAAAACGACGGCCCAGACGATCTGATGGATATGATCGCTGGGATGCAGAGTAAACGAATGGACGAGCAAAGGGTTGCTCTACCACATTTACCAGGTAAGGCATAACTTGTACTTCAGGTATACGGCAAGGTTCTCATTTGGGACCGATGTTTTTTACTACTGTTTGTAATTGAAATTGCATCACTTAACGTAGGCCGACCAAAGTACTTACTTTTATAACTGCATTTAAAGCTGTTTCTGTACTCTTGGTTTCCGGGTTGGAACCGCGTCGTTGTCGTAGCTTTTGCCGACGTTTCGTCCACACTCTTATGATACATCTTCAGGGTTATTACTGCACGCTGACTGAGAGTATCTTGTCTCTATGTTATTTAACGTTCTTGGTTATCAAAATAAACAATTTAGAAACATCTGGATGAACTAATATCACATTTTTTGACAGAAACAGTGTTTGATTTCCAAAAATATTGATTCAGGCTTTTCCATATTAATTTTGTATTCTTTTTAAGTAGTTGATAGTTTAGACATTTTTCAGAGAATTTCAGGAATATATTTGTTGTAATAGATGATGATTTTTTAAGAAACTTCAGCGTTTTGGCAGTGCATGACCTTGGAAAATCTTGAATTGCTTCAAACAATCTTCTTCGACGATGTCTTCTTTGTTGATGTAGATCCAATATGAAATTGTTCTCTTGAAAAGATTTAGTTTCATTCTTACTTTGGCTAAATTGGTCATGACTTGGGTGAGATGATGATAATGGGAGTTTTCACCTTTAGAAAAGATTAGAACATCATCATTGTAGTGGGAAGGAAATGAAGAATATAGATCCAGAATATCGTTGCCTTGGTGAAAAAAGCTCGTAACTCCACTAAAAGAAATTTACAGGAGACAAAAAAGAACTGTTTGATTTCAATATGATCACAATGTAACCCCTTGTTTTTCTTCTAGAGGCTATTGTAGAATAATTTTAATAGCTTTTGGGAAAAAAATAATTCTGAAACTATGCTAAATGGTAGACAATGGAAGTCATAATTTTGCAATTGATAAGAGAAGCTATAGAATGTACGACTTGAATCTGAGAGTGAGACGTGCCAAAAAGAACTTTGAAACTCCAACCTAGAGAAGACTTTGGTATTAGAGAACCTTGTTAGCAATATGTGTTTTCGCGTATTTCACCCTGTTTCCTGTTGATCTTGTACATGATACGATCATCGAGGCTCTATCATATCGTATCATACTTCTTCTTGACAATAACGATCGGAGGTTCTTGATCGATGACCTTGTTTCTCAACATATTTTCAAGTTGACGTTCCCACGAAATGTTTTCGATTACCACTTCTTGTACAATTTTAATCCATTTTATAACTACAACGTTTTTGTAACAACTCCCTAGGTGGTGCATTTCCACTTGCAGACAGTGTATCACTTCTTAAATCTTATAATAAGTAATGATAGCAAGGACTGTAAGGTAGTGTGGCAAACAACAATAAGTTTCGGTACACTCCGCACCACACATATTATTAATTAACTCGAAACAGCCGCGTGACCGAATTATGTAAGAAAATGTTTTAATTCTAACAAACCCGCTCCGTCCCTACTCTCAAGAAAAATATACCCAGGTACCTACTTTTGCCGTTTAGGATTAAACCCTGCGAAAATAAGGAGAAATAGACGAAAGGGTCTTGTCACCACGAAGCGTAAAACATGTGGCTGTCCCACCTTAATAAAATAGAGTGAGACAGCGGTTATGTTCTTTCTATCCGTCAAATTTGTGTTCCTTCCTCCCATATCCCTAAAAATAAAAATTAAAAACATGTGAAATGTACGGAAAGATAGACTAAAGGGTCTCATGTTATTGTAGCACGTACGATAAACCAAATGACCGCCTTACCGTATTAAATCGAACAGACAAGAATAATGTAATGGTCCGTTCTCTCTATTGATTAAATTTGTGTTCGTTTTAATGTAAATAGTCTCATAGGCGTCTAATTCCCGCAGCGAAGTTACGTTCTTGTTGTGCTACAATTGATGCTTCTATCTTACCGTACCTATAGCACCTGATGTGTTCATTGATTCTAGTACCTGTCGCTCGTTTCGTTTGACCAATATAGGCTTTATCACAATTATTTCATGGAATTTTATATGTACCCGACCTTTCTTTGATGTCCGGTTTATCTTTCGGAGTGCCAAGAAGGTTTTTGAGTGTATTTCGCGAACTGAGACATACATTAATGCCTTGCCCCCTAAAAATTTTACTAACACATTTCGGTATTCTATGAATGGGTAGTTTCACAAATTTCTTATCGCGGGTTTCTGCTAGCATTAAGGTCGTGGAATTTGTAAATAGCTGCATTTTTTATTAATTTAAGCTCTTTATTGCACCTACTTTTACTCAAAGGTAACTTCCCCAATCTGCTAATTAAGAAACATATATTTTCTTACAGGACTGCAGCCAAATTCATTACATAAACTGAAAGAGTCTTCACGTAATACAATACCGGACGATTCGTTTCTTGATCAGCTGGTGAGATGTCAGGATTCCCGTTTAGAGGATCAAAGATCACCTCTTCCGGTGTCGACGGCGGATACGGAATGTGAAGCCCCCGTGCCGGTCGCCAACAACCCTCCAAAGAGCGGAGCTACCGTTCCAGACGAGGACTTCTTCAGTTTGATCATGCGATTTCAATCCGGCAGGATGGAGGACCAGAGGGCGACAGTACCGCGTATTGTTCAACGGTAAATATTAGATATCGTAGAAGATAAGGTTCCCGTACAGTCAAGGTACAGTCAGCGAGGTGAATGAAAAAAAAGCTCTTCTCATGTAAAATATATTTTCATTTACCAGTACGAAATGAACAAATCCATTACAACTCACTGAAAACAAACGTGCAAAATTAAACAGGAACGAGTCATAAACTTGGCGAATGACATTTACCACAGTTACTATGGTTACGAACATCCAATCACGTTACAAATTTCGAAACCCTAGTTACAAACCAATTAAGAAAGAGATAGATATAGGTTAGTTCCGGTATGTCTAAGAGAAGGCCAAAAATAATTTGATCATTGAATTCCAAGAGTTCGTATCTCTTGAAAGTTGCGAATATAAAATATTCTAACTGAACGACATTAGATTGTTAATTTTATGACTTTTGTCTTCCTACCATACACCAACCACTGTGCATCGTCTCCAAATGTTTCCTTTCACATTTTAAATGTTTCTGCGGCAGTCCGTACCGAATTTGATTGTAACTGCGTCCCTTCACGCGCGCGATTCAAATTTCAAGAACTTTTGGGCACTACCTGGGGGACGATTCACCCCGTACCACCCTTCTGAAAGTAATACAACCAGTTTTATATATTTTCATTTTTCAGAATCGCCAATGGAAATTTACCGCAACAGAACTTCAACAACGCGAATTGCAACAACAACAACCTAAACGGTAAAAAGAAGAAGTAAATCGTTTAGACCGATTTCATTTCAAAATCATCTCGAATTGTTCGATTCTAAAATACGAAGTATTAGAGGAAAAAGAAATGTTATGCATATACTCGGTAAGTTCAAAAAAAAATGAAAGAACTGTAAACTGCCATGACATACCCGTTCACACACTTCGATATAATATTCACGTATTAGTAAGGTTCGACAAACGAGTGCAACGTCAGAGGCGTATCGCGCAAAAATAGGTACGCGAGATACAGTATTATTGAAGAATAATATATTCATACCTTTTATTGACGTCTTGATGTGCACTGCGACAAAATACTACTGTCCCAAGACGTCAATGAAAGGTAAGAGTATATTATTTTTTAATAATACTGTATCTCACGTACCTGCTTTTGCGCGATACGCCTCTGACGTTGCAATCGTTTGTCGAACTTTACGTATTAGTTATATTATACAATTTTATCGTTTACATTACCTTCCCATCTATTAATCTAGATCTAAAACACGATTTAAGGAACAAGGGAGTTGATATGTGCAGAGGTTTTTTATTAGAAGTATAATATTACATTCAACTCGTCTTATTTCTTATACCGCGAACATTGGAAATATCTATCATATATTTTATTTGACCTTTTATAATTTTTATTTCGATTTTCATTTTATAAACTATTTTATAGATGTATCTTTTATTATTTAAACCGATAATGAATATTATTATTATTATTACAGTTAACATATTATTATATTTTTAAATGTACACTCTTACACTTCCAATATTATACAAAAGATATTTTATGTTATTATATATACGATATATATATATTAAAAGAACAATATTTATAATACGAGAAACGAGAGAGATATTAAATGTTAAACACGTACTGGTGCCAAGATTAATAAATTCGTTCGAACCGATTTTCTTCTCAATAGATGGCGAAATTGTTATCCTTATACCGATAGCCAGATAATATTGACTTTAACTTAATTCATAGACGAATTATAATATTTACTATGATACGTTACGTATACATGTTGCATTTGTTGTTAATAATGCCCTAATCGCTAGAGAAAAAAAGGAAAAAAAAAGCAATTGCATACCAAACGCGAATTTGTATTGTTTAAATATGTAATTAACTGTTAGTAATAAAAGATTTACTAAGATTTTTTTTATTAAGAAAATAATTTTGAAAGAAAATGTTTATCAAAAAAAAAAATTCGAAAAAATACTAAAACAAAAATATTACGCAGTTTTCATATTGGGCACTATTCATTTATGTTATTTTTTATTGAGCGACCCTCGTATGTACGAATTATTTACATAAAAGTGTTACGGTTTCAACCCCCGTTTGGAGCAGTCGATTTCTTAAACGCAAATTAAAAGTCAAGGTGAGATTTCTTCTCAGTTTGAAAAGTAGGGCGTCAATAGGATGTTTAACCTTTAACTGGCGATGTGGGAGTTAAACAGTATTATAATACTGTTTGTTTGTATCTTGCCTCTTCTTTAGCTTGGCTGGTATATCTTCACATAGCTTTGGCTTAAAGATTTCGACGGAAGTTGGTACTTTTGTCTTGCATATCCTATTTAAAAATAGCTCTGACGGTGAATAGCCTATATACTTTAAAGGGGAATTTCGATATTGAAGCAATGCTGATTCTAGACCGCTGGAATCTAATAATGATTTCTTCGGTGAAGATTTCGCTATACCTACTGCTTTTTCGGCAAGACCATTTGAACGGGGATAATTGGGGCTCCGCGTTATTATATCAAAGTCCCACTCTTTAGCGAATTTTCGGCAAGCGTAACTGTTAAATGGTACATTGTCACACACCATAACATCTGGGCTACCAAATCTAGAGAACACTGGTTTTAGACCGTCAATCGCACTTTCGGCTGATTTATTTTTTATTAACACAACCTCTAACCAATTAGAATACGCATACATAATAACCAGGTAAGATTTGCCTGCAGCTGAAAAAATATCGACGCCGATCCTTTGCCATGGACGCTCAGGGATTGGATATGAATTTAGGGGTTCTTTACCGTTTTTCCTGCTTAGATGCTCACATATTTCACATTGCTTTATAAAATACTCGATTTCTGCGCTTAAACTAGGCCAATAGAAAATTTTGCGAGCTCTACATTTTGATTTCTCTATTCCGGTGTGACCTTCGTGTATACGAATTAACATGATTTACGTAACGATTGGGGGACTACTAATTTGTTTTGATAGAATAGTAATCCATCGCAAACGGATAAACGATCTTTTAGTTTATAAAAATGTTTGACATCTATTGAGATTTTATTTTTAGCAGGCCACCCATTATCAATGTAATTAATAATGGTATTTAACTGTATATCCTTTTCAGTTTCTTTCTGAAATTGCAATTTTCTTTCAGTCGACATTGGGATGTAATTGGCTAAACTGTGGATTGCATATTCGAATTCGGAATCAGATTTTAGACCGGGTTCATTAAGAAAAGCCCTGCGATAAATAAAAATTTTCCAGGTTTGTACTTAACCGTTAAATCGTATCTTAATAAACGTAATATCATCCTTTGGAGTCGAGGGGTTACAGCGTGTAAATCTTTCTTAAAGATGCTTTCTAAAGGTTTGTGATCTGTACAAATTTTTATATCGCGAAGACCATAGATAAAGTAATGGAATTTTTGCACACTGAAAACTATGGCAAGCATTTCTTTTTCAATTTGCGCATATTTAACTTCAGCTTTGTTTAAGCTTCGTGAAGCGAACGCAATTGGATGTCCTTTTTGCGTTAAACAACAACCTAGACCATCTTTAGATGCATCTGTTTCTATCTCTACTGGCGCAGTTGGGTCAAAAAATGCTAGAACGGGTGCAGTAGTTAACAAGTGCTTTAATTGCGCTAATGCCTGATCGTGATTATAACTCCAATTCCACTCCACATCGTGTCTTGTTAAATTTCTTAAAGGAGCGGTTACTTTTGACTGATTTGGAATAAATTTTCCCAGAAACTTGATCACACCAAGTAAACGTAAGACATCTGACTTATTTTGCGGTACTGGCATATCTACTATGGCTTTGATATAATTTTTGTTAGCTTCCACACCCTGCTTAGAAAATATTTGTCCCATTTGACGCTCGTTGACTTAAACTGGATTTTGGATTCGTTAAACTTGACATTATACTTTAATGCTCTCCCCAACACGGCGTTTAGATTTTGATCATGCTCTTGTTCTGTTGAGCCAGTGATAATTAAATCGTGGAAATATATGCCTACACCTTTCATGTCACCAAATATCTCGTAGTTCTTCTTTTGGAACACTTCAGGTGCGGAGCAAATTCCAAAGGGAAGTCTACAAAACTGGTAGCGTCCAAAAGGTGTATCGAAAGTACAGAGATCTGCACGCTCGTCATCAATTCTAATCTGAAAATAACCATCTTTCATGTCTAATATTGTAAAATATTGCTTGTTAGATAGATGATTAGAAATCTCTTCAGATGTTGGAATAAGAAAATGCTCTCTCTTAATCGCCTTGTTTAAAAACATTGGGTCAAGGCATAGCCTTAGATCATGATTCTTCTTTTCTACTATTACAAGAGGATTAAGCCATTCTGTTGGCTTATCAACTTTTCTAATGATTCCTTGAACTTCTAATTGCTCTAATTTAGTTTTAACACGGGCATGCAACATATGAGGAATCCTTCTTATAGGTTGTACACATGGTACACCATTTTCTACTAAAGTTATGTGATGATCTGCGGGAAAATTTCCTAACCCTTGAAAAACAGATGGGAACCGATTAACTAGATCACCTAACCTGTTAAATTTCATATTAACATTATCTATTCTCTTAAATAGTTCTAAGTCAATACATGCTTGTAAGCCTAACAAAGGTATTTGGTCTTTAACATCAACGACAATGAATATAATTTCAGCTTTTCTGTTACTGACCCTACAAGATAACTTAATACTACCTAAAGGTTTAATTCTAAACTGCTCATTATCATATGCTACAAGAGTTACGTCAGTTTTATTTACTTTTGGGTTTACATTGATAGTTTTTAACACATTAAGTGGCAAAACACTAACCTCAGCTCCACTGTCTAGCTTAAAGTTTACCTCGTGACCTTCAACAATGACTAATTGCTTCCACTGGATCTCGTTTATTGCTTTCTTGTTTATCTCTTCTTGTACCGGTTTTACAGAATCTATAAAATACTCACTATCACTATCACTACTCTGCTCTTCCTCTTTGCCTTGCGATTGTATATCATGTACTTTCTTTTTCTTCTCCGGTATCTTCTCTATTCGCTTTTCTATTTTCTTACATACACTTGCAAAATGATTTCGGCCTTGACATTTCGCACATGTTTTCCCGAAAGCTGGACACTTAGCTCTCTTATCGTGCTTATATCCACAGTACCCACACTGTTGAAATTCATTCGATGCCTTCGCATGTGTACTTTTCACAGCATTGACAACTGTGTCACTTTGAATTTCTCTTGCTAGCTTCAATCGCTCGACAAAACTCAATTGCTTTTGACAATGTTAAAGAACTCTCACGCGGCAATCTCTCTTGGGTCGATTTGTCACAGATTCCCATTACAATTCGGTCTCTAATCATATCATCTCGCTTCTCGTACTCTGTTGATTTTATTGCCTTTCTGAGTTCCGTAACAAAATTGTCAAATGGTTGACCCTCTTTTTGTGCAATACTATCGAATTTAAATCGTTCGAAAATGATGTTCTTTTTAGGCGAGCAATAACTTTCAAATTTCGTTTTAATACCCTCTAATGTTTTGTTTTCATCAGGAGCAAATGAAAACGAATTATATAATTCCAAACCATCATCGCCGATTAAATTTAAAAATATTGCAATTTTCTTTGGTTCTGGTTTTTCAACTAAATCAGTCACTGTTGGAAATAATTCAAATCTCTGCCAAAAACGTTTCCAACTTTCAGCAATGTTTCCATCGATTACTAGCGGCTCTGGGGGCTTAGACACGTTGTTTTCCATATTGCTTGCGATCGGACCCAGCTGACCTGACACCATGTATTATGTTGATACAATTATCACTAGAGTAATTATATCTGAATTATAACGAAAAATAATTACAAGCGTTATTGTCAAGAAAACTTTATTAATTACACTACACACACAGACTACGTATTACATGTATTTGCGCACAACTAACTAACTCTGACTGATGTCTAGTACATCAAATATTGTTGTGGCTAAGGCCACGTAAAACACATTATAATACAGTGGGGTATTGAAGACCTCATGCATTCTTTATGTTGATATCTAAAGCTTATGCGCGTGCGTACAACCTTGAGTCTCTCTATAGCTGCGCAGTACATGTTAGTCAGCGATAAAGTTATGTTGTGATCTTTGCAAATATCTCACCTCATCAGTAGTGTAGCAATTTGTATTCTGTAATCGTTTGTTTCGCTTATTCGAAGCAAAATACGACAGTCCAGACTTTGAAAGTGTTTCACAGAAGTGGTGTGAGAGAAGACGATGTGCTTTCTGTCCAAAATCCATAGATAGATAACCAATAAGCAGCGTGAAAGTTACGAAAAGCTTCTTTATGCAGAATGTACTGCCTGCATTGTGCAAGGATTGTGTCCAAGATTAGTTGCAGTTTTTATATTAGAACACGTTTTTAGTTACTTACTGATGTAAATCGTAGATAACACATTAGAATCTTGTTCTCTTACAATTTTATTCTTTAAAATTTATCTTCAAAATTTAAATAAATTATAAGTTTGGCTACCTACATTCATTTGTCGTGGTTAAAGTACGAGGCTCGTCCGGAAACTAATACCCATTTGCCAATTAAATCGCAACGAATAGAGATATCTGAACAAACTTTTTATTAGACATATACATATAGTATACATTACTTTTCTACATAATCACCTCGTAAATGAAGACACTTGTCGTATCGTGGGATGAGATTTTTTATGCAGACGTCGTAATCCTCTACCGCCAATGTGGCGAAAAATGTAGTGACCGTTGCTTTGAGGGCGTCATCGCTGCGGAAATGTTTTCCGCCTAGAAAATCTTTCAATTTTGTAAAAAGGTGGTCATCCGACGGTGCTAGATCTGGGCTGTAGGGTGGGTGATCGAAGACTTCCCAGCGAAACTGCTGAAGCAATTGGCGTGTTGTTGCAACAACATAGGGACGGGCATTGTCGTGCAACAACACAATGCCCGACGACAACAGCCTTCGCCGCCGATTCTGAATTGCCCGCCGCAACTTCTATAGCGTGGCACAATATGCTTCCGCATTAATGGTGGCCCCTCGAGGCATGAAGTCCAAAAGCAAGAGACCAGGAATCTTATTACAGAGCGCACTTCACAACTGGCGGCATTGTCGAGTGTCTTAAAGATTTCAAACTCCGCCTACGCGATATTATTGTAGATAACTCAACCAAATCTCGTACGCTGACAGCTGACAGATCATTGCGTCACGAGAAAACCACTCGGCGGCTAGTCGCGCAACTGCTGCTCCACACGGCGCGAACGGGTACTAGTTTCCGGACGAATCTCATAGTTGCATCAAAATGTACCGTACTTTGACATGGTTTCAAAGATTTTTTTAAATATTTTCTTAATATTTGTTAAAATGACATTATATTTGCCTCATCTAAACAATCGGTTCTTTAGCTCCAAATTCACCAAAGGGTAACTTTATAAATTGTCCCCTTGCTGAAGAAAAAAAAAAGATAAATTGGTGTCAAGGTAGCCCCGTCTGTGGGGCTACCTTGACATAGCGTTATTTTATATTAGGAGTCAGATCCAACACGAGGTTACTTTAACACCCCCCTACTTCCATTATTCATACATACAACTTTGAAGTAACTTTAACTATTATATAGAAAAAAATCAGTATATGTCATCGTGTCGGCGCCTTGAAGATTTGATTCTATTGTTGAGGAAATTGCATCCCGCAGTCTGGTTAAAGACAATAGAAATTGTTCCCTAGGAATGGATCTTCCTTGCTTCCATTTGTCTAAAACTCTTCGCCATTTTTCCTTCGTTGGACCAAAACCCCCAACATCTAGGTGTTGTAGGAGATGGGTAGAATTTGGCGGGAAGGCACTGAAATAAATGTTGCTTTCTTTTGCAAACCTAATTACTTCTGGTGAAAAGTGTAAGGCGAGATTGTCACCTCACACGACGAATGTGAGTCAATAAAACCACATCTCAAAAATATTCATATCGAACCATCCTGATTCACTATGGTAATAGACTGTACCAAGAGGGCCTCTTTTTATCCAGCTTTCGTAGAGGTTTTGGAATTTATAGACAACCATGCTCTTGTACACGGTCCATACGTTTCCTACCACGTGGTATAAACACCTTCTGGGCGCCTAAATCATCGGTGATGTTGGTCTCATAATTAAATGTACGATGGCCCTGCGACACTTAAATATCGGGGATATTAAAAAATTATAATGTTTGTTACTAAGTGGTTATTGAGCCCATTTTTCTTTACAAATGCTTCTACAAAATCGTAGTCCGAAACATTGTTTTCCCATTGTGAAATATAACACTACCTTGTTTGCTTACAAACTTTTCTAGGACGCTCCGTATGTCAGCCTTGGTCATCGGGAAACCCCAGTCACTAACAGTGCCCAACGTATTAGCATTTAATCGTTCTTCCGGTTGTAAAACACTTGAGTGACCCGGTGTGGCCTTACGCCTGCGGTAAATTTTATAAAGCAGCGTAGTTCTGTTTATTTTGTATTTTGCCGCTGCCGCCTTTTGCGATACTCCTTACTGCTTCTACTGCCTTCTTCAGGTCTTCCTCACTATAATTTTTACAAGCCCGAGCACACAGCCAAGTTGTTAATTATTCACTTCACCTAATCTGAAACAAAAATAAACGTCGTAATTTGACATTTTCAGTCGATATTCGATCCAAAACATGTAATATCAAGGTAGCCCCAAAATGTGTGGAAGTAGCCCCTGCTTACGGTAGCTTCTAACGCTGTAATTGAAGAAAAAAATACAAAGGATATTTCAAGATGGATTCCTAAAGACAGAAGTATAATGCCATTACTTTAATATTTGTGAAAGTTTTCTGTTAATAACACTTACTGAGGTATGCCTGACCCCACGTCACCATTTATGTTAAAAGTTAAGCACTTCACCAGTTAAGGGTTAACATGCAAGGAATGCTATCAGAAATTGAAATACCTCACATTTGATTGAAAAATAAAACTTACAAAATGGTACTTTTGATTCGAAAAGGCTTTTTTTTAATGTAATTTAAATAGAGATCAGTTGAAACTCCAATAAGGATCTTTTATTTCTCAAACATCATCATACTGCATAAGGAGCCTATGGTTTTATTTCTGCAATTTCAATTAAAATATCGGCTTTTTAAGGCTAAATATGATCGAACACCATTTAAAAGCATTCGTGCGTTCAAACTACAATCTTATTTCCACCTACTTGTCCTCACTTGCACCCTCTATAAGGAACATCACAAACTATTCAACCCATCCTCGTATATACATGTTTATTATATCATACCCCTATGTTCTATCGACATCACATTTTATTTGCGACAAAGTTGTATTATATTTTTCTTTATTTAATGTTGTAATTTTTTATATATATATATAGGAAGTTTCCTAACTTACCAACATGGATGAATAGTGCGTTTTATCGCGGAAAGGTGGTATTTGGTCTTGTATACGTATTTGTCTTTTCTAATTTTTTTTCTGGAATTGTTAAACGATATAATACTTCATAAAAGTTACTAATATGTACAAGTACATAATATATACAGAAAGGCATGCGAACAACATGAATTGAACGAAAAATACTATATATTACTCTATTGACTATTGAAAAAAATTTTATCCAATCCAAAATTGTGAAACGGTTTAAAGAAAAGGACATACTGTTGTTTTTATTCACATGGTACAAATATATATTAAAATAAATTGATTTTAAATATAATATTTTGTTTTATTTGTTCAAAATATTTATAGGGTACACCCTCGCTTATCCGAACCAATTGGGGAAAGGAGATATTCGGATTAGCGAATGTAACGATCGTTCCACGTAAATAAACTGCTTCAAATGAGTGTTTCAGGAGTACAGGTAACCCTCGGTTTACGACGGTTCAATTTACGCTGATTCACAATAACGCCACATGCCTGCGTCTTGAAATTCCCTGGTTCGACTGAGTACGTACTGGGCTTCCCCGGCCTGACTGGGGAAGTACCAAACAACTAGTCTGGTTGATGCTTTAGTGATAACGTATTTACCAAGCTGCTACGACATATGCACATTTATTAAATGCTGTATTACAATTGAATCCATTTATTTTTTTCTATTTAATATTTAAAAATATACCATGTCTCATAAAAGAAGTGCATGAAAGTTATCTGAACATGGTGCTAAAAAGGCACGCAAATCTATAACACTTGAAAAAAAGATGGAAGTGATTCGAAGAATGGAAGATGGACAAACACGTCCTAATGTCTTTTAGCTCCATCGATGATTACTACCATCATTTAGAATAAAAGAGTCTACGCAACAATCTACGGCGTTAAATGCAACACAAGAAGGAGTAAAATTTTTGGAAGAATTATCGTTATGGGTAGATGTTTTAAATCAAAAACATTCCTCTAACTCAGACTGTTATAACTGAGAAAGCAAAGAATTTTTGTAGATCCTACGAAGACAGGAGGAGCCGAAGAAGCATTTTTGGGAAGCAAGGGTTGGTTTATGAGATTTAAATCTCGAAGTAAGTGTCGTAGTGTCAAATTGTGTGGTGAGGCGGCAAGTGCAGATGTTACGGCAGCGGTTGCTTTTCCAAAAGAGTTTCAAGACTGTGTAGAACAAGGCAATTATGCTCCTGACCTCATTTTTAATGTTGATGAGACTGGGCTTTATTGGAAAAAATTGCCATCACGAACCTTCATTTCCCAGGAAGAACGTTCCGCTTCAGATTTCTAAGCTGCGAAAGATAGAGACTCTTTTGTTGGGAGCTAATGCTTCCGGAACTTTGAGGCTAAAACCAATGTTGGTGTACCATTCACAAACACCACGTACTCTCAAGGGTCTAAACAAACAGATGTTGCCAGTCTATTGGAAATGGAACAAGAAAACTTGGGACACACAAAACGTTTTTAAAGATTGGTACATAGAATATTTTTGTCCAACCGTGCTTCGCAAATGATTTACAACCCAAGGCAATTCTTCTCTTGAACAATGCCCCTGGACATCCTCAAAACCTTGCTAAAGAAAGAACACCATTGTATGTTAACGTTGTTTACATGCCCAGAAAAACAACATCACTTTTGCAACCAATGAATCAGGGAGTTATTCCAACTTTTAAATCCTATTACCTCCGCCTTTATGAAAATGGCGAGAGTCTTAGACTCTACAGAAAAAGCAATTAAAGACTATGATACTTTGAAAGGCATTTACGACATCAAGGCAGTTTGGAACGAAGTATCAGCAAAGTGTTTAAATGGAGTGTGGCGTAAACTTCTACCAAAATTTATGCACGATTTCGAAGAATTAGAGCATATGGCGAATGTTGAAGACGTTAGCAGGCTTGCGCGAAAGGTGACAAAGTGTGATAGAAGTTTTAGAGAGCCACGATCAGCTGCTCTCCAACGAAGAATTATCCAACGAATTAAGTCGTCAACATTCAGAGGAGGAAAACGAAGAACCAATCTAGAGCGTATTCTTTCAACCATGGAAACCGTGACTGATGAACTCTGTGAGATAGACTACGATTGGGAACGAAATTCGAATGTAAAAAGGAGTGTTACCGCATCAATTCTACCATATTCTGAACTCTGAAAAACGGAAAATCTAAACAGTTAACACTCTATAATTTTTTCAAAAAAGGATATAAGAGATCCTAAACCGGAAACTTCAACATAGAAATAATAACAGCTCATTTTCGAGTGTGGACATTTGCGTTTGGCTACCTCAGTAGCAGCGAACCCTTATTGTTTATGATATTAATACAGTCCAAAATTGTAAAAACTTTCTATGTCTCCATAATAACCATAGATTCGTTGCCGACCTTATTCGAAATCCATTGTAAGTAAAGAAGTTGTATTTGGTGGTAAAAAAGTTATTTGGAGATGTAAAAATCGTCGGGATTTTTGTATTCCTTAAAACGCGCAAATTGTCGCTTGCTTATCGAAAAAACTGAATAAAAATGAAATAAAATACAACTGTCATGTCTATTACACATCCTTTTTTTTGAGAAGTGGCGGATATGCGCTATAACAGCGGAACATTTGAACATACATAACAGGAGATTTAGGTGATTTAAATCTTTGGGATGGCTGGATCGTTACCGCCGGTATAACAAGGCCTAATTGCCCTGACGCCAGCAGGCTGTGACGTATATTGGTTTAGGTAAACGATCAGCCATATTTATCGTTTTGACATTTACACGTTGAGACCGTCTCTTGCGTTTTGAATTGGTCTATCCAAATTATATTGGTTTTATATAAAAAAATACTGTACAGTGATATTTCCGTACTTTGTTGGTGATACCTGTAATGTTTTTCTGGTGTTGTAAAAGCGATAAAACCTTTTCTGAAACGATAAAAGCGTGACTCGTGCGGTCTATTTATAGTACTGTGGCGTCGGCTGTTTTCCAACAATGTATACTAGGATTTGTGAGTTACACTTTGTAAAAGAAGATATTATTTATTTTTCAACAGCTACAGGTTCAAGGACCGGTGAAACTATAACTGTAAGTTTTAAAAATCCTAGGATTAAAAAAATGCTATTCCAACTCAATTCCCTAACTGTCCGTTGAATTTGACAAAAAACGTAAAGATTTTATTGTTCAAATAGTTTTATATTCATACGTTATATTTAACAAATTTATTTTTGAATACGAAGAGATGTTTTTAAATGTGTATAATAAACTGTTCTCTTGGTTTCCGGGTTGGAACCGCGTCTTTGTCGTAGCTGTAGCCGACGTTTCGTCCACACTCATATGTGACGTCTTCAGGGCTGTAACTGCACACTTACTGGAGACTTATTCATTCCGGAGGGGTTTATATAGAGGTCAGTTGACAATTGACATCCTCTTTAAACCCCAGAAGTCTGTCAAAACTTAAAAAAGAAATGCAAAAAACCGATTCCTTTACCGCTTAGGATAATATGGCGATATGGTGATACATCACCTAAACGTGATCAACGTCGTCAAAGAGCGGTTCGATCTTGTAGTCTCGCTGGTAGCGGTTGGGTGCATTATCCAAAATTTGTAGTTTTTGTTCGAGCGAGATGAAATGTATTTTAAAAGGTATTTTTTTAAATTCCATTAGACATGGTTCAACGCACCCAAAAATCTTTAATCGAGTGAAAAGAATGACAAATTTCTTCTAAACTATCTTGTGCACTTAAAAGCTCTTATTCCGTATTGTGCTGGAATTTCTTTGATTTCGAATTTTGTTCTTAAAAACGTTAGGCGTTATACGCTACTAATTCTCAACCCGTATTCTAGGATGCCGTGTTGTATAGGGGTTTCCCCCAATTCTCGAACCGTATTGTTATACGAGGATTACCTTTATTTTTCGAATTATAGAGGTTGCACTGTCCAGGGTCTTGGGAGACATTTTTGAACGCATGATACTACTTGTCAAATAAAAACTATTAAAAACAAATTATTTACGCAATTTTTATATGAATTTATGTATGAAGACAATGCGTAATTTCTCAATTACCATGAAACTTACGCAAATATTTTCTGCAAATTGCATCATTATTTAACAAGTAATGACATCCTTTCAAAAAGTTACGTCAAGTTTTGGGGCACCCTATACATTTTCAAATACATAGGATTATTGCTCTAATCCAGTGAAAGTGGTTTTAGAACTCATCATCTTCGTTAACTAATTCATTTTACATTGCTTGCTGGATTCCTATGTCTTGGTACCTATCTTACAATTAGTTAAGTCTTGCGTTATCAAAAACCTTATTGGGATAAGATAAAGGCTAATAAACAGCTGCGGAATGTTATTTGCAGTATGCAAAATTAGAATACGATCGTAAAACTCCAAAAAGAAAGGAATCAACAATTAAACACCCTAATCTAATCTACAAATTAATTATACCGTCTCATTCATAACTTTAGGAGGGAACTGTGTCAGAAGTATGTGTAACAAGCCAGAATAAATAATAGATAAATATTTTCAAAACAGTTAGTTCACTCAACAGTGGAATTGATATTGATAAAACGCATTTTTTGAAAAAATCTATCTTTAGATAAGGTGTTATTGAACCTAGGTATATCCAGATCGAAGACATTCGAAATAGTATCGATGATTTACTCGTTAAATCACGAATATAAAAATTTCCTCTAACAATCTAGTTAGTAGTGATAAAACATGATACAACAACTGAAATTATTATTTGTTATATATTTTACCATGGCAATATCAATAAATTACAGTAAGTAAAGTAACTTTATACTTTGTTGTGAATTTTCTTAAATAATTTTCTGTTTTTAGTTTCTACGGCAAGACATCCCAATACCAGACATGGACGAGTCCGCAATTTAAATCTAAAAAATCTATGTCAAAAAGGTACTTATTATAGTGCTGCTAAAAGTAATTGCATAGCTTGCTTATGTGATCCAATCGGATCCAAAAATGATACTTGTGACGCCAGTAGCGGGCAGTGCTTTTGCAAAATGGGATACCATGGGTAAGTATTGTGGTGGGGGTCGTCTGGAGAATACAACTGTGTAACAAGCAGTGCGCTGAATAATATTATTTTGTCAAATTCAGTTTTATTTATCAACATAGTCTCTGTAGAAGTCTATACACTTTTCCCAGCGATACTAAAATACGAGGGTAAGTCAAATATTATCTACACTTTTGCCATAACAAGCTTTGAAGGTTATCGTAGTGGTGGCCGCTTGCGCATGCGTTGAGTTAGCGTCTCTGTGGTCATGTGTGTGGAATTTAATCACGATCGCCTCATTTGTCTGCTTCCGTATGCCTTCCTGGTAGAAGGTTTTCGGTTGGTCGTGAAGCCACTTTTATACCCCATCCCGCACGTCTATGTCTGAGGCAAATCGATGACCTCTCAAAGCGTTCTTGAGCGGTCCAAAGAGATGAAAGTCTGAGGGAGCGAGATCAGAGCTGTAGGGGGGGTGCTCCATGGTCTCAACGCCCAACCTGTTGATAGTTTCTATGGTGTTATGGGCCGTGTGCGGATGGGCGTTGTCTTGCAACAACAAAACTTTCTTTGAGAGTAGACCACGGCGTTTGTTTCGAATTGCTGGTTTCGGCTTATTCGCTAACAAATCACTGTACCTCGCATTATTTATGGTAGTTCCCCTGTCCAAGTAGTCGTCCAGTATAGGGCCTTTTTCGTCCCAAAAGACTTCCCAGCCGATGGCGAGGTCTTGAATGTTTTCGTGCTAGGGGACCCTGGGTGTTTCCATTCCATGCTCTGGCGTTTCGATTCGGGCTCGTACTGATGAACCCACGTTTCATCAACGGTCACTATTCTGCTTAAAAATGCGTCGCCTTCCGCGTTGAAGCGATCAAGTAAGCGTTGGCAGATGTCCAAACGTTTGGTTTTGTTTTCTGCGGTAAGCATTCGTGGTACCCAACGCGCACACACTTTACGAAATTTGAGTTCATCGTGGATAATTTGATAAGCAGAACCGTGACTGATGTTTAAAGAAGATACAATCTCACGTATGGTAACTCGCCTATTTGCTGTAACCATCTCTCGAGCTTGCTGAATGTTGTCGTCGGTGGTCGAAGTTCACGGCCGTCCAGCTCCCTCTGTTTGTGTTACGCTCGTGCTGCCATTTTGAAACATTTCGATCCACAAAAAAACGCTTTTACGAGATAAAGCACTGCCCCCGTATTGTGACGAAAGTCTCCGGTGAATTTCAGCACCTTTCACACCCCCTGACCATAAAAATCGGATCACTGCTCGTTGTTCCGCAAACTAATAGCGGAGCTGACATACTTATGCTGTTGTAGCTAGCAGACAAATGATGTGATCATGATTAAATTCCACACGCATGATCACAGAGGTGCCAACTCAACGCATGCGCAAGCGGCCGTCACTACGATAAACTTCAAGGCTTGTTATGGCGAAAGTGTAGATAATATTTGACTTACCCTCGTATATGCGCAAAAATAGGCGTTTATGGCCTCCTCATTCGGTGCACGCGGAGAAACATTTACATTGCGCGACAAAAACTTAGACGACTGTCGATTTCTTTTAAGATTTTAGTGCCTAGACAACTATTACTTAAATCTGTATAATGATTTTATTGCACCCCCATTTATGGGTGTAATCTAGATGAAAAAAAATCCCTCGGTTTAGTACATATCGTAAATTTGTATGCGACAAAATCCTAGACGAGGTATTAATTTAAATGTGAATATAATGAAACATTTTTAATTTAGCTGCGTATTTTGCAAGTATCGGTTGTGTTATTGATTTTAAATTTTTTGTGAATTTTACGTAACACTGTGTTAAAACTATGGGTAAAGGAAAACCTTTGTCGTTAGAAGAAAGAGGTAAAGCACGGGGTTAGTAAATTGGAAATTGCGCGTAGACTATCGCGAAGTGATCACTGCATTCGAAATTTCTTAAAAGATCCTCTCAATTATGCTAAACCAAAAGGACAGGGTCGTCCTAAGGCAAGAAGGGATAAGAAGTGCAGCCAAATTAGAGTAGGATTCAACTAAATTCAGTAATTCATTAAATTTATGTCTCCTCATACGGAAATATTCATAAAATTTGTGATCTTCCTCTGGTTTTGACATAAGAGTAACAAATTCGCTCTCTATAAACAATGACACCGTTTCTATCCTCTGCGCTTTTTAGCATTTTTATCAATTAGTATTGCAAGAAGAGAGTCTTCGTCGTCACTAGATGATGCACTAAACATGATTAGGTACCGATGAAACGTTTGAGAACGGCTGCTACATAATACCTATTTTTAAAATTTGTATGACGCGCAGTGTGAATATATAATCCGCTCTGCTGCAGTTACGCTTAGCAACAGTTGCCGCGATGTCATCGCAGGTCTGAGGAGACCTTAAAACGTCTCGAAATTCCCTCTGGCGGATAAAAGCTATTTTTCGGATGCTACAATTGCCCCCTAGCCCGACTGGCCTTGGAATGGAGGTACTAAATAATTTATATAAATCCAGATAACGACGATCTTGATGGATCGAAGACGAAATTACTCTTCTTTTTATTCTTCTCATTTTGTAAATCTTCAAAATTAATGAAAATTCTCCTACAACAAACACGGTAAATTCAGAGGTATTTCTAGCAGAGTTTCTTAAATTAAATATCTATTGTAAAGTTATTAAGTATAACGTCAGCGAATTTTGTAATAATTACGTTATTAGCTGTGTTTTAGAGCATAGATTCGTCTAGTTTGAGTCATCTAGTAGCGTCACTACATTCATTCTCTCATGCTACTTTAAAAAAATATCTTTATTCGACAAAATTCATTAAAAATTGCCGAAAGAGTATGAAAGAATGCTCCCGAATTCTACAATAGAATTAAAAATTTAACTATCTGTTATTTTATAACCGTTATGGATCCAATAACGGTTGCAACTGTTATCTCGCTGGGAAAATAACAGGTATAGCACGATTGCTTTAGGACTGTTGTGAACATCGCCGTTGCGGCGTACTCAACTGCGTGGCGCTACGACTGTCTGATCGAAGCCGCTGTTTATTACAGATAATAGTTACAACTCCCCTAGAAAAATAACTTATCAGATCACGTACCTACATAAATATCCTTTCGAACGGTTATTACGGCGGTAGTCGACATCGAATCGGACGTTTACTATGGACATATTTTCTAAATAATTGTATGTATTGGAATTATCAAATGTAAAATAAAAGACCGATGTTATATAAAAAATTACTTATAAAAACTACAAATAAAACCGTTATATTTATTATATAGCATTTAAGCACATAGATGTTCTCGCATTTCGAAGATTAACTAAGATTAAATATAAGAAAAATAACAATAGGATCAGTCAAAATGGTGGAAATTAAACGCTGCTGTAACAATGATTGCAGTGAATCTGATAGTACAACAGTGAACAGTTTAATAATAATAATAATAATAATATTCGTTTAATCGATTAACCAGTTTATAATTTATCTGCAAAAAAGCGCAATAAAATATTTATATTACAAAAAACTTCTGAATTTAAATTTTAGCGTGCTGCAAGAGCAGCAGTTGCACATGTGCTATGTGGAATCACGATGCGTTATCGTGATAGACTACGAAATAACGCTAAACCTGTTATTTTGCAACCTTTATTTCAAAATAACGATAACGGTTGAAACTGTTATTTTAAAATAACGATTTTTCCCATCACTAAACTGGTTACCTAATTTCTCAATAGAAGTGTGTGAGATCTGGACCATTTGGAAGAAACATTTCTCTGTCTTGGGTTTTGATGCAAGAAACCATTTTTCTGCGTGACACAAACGAATGTTAAACAGCAATTCAGTCTGAGTCAGAAATGTGTTTTGGCCACAATCTAAAATCGCAACTTTCATATCTTCTTTCCAATGCAAATATATATAAACGGTTCTTTCTCGCGATTAGTTTCCTAATTGAAGTATACCTTAATCCCCCCCCAAAAAAAAGTTTTATCCAATTATGATTGTTTAACAGAAAAATCTTCTTTCCAGCGAAAAATGCACATCATGCAGTATAGGATATTACCGAGATATATTCAAAAAAACCTGCATACCATGCAATTGCAACAAAGACGGTTCCAAAAGTATCAAATGTACTCCAACAGGCCAATGCCAATGCAAGCAGAATATTGGCGGTAAAAAATGCAATCGCTGTCTAGATTTAAAACTAAATTTTCGAAAAGAATGTACCGAAAATTGTCCCGATATGTACGACGTTGTCGGGGAAAAATTTAAACGATTCGACAAGAAATTGCAGGAAATGCAAATGGTTTTGAACAGCATCGGGATGGAGAAGAGTCGAATGGACGATTTGACATCAAAAATTAACGAATTAAGACAAGAAGCGATGAAGAAACTTATTGATTGGGGTGATCAAGATGATGTATTGAAATTATTTGAAATGGTAAACGATCTGCGAAATCAAATTCGATCTTACACAAGACGTGCTGAAGATCTTAACGAACTTCAACGTATAACGAAGCAAATCCTTGAAGAATTGACGAAGATGGATAGTATAATAAAGTCATTTCGAGATACTTGCGTTGAAAGCTGCAAGAAAGCTGTTTCTTACAACGAAGACAGGAATAAATTCTTACGGAAATTAAACGAAATTCGAACCAGTTACAATGACGCATCGTCTAGAATCGCATTATTAGAGAATCAAGCTGATACATCCAAAAACAAAGCGCAAATCACTGCTAGAAGGAGCAATCAAATTCACGAGAAAGTTAAGAACCTTATGGTATTGGAAAACGCTGGTGATGGAGTTCTTCTACCGCTTGAAACCGATCGGATAAATAGAATTTTCCAGCAGCTGAATGAAATGAGGGAAGATCTCAAGAAAGTTCAGGAGTTATATGGAGATACGAGGAAACTTCAAGCAGATTACGCGTTTTTAACTGTGGAGGTTATACATGATTATTTGGAAAGTAAGTATATTTCTATTTCGCAGAAGTGTGATTAAATTTTAGTGAAAGGAGTTGGTGTTTTGTTCTGTGATTCCCAAAGTGTTACTGGGATTCCGTTGAAATCTCGCAAGAGTTCTGTGGGAAAAGTCAAATTTAAAATGGAACTCAAAACTTTCTGACCTTCTAGACCTTTCAAAGGCATATCACCAACAGCTGTCCCAGTTTTTCTATGAAAATGCAAAAATTATTGGATGGGTGCGATAAGCTTTTAAAACATGATCCTTGTTATTTGTTGTACCCTGTTTTGTATATGTGGCAATGTCCCCCTCTTTCTGGAGCTAGACAAATGTCTTTAAGGTCCCTTAACACTGTTTGGCAGCTTCGCCGAGCCATTTCTTCAAAGATTTGAAAACAGGAAATAGTCACTAGGGGTTAAATCCTGAAGGTAATCGATGTGGATTATGCCGCGTGCATCCAAAAAAACTGTCATGACCTTGTTGGCCGACAGACTCACTATGGCCTTCTTCGGCGCCGATTCGCCCGGAAGAATCCACTGTTTCGACTGCTGTTTGGTCTCCAGTGTGTTGTGGTGTATCCATATTTCGTCAACGGTTATGAAACGGCGCAAAAACTCGTCCGGATTACGGTTAAACAACGTCAAACACTCCTTCGATGTTGTCACACGATCGCGTTTGTGATTAATTGTGAGCAAACGCGGCACTCATCTTGCGGATAGCTTTCTCATACGCAAGTGATCATTCAAAATCGAAACCACTGAGCCATGTGATATGCCTAGGACTTCTACAATCTCGCATACTTTCAATTTCCAATCGGCGAGGATTTTTTCGATTGTTTCGCGTGTAGTTACCTCAATTGGGCGTCCAGAACGTTCGGCGTCATTAGTGCTTGTACGATCACAACGAAATTCAACAAACCGATTCTTTACCATTGATTCTGATGGTACAGAGTCCCCATAGTATTTATCAAGCTTAGCCTAGGTTTGAGTGATGATTTTCATCCGCAAAAAATAATGCTTTATAAGCACACGAATTTCACTTTTTTCCATTTTCGTCAAGATGCACGACGTTGTTTGCTTTCGCTGACTGTCAAACTTTAACTAAATGTCGCAGCTTTCTCAAACTTTGACAGACGAACGCTAAACCGGCCCCTTCAAGGCACTAACGGTTTCGGCCTCTCCTCCGAGGACAAAGCTGAGATACACGCGGACCACCTCGAGCGGGTGTTCCGCGGTATCGATCCCCCAGACGACGAAGACGAGGCGGACTTCAGTGGCGAAGTGGAAGATAGGGTGAACGGGCTGTCTGACATGCCCGGTACGCCGATCGATCCAGCCACTCCCGACGAAATCCGAGCTATTATCAAAAGTCGGAGCAACAAGAAGTCCCCAGGGTCAGACGGCATCTCAAATCTAGAGATTGCCTCTAGAAGCTACGGAGAACCTATGCGTAATCATCAACGCAGCTCTCCGTCTCCAGCACTTTCCCTCTTGCTGGAAGCACGCCGAAGTCGTCTCCATTCCCAAACCTAGGAATGACCAACTCTTGCCCCAAAACTTCAGGCCGACCAGCCTTCTTTCCAACCTCGAAAATAGCCGAAGCGGTCATCCTCGCCCGGCTAACCGATCTCACGGACGACCTAGCTATTATCCAGGACGAACAGTTCGGTTTCCGAGCTGGGCTGTCCACGGAGCTCCAACTACTCCGGTTCACGGAGTTCGTTAGAGACGGTCTCGAGAGCCGACAAACCGTCGGCGCGGTCTTCTTCGATTTTGCAAGTGCCTTTGACTCCGTCTGGCACCAAGGGCTGATCTACAAGCTCATCACTTCAGGTCTGAACCCCAACATGGTGCGGCTCGTTAGGTCATATTTGGAGGGCAGATCCTTCTGCGCCAAATGCAATCCCGCGGCATCCTGTCAGGAGTCCCGCGGATGGTCCCAGGATCTATCCTGGGACCGCGTCTATTGCTCCTGTTCATGGAGGATCCTCCCCGGACGCCCGGCACAAGCATCGCTATCTACGCGGATGACACGGTCATCTACGTTAGAAGCGGTAGCGAGAGATTCGTCATTCAGCGATTCCAAGCCGCTACTGACGATTTTCTGGGCTGGGCGGCCCGGTGGAGACTCGGCGTGAACGAATCTAAGTGCGTCGCGGTTAGATTCACGAGGAGGACGCGCGTACCCTTGGATAACGTCCACGTGGGACAAGTACAGCTGCTATGGAGCTCTGACGTTAAGTACCTCGGTATTTGCCTTGACAGGAGGCTAACCTTCGCCTCGCACATGAGAGATCTTCGCTCCCGGTTCTCTACCGCCCACAACATGCTACTTCCCTTCCTGGGTCGAAGGAGTCCCCTTCACCTGGGCAACAAGTTGCTTCTCTACAAGACACTCCGGCCGTTGCTGACCTACGGCGCCTTGGCCTGGTCATCAGCGGCGCCGGGGCATCTCCTGAGTCTGGAATGTCTTCAAAACAGGACTCTTCGAACCATCGTCGACGCCCCTTGGTACGTGAGGAATGAACAGATTCGTCGAGATCTGGGCACTCCGTCGATCCGCCAGCATCTTGAGAAGATCCTCACTTCCGCATGGGACAGGGCCTGCCGGAACGAAAACCCCAGCGTGCAGATGGTCGTCGTCCCCCAGGACAGACCCCCTCCTCGAGTGAGGACTTGTCGTCCAGCAGACTTCTTCGCTGAGCAACGGCCAAGGCCCCTGACGACCATCCAAGACCCCCAACACGACACCGTCATATCATCACTAACATGATGACCCACCTTGCGTGTTTCTACATCTTTCCCCCATTCAAACTCCGAGCTGCGCGACCAGAGCCAGCTCTAGTTCAGAGGACAAAAGAGTTTAAGGTCCTTCAGACTGACCTTAGTTTCGATTGCAGTTCCCAGTGGTGATTGACGGGAGCAGTGTTGCTTTTCAATTTGCAACGCGGGAAATTCAAAAAGTCGCGGGCATATTGACCCACCCTCGTACCAACACGAAATTTAAAAAAATTATGATTACAAATAGCTATCCTGATTAGTTTCTTTTTGATGTAACGTGAATATCTCTTACAGAATGTACAATAAACGTAGGAAATCACACCAAAATAACCCTACAGAATCTACAATCTTACGAAAATCGACTGAAAAACATCAGCGTGCCACTCCAAACATTCCAAAGTAACATTACTGACATTTTGCGCCTAATCGACAACAATCTCGACAAACTGGAAGAGTTCAAAGTCTTGGCCAAGAAATTCATCAGTGACGATGACAAGACCAAGGAGATTTTAAAGGAAATTTTCAAGCTAATAGATGAAATTAACGTCACCGTAGTCGAAGGCACGAACCTTCTCGCCGATACAAAAAAAGACCTCGCTAGGGAGGAAGCCAATTTCGATAAGGCGTGGGCGGAAACGGAAAAGAAGACGAAGCAGGCTATTAAAGAAATGCAAGAGAAGAATGACGTTCTAGAAAGAGATGTTGTAAATATCGAAATCGATATATCGAAAGTAGAAAAAGACGTGGAAACGTTGCAGGCATTTGCTGAACACTTACAGATGATAAGGTTACTATCTGAAGAGCTCGCTCAACTTAAAGTTATTAAAGAAGAACTGGATAAAGTTGATAATCCTACCTTATGTCCTGTCTCCATAGTTTAGATGATATACAGAGAGTTTATTTTAATAGGATCCATGGGTCAAATATGCGTTAGATCTAAGAATTAAATTTACTTAAATGCAGAGCTGGGCATTTGTCAAATACAAAATATATTTTATATTTGAAATAATCTTTATTGCGGTAGGACGGCGGGAAAATAAACGTATTGAGATTGTGTTTTATTTATGAAAATAGCCAAAATTAAAAGGTTTCTCTATATTATGTATTTTGCTTTTTGTATTTTAAATCTTTAAAGTATTTTATGTATTACATAAAATACTTTGGGTGTGTTTTTTAAATGCTCGAACCTCTGATCGAACAGTTCCAGCAACACAAATATAAGCGAAGTAAAATAGAGCAGCGTTTTATTGTAAAATTGTTCGATAAAAGTTTCGAGCAATTAAAAAACCATCCATTTTCTATACGTTGTATACACGTAGTTACTATAATTTGAAAATAGCGTATGCTAAAATTTCGCGGACTGTTTACTTTGATAATTCCGGTAATAAGGGACGTATTCGCTAATTTCTTGTCGTGTCACATGCGAACTTTATGTTTATTCCTAGAACCCAACACTATCATCTTAAAATGACCGAGATTTTTTAAAATTTCTGCTTGGGACTGTTCGATCAAAGGTGTGAGTAATTAAAAAACATACCTATTAACAAGCAATAACGAATTTGAAAATAGCATTTCGATGATTTTAAATGGGAAATATATCGAAATTGAGCAGAGAATATAAAATATTCTTCAAATACGTTACATACGACTGCATTTTGTATTTTGAATACCGGCAATGAGTGTATTTTGTATTTTAAATATCTGCAATGAATGTATTTTATATTTGATAATATATTTCGTATTTTAAATATATTTGAAGTGTATTTTGCCTAACCCTGCTTAAATGCATGCCTATTCACTGGATTAAACTAGAATCAAGTAAAAATTATGCAAAAATGGTTTCTATTTTTCAAATAGTACAAACCCTTCCATCAGATGGCGCTAATAGTAGAGGTAAATTGCATTTGAGTTGCTCTATACTATTTCACTGTTGGGAACCTAGATAAAAAGTTAGATTGCTGGGTTAAATACTAAACATATTCTACATCATACACAGATCAACATCCTTATAAAACTACCAAATATTTAACTAAAGCGTTCCGTAAATTTTCTGAAATAATCAATAATGGTGGGTGACACTTTTATATTGACGGTACGCACCCTTGATCTATGATTAGAGTTGCTCAATTTGCGCCAACAGCCAGTGGCGGGCGTATAAAAGTTTACACAAAATAAATGGTCAGAAATAAAATATAATACGTGCTCAAACACTTACCGTCTTAAGAGTCTTCCGTGAAATCACAAAATGAATAATGTCTGTGGCAAACCGAGTGCGGCGTGAGGAAAAAGCGTGTTTATATGCCGAAAACGAACGTTCTACATCTAGTGACGTTATATTTGCGTAATTAAAATAATCTTTGGAACAACTTAACGGTTCTGTTGACGCACCTTCACAAATTTGTCTTAATGTGCCAAAATCAGAATCTTTCTCTAAAACACTTTCAAGCCTTTCTAGAACACAAACATTTTGTGTGTCTTCTACCGCGCATAGCTGTGCGTAAACATGTTGCACTAGTTGCAGAGATTCCACTAACGACACCGAAGGATTTTGTAATTTTTCTATTGCCTCCACTAGTCCGAAGTAATTGTTCTGAATAGTTTTTAGGTTGGTTTTAATCTGACTATCTTGAAATGTCGACTGGCTTCCTTTGATAGCCGCAGCTTCCTTTGGATCGTATTGTAAAACCACGTTCTTAATATTCTCAAAATATTTATGATAATAAAACGCGGCCTGTAACCATGCTCCTCAACGTGTAAGAATAGGTTCTGGTGGCTCAGGCATACGGGGGCAGAGTCTGTGAAATTTGCGAATATGTTTTGGGGATTTGACAAACACTGCTTTTGTATGCGCTATTAAAGCGTCTACCTCAGGATAACATGAGTTTAAACTATTTCACCATACAATAAATAAGGTCCAGATCTCGGACTCCAAAACAAACCTGACGGAAATTATCTAATTATAAACTACATCGTTCCTAAAGAAATATTTTCTATATTAGTGTTGCCATAAAGTTTATTTCTGCAGCGATTGAAAATCGTTTGAAATCGTTAGAGCATGCGCATTACAGAAATAGTGTTCGTGCAGTTAAAACGCCAAATTCTGACTACTAATTTGACGTGATTTGGCGTTCGTGCAGATCTCCAAATTAATTTCTAATCGTTTGCTGATAGTTGTTCCAGTTTGAAGATTATCGTCCAGTGATCCATCAGACACATACGCATTGTTATATTGTGAAGTGAAAAGTTGTTATAGATTGTTTTGTACATGTTCACACTTCACGCGTGTTTTATTCATGTCTGTGGTTCTGTTAGGAATTAACAGTTTCTTTAAGGTTGTAATTCTGTCTAAATATTTCGCGTTTGTTTCTGTTTTCGCTTACCTCTTTCTGCAACATTTGAATGTAAGATAAATCTATTGTTTTCCTCTGCATATTTGAGTATATTTTCTCTCTATTAAATACGCTTGTAATTTATAATCAACCTATAATACCATTGACGTCACACGTTTCTTCTTTGCTTTGCATACTTTTTTGGTACATAAGGAGTTATCGCAAGTATCCCGATAAGAGTCGGATAACGTTAAGGCCATGGGGTTCTAGTGGATGAATTTATGTTTAAGGAAGAACGTATAGAGTTATCGCAAATCCTTTCGTAGAAGTTAAAAATATTTGAATTTGGCGGTTAGCTCGGTGCCATTTATATAAACATAACCAAACATAATCTTTGCCGATTTAATGAATCTGGAAGAATAATATCACCCGCATCCCCCTAAGTAAATAGAAATCAATAGAAATGATCGATCATTTACTATTAAAAGCCATGCACTTTCTATCGGTTTTAATCGTGACAACAAATATAACATAACCTCAATTCTTCCCGAAAATAGTGCCATAATTATGACAAATGTACCGGGCCGTTACCTACGCTATAACAAGGTCTGAGCGCTCTTTGATGACGTCACGCTGGGTTGGTGATGTATCGCCATGAACGATATTAGCTTAAGCGGTGCAGGTATCACCAACAAAATACGAAAATGTCACTACACAGTATTTTTTTTTATAAAACCAATATAATTTGGATAAACCAATTCAAAACGCAGAGATGGTCTCAGTGTGTAAACGCGTTTATATGTCCTATGTCAAAATACGTCACAGCCTGCTAACGTCAAAGCGCGGAGGCCTTGTGTATATCGTAGGTAACGACCGGGCACCGAAACCGATAACTCTGTTGCCATAAGTCCGAACAGGCGCATTTGAGATAAATGGATTATCGTATTCGAAAATTTATCAGGATGCTTACGATAGCTCGCTATTATTGTTGTAGCAATTTTTACGCTTGTGTATGTATAAATTATTTCTGAAGTAAAGAACATTTAACCTGTTTTTAACCTAGATTGATTTGAAATTTGGATGAAATCCGTCCTCTTTTAGTATATTTTTAAATTATTTGCGGTGACAAAATTAATTTACTACTGCCAACACTGATAGGAACCGTGTTGAGCGGTTTATTTAAAAATTGTACATTTTGTGCTCTTGTCGCTCCTGTTAGGATTCCGTCAGTTATATTGCAAAAATCCAATAAGTTAGCACCATGTCAAAGAACATTGTATGTTCGAAAGTAATTGTAGTCTGTGGAACTTGTTTGCAGAAGCGCAAAACGTATACATCTGTAATCGAACACCACAAAGACAATAAATTGCTTTCGAAAATATTAACTGAGTGTACTACATTACAAGTGCTCATCAAAATGTTATTTGGAAAGATCATTTACAAATCTATTTAATTGCAAGTAAAACAAAAGTTATTTTTATAAATTACAAAATGTACTTATTTACACAACTCTTAAGACGCATTGACGTAGAATAACTTAACTACTGTACACTTTTGCATGGTGCAGCTTAAAGTGTTTCGCCAGTATGAATCAAAGTATGCTTATCTAAAGTATATTTTAATTTGAACTGTTTAGTGCAGCGATTACAAGCGAAGGGTCTATTATCCGTATGCACTTGCTTCTCGTGTGCTTTCATCTGAGACAAAGTAGGAAACATTTTTTCACAAACCGGACACGGATGCGTTTTCCTATGATTGAGTTTATGGATATTGAGCGTACTGGAATCACTGAAAGATTTCCCACAGGTCTCGCAAATGTACAGCTTTCCTTTGAGATGCCTCTGTATATGGCTTTTGAGATCTTTCTCTTGTTTAAAAGCCGACCTGCAGATATGACATCTGTACGAGGAACCCCCGGTGTGCATCTGTTTATGAGTCAAAAGGCTTTTGTTATATTTGAACCTTTTGTTACAAATATCGCATACATATCGAAATTCTTCGGTGTGGGTCGTTTGATGGGCTTTTAATTGATTCCATAGAACAAATGATTTATTACAGGCATCGCATTTATACGGAGTCTCACCCATGTGTTGTTTCTGATGGATTTGATAGTATTTCCAAGCAAAATAGCGATCGCAGAGCTTACAAAGGATAGGTACCTTCTGTCGTTCTGAGCCAGTAAGTTTTCGACCATTTTTCGTCACCGGGACACCATCCTCATTAAATCCAAATACACTGTTCAAAGGTTGTTCATCTGGTACATGTACATTTACAATTTCAGACTCTCCTACGAAGATATCTTCAACGTTTTCATTCGGAACCTCTGGAATTTTATCGTAATTTTCTTTATTTACAGCAAGCAATTCTGATCGTTCTAATTCAATTACATCTTCCTCTTTTATACTCACAACACCTTCATCTTTTATACTAATCAAGTCTTCCTCTTTTATATTTATTACATCTTCGTAAACCATATCTCCTATATTATTATCTTCAATTGGAAAAGTTACTATACGTGGTCTTGGAATATGGTTGTCACGGAATTTTCTATCAGATTCGATGGCCATTAATTTAAAATTCCATGCCGAGACAAGCTTCTCCCTGCAATTATTGCACATGTATATCGGTAAACCGTCAAGCTGTTTTACCTGCAAATAAATACATTTATAAATGATCCCTCCAAATAACAAAGTCATGATGAATACCTGTAGTGTAATGCACTCAGTTAATATCTCCGAAAGCAATTTATTGCTTTCATAGTGTTCGAATATAGCAGTATATGTTCGGCACTTCTGTAAACAAGTTCTGCAGACTACAATTACTTTCGGACATGTAATGTTCTTTGACATGGTGCTAACTTATTGAATTTTTGTAATAACTAATAACTGGCAGAATCATAACAATAAAACAAGGTCGTAATCAAGCCGGGGCGCGATGAAGCGCAAGTGGATGATTCATTGTTACTTATTGATGCACACGATCAAGCCAGGTGAAAACAGGATGAGTGACAGAGTTGGATAGACTAAAAAGAGAGGGTGGGCAGCGCTGTGCCTGGCCTCGATCATGGGCCAAAAATATACAACAATGGGTGTCTTTTTAATTGCTCGTACCTTTTTATCGAACAGTTCGAGTAACACAGATGCGTTTTTAAAGGTGGAGCAAAATAGGAGCTGATCCACATAGGTACATGTAATGTTTTTTTATGTATATGAGGTGATCATGTGATCAACCAAAGGTTCTACTAATTATATACTAATTAGAAAACATGGCTAATATTTGCAAAGCATTTTAAAAAAACAGAAATGCAATGCTGCCAACGGACACGATCTACAGTTCCTGTCAATGTTGCCATACTCATTAGAGTAATAAGTTATTACTCTAACATCAAGCTAGTTTTAAGTTATTACTCTAACATCAAGCTAGTTTTAAGTTATTACTACCAATAAGTTATTACTAATAACTTATTAGTAGTAATAACTTAAAACTAGCTTGATGTTAGATACGACACTTGAGCAGCATTGGCGTCCCCAGGCCTCCCGTTGGTCCCACTGGTCCGACACCTAGTGCCAAATTAAAAAAAAAACACTTGAGTGGGGGGTTGGACACAACTCACACTCAAGTGAGGTAAATGGTATTCAAAAACGAAAAATATCTAAGTGGACACTCGATTCATATTTGACTTGAACGGTAAATCTGAATAAATTTAAAGTGTACTTGAACCTGCACTTAAATGAAAAAAGAGTATATGGTTTTATATATTACTATTTATAAAAGATATAAGATAACTACTTAACTAACACGCTTTTTTTGTATACACTTGCTAGTAGTCTCCTGCCAAGTGACATTTGCTCAAAAATAGCATTCTTTTATGTTACCTAGTAGCATGTGTATCCCCGGCCTAAGAGTGAGTGTTTTGCACACTTTCCATTTTATTTTTGTTGGAACTTTTATGTATGTACATATGTGAGATTTAGTAAGGAGTAAAAGTAAGGAATTAAATAATATTTGAAATTCCCGCCTTGTTGGCGACAGTTATATATAGGTTAGTAATGTAGAGATTATTAATGAGAGAAACGGTGATTTTTAAATCACGCCTTGAGTCGCGATCGTGATTTATAAATAACGGTGATTGTGATCACTTATTATTATGTTATTTCACCGATATTATTTATTCACTTACCAATCGCGAAACAGTTTTGCCGAGCCTTGGTTACTTGACATCTAAAAGAAGGTTATTTATTGCAACTATTTACTTATTGCATACTGCTAAATCACCAATCACTGACTTTAGGAATTACATCAACGGCGTGATCTGTGATTCTCTAGTCACCGTGAAAGTATCACCGGTAGTGAAATATCGCCCACCACTAGTAGAGTTGGAAAGAAGTCACAGAGGTATACTAATATCAATCCTTTATCTACGGAAGAAGTTGTTAACCATTTGTTAACTGTTGTAAACGAAACGGTGTAGCGGCGAACGTCGTAATTTTGTTTATATATTTTATTATTAAAATATAAATATGTGTCTTTTTATGAGTACGTAGGAGAATTTGTGAAATAAAGATGCTTTGTTTTAAACGTGACTGATTTGAAATTTGGATCGTACGCAGCGTCCTCTTTGTTATTTTATTATTTTTGGGTACCAAACTTATTTTACTATTGGCGACATTGATAAAAAATATAAATTGTAGATTGTTGTAAATTGAATCTGTTGGTAACAATTCATTTGTGTTGCTTTGGCGATATCTAAATATTATTGCATATTTTGAGCTGTTGATGATTCCATGATTTTATTATGATATATTGTTATGATTCTGCCAGTTACCAGTTTGTAAAAATCCAATAGGTTAAGCACCATGTCAAAGAATATTGCATATACGAAAGTAATTGTAGTCTGTAGAACTTGTTTACAGAAATGCCACACATATCTTCCTATATTTGAACACTACGAATGCAATAAATTGCTTTCGGAGATACTAACCGAGTGCACTATGCTAGAGGTATTAATCGAAAGATTATTACTTGGAAAGATTATACATCTATTTAATTATAGGTAAAACAGCTTGATGGCTTACCGATATACATGTGCAATAATTGCAAGGAAATACTTGTATCAGCATGGAATTTTAAATTAATGGCCATCAAATCTGATAGAAAGTTTCGTGATAATGATAATACAAAATCACCGATGGCAACTTTCCCGATTGAAGATGATAATATGGGAGATACGGTTTATGAAGATGCGATGAGTATAAAAGAGGAAGATGTTTCTGTTATATTGGAAGAATCGGAGTTGCCTGCTGTAAATAAAGAAAATTGTGATAGTAATAAAGTTGAACTTGTGAAATGCGACGAATGTAATGTTGACCGTTCCATGGGATGTGAAGATGTCGCCAAAGAAGATAAAATTCCAGAGGTTTCTAATGAAAACACCGAAGATATCTTTGAAGGGGTGTCCGAAATTGTAAATACGCATGAAGTAGATGAACAACCTTTGAACAGCATATTTGGATTTAACGAGAAAGGTGTACCGATGACGAAAAACGGCCGAAAACTTACCGGCCCTGAACGACAGAAAGTGCCTATGTTTTGTAAGCCTTGCAATCGTTGTTTTGCATGGAAATACTATAGAATCCATCGGAAACAACACACTGGTGAGACACCATACAAATGTGAGGCTTGCAATAAAGCGTTTGTCCTATTGAATCATCTAAAGGCCCATCAAAGGATCCATAACGAAGAATTTCGATACGAATGCGATATTTGCGAGAAAAGATTCAAATATAACGATAATCTTTTAGCTCATAAACGGACTCACGCCGAGGGAACCCCATACCGATGTCATATCTGCAGTTCAGCTTTTAAGCAAGAAAAATATCTCAAAAATCATATACAGAGGCATGTTAAAGAGAAGCTGTACGTTTGCGAGACATGTGGGAAGTCTTTCGGCGATTCGAGCGGGTTCAGTAACCATAAGCTCAGTCATCGTGGAAGGAAAATGCATCCGTGCCCGATTTGCGGAAAGAAGTTCCCAACTTTGTCTCGAGTGAAAGGACACGAGAGGCAGGTGCATACGGACGATAGACCCTTCACTTGTAATCACTGCGGTAAACGTTTCAAGGTGAAAGATACTTTAAACAAGCATACTTTGATTCATACCGGGGAAAAACCTTATAGTTGCAATATATGCGGAAGATTATTTCGACAACGCGAATGTTTACGACCCCATATGCGAATGCATACCGGCGAGACACCGTACTGTTGCGAGAAATGCCCAGCTAAATTTAAACACCTGCATCTCCTCAAGAACCATGCAAAAGTGCACAATAGTTAATTTATATTAAACAATTTATTAAGTCGATATGTTTAAAGAATTGTGTAAATAAGATTTTATAATTTGTAAATATAACTTTCGTTTTTGTAGTCATTCATTTAGTTCATTTATTTTTGGTCTTTGATTAAAAGTTTGCATATTAAAAAGAAATTAACTTTTTACGCAATAAGTTAAACGAAAGGAGTATGGTCGTTACCTTCGATATATAAGGTCTCAGTGCATTGACGTTAGTAGACTGTGACGTATTTTGCAGTAGGTCGTCGATCAGCCATAAACGCGTTTAAACGTTCGGAACGTCTCTGCGCTTTGAATTGCATGCAGATGATCGTGTAAATGGCTAGATGGCTGCTGTATAACTTTGCCCAGTATTGGTTTAATTTCCGTAATTCTGCGCAGTATTATATCGTGTAAAGCAGCCTTCTGGGTTTGCTTGGATTGCTAGAATGCTGCAACTGTAAATCATGGTTTTTTAAAACTCAATCAAGTAAATTTTGTTCGGTTTAAGCTGTGAGAAAAAAAAACGCACTCAGGGTTTATATAGCTGAGTTCGGGTATTCGTTCGGAGCGGATCAAGAGTTCAGAGCACGTGGTGGGGATCAGGAGTAAAGCATGAGTAGATCACGCAACCCATTCTCTTAAACGAATGGATGGAGTCACTTGGAGTAACTCTACGACATTGCCGAACGCGAAAGAGCGCGAGTAGGGTATTTGGAGTAAATAGAGTTACTCCGAACGAATACCAGAACTCGCCTTATGTTGTGACTTTTTTCACAGAAAATAAGAATATCAGTGATATTGTTCATCATCAAAGGAGTAATGATAATGATATTATATCTCAATTTACTTCTTTGATATAATTCAATATTGGCGCGGCAAACCTAGAATCCTAATTGAGAAATTAGCGCCCTCTATCGAAAGCGAAATCAAGAAGAACTTTAAAAAGCTGTCAGTTAAATTGTCATATAGGTTATGGTTTTTATTTTTATTTATTGATTAAGTTTATAGCAACGTGTATTTATAACAGTTTACCAATAATTTTTAAAAAGCAAACTGTAATTGGAATAACCTGTGAGCAGAATATGCATTATTTTATGCTGTTGTGTATACGAATGAAAAAATGTCTGATAGAATAAATATCGCATGCAGAACTTGTATGTGTACAATCCAGACTTACATTAGTATATTGGAACATTATGAATGCAATAAATTGCTTGCAGAGATGTTAAATGAATGCACCACAATAAAGGTACTCAATAAAAGATACTGTTTTAAAAATCAATCACATAATAAATAATTACAGGTTGACCCATTTGACGACTTACCAAAGTATATGTGTAATAATTGCATGGAGAAGCTAATTTCATCATGGAATTTTAAGTCAATGGCTCTTAATGCCGATAAGAAGTTTCGTAACAATAGTAACTATAAAAGATTCCCGGCTACGACATTTGAAATTGAAAGTGTTGGGATTGAAATGTACGAAGATGCGATAAGCATTAAGGAGGAAGAAATAACTGTTAAAGTTGAAGAATCAGATCCATTAATTGAAAATAATGAAATTTGTGATGATAAGTCGAATGAACTAATTCAAAGACCTCATTTACTAGTAACGGAACGTGTGGAATGTGATTTAACGGGGACCAAAGATAATGATTCCAGTTCCAAAGATCCTATCGTTGCTACTGAGGCAACAGAAGTTATACTTGAAAGTGAATTGGAAAGAGCAGATGAATATAACATAGAAAATGATTTTCCCATGCCAAAAGATGATCGAAAGCTTACAAAAGAAGAACGCAACAAGATACCTGTACTTTGTAAGCTTTGCAATCGTTCCTTTCCTTGGAAATATTACAAAGTTCATAGACGACAACATATAGGGGATACACCGCACAAGTGTGATATATGTGGTAAAGCATTTGTCCTGCAGCATCAGTTGAAAACACATCAAGTGCGGCACAAAGATGAACGTCGGTACCCATGCGATATTTGTAAAAAAAGCTTCAAACGCAAATCTGAATTAAGAAACCATAAAGTGATACATATTGACACCAGGCCGCACAAGTGTGAAACCTGCGGTTTGACCTTTAAACATTTGATTGGTCTTCGAGCCCATGAAGCAAGACACAAAAAGGAAAACAAGTACATATGCGAGATATGCGGGAAATTGTTCCTCGATCCTAGCACGTTTAGCTCTCATAGGTTATACCTGCACACAAATAGCAAGAAACATTCATGTCCGACCTGCGGAAAGATGTTCAACACTTTGTCGCGGATGAAAGAACATGAAAATCAAAAGCATCTGGATCACAGACCGTATGTTTGTAACCATTGCGGTAAACGTTTCAAGGGGAACGATACATTAAAGAAACATATTCTGATCCATACGGGTGAGAAGCCTCATAGTTGCAATATATGCGGCAAACAGTTTCGACAACTTTCGTGTTTGCCTCGGCATATGAGAACGCATACTGGAGAGACACCGTTTTGTTGCGAGAAATGTCCGGCTAAATTTAAATACTCACATCTTCTCAAGAATCATGCAAAAATCCATAACAGTTAATAAGTTTTTGTAAAATCAATGTATTTGCTTGTTTCATTTTTGACCTGTTTGTCTAAAAAGCAAATTTTGAAGTTACCATATGTTTATTTGCTATTAATATCGGGAACATCCACATGTATATCTGCTAATCTTAAACTAATAGCTTTTAATGTGTGTAAAGTCAAAAAAAAGGGGCTGGAGATCTAGGAGGCACTAGAGTTATAGTGGAACCTGCATTAAGCCAGGAGATAGATTGAAAATCCCGAACTTCAAGATCTATCGTCACGATTCTTCACACTACCAATGCAACAACAGGTTTGGTATTAGGCTCTTTGATCTGGTCAGTGAGCACGACATTCTGTGTGAAAGTTTAGTCGGGCTTTACGTGGGAATAGCGCGGGGCAACGAAATCCCATACACACCAGCGGAGGTATCGCCTTCTCCTACGAGGCTCCACATGAAGACAATCTGAAGACCAAGCAAAATGTGAGGGCGAATATGGATCGTTTGTCTTGGCTAACCGGGGATCGCATGCCAAGTACAACATTGAACGAAATTTCGGCGATCATTAAGAATACCACTAGTGGTAAAGCTCCTGCTTATAATCAGGTTACGAATGGCATTCTGAAGTGGCTTCTTACTCGACCGGTCGAATTATTAGCAAACGTTATAAACACCATGCTGGCCGTCGGCTACTTCCTAGCAAAATGAAAGCACGCACAGGTTGTCGTGTTTCCGAAACCCGGCAAAAACGTCCGGCTTCCTGAAAGCTACCGATCGATAAGTTTGCTCTGCTGCATACTAGGTTGCGGGGGCTGTCTCTTTAGTAGACTCAGAGACAGGCTGTAGGAATTTCACCCGCTTAGGATCACGGACACCATCAGAGATGCACTAGAAAGAAGATCTACCGTGCAAGCGGTATTTATGGATTTTACCCGTGCCTTTGACACGGTATGGGACGAGGGCTTGATACATAAGATGGTCGCACTCAATATGAACACGAACATGCTTCGTCTGACAAATAACTACCTAGTAAATAGATCATTCTGCGTCAAGATTGGCAAAAAACATTCGTCCAATAGACCCATTACTTCTTGAGTTCCACAAGTATCCCTGTTGACTCCTCAACTTTACCTTGTGTATACACGCGACGTCCCTAAACACCCAGGTACCGACCAGGCAATCTTCGCAGACGTTGTTGCCATATATTCTAAGAACGAGAAGATGACTGGCCATTTCATCAAGTGGATAAAACACTGGCGACTCAAGATCAACCCACAAAATTGGAGGCAGAAACAGGGCAAATATCTGAATTGCGTGAACGAGGTGAAAAAGGAGCTGGCGATATGAAGGAATGCATTACATCTCATTCTGAGAAGGAGCAATATGAAGAAGCCCAACATACAACTGAGAGCGGACCTGGGTGTACCAACGTTGCGGGAATACATGATGGGCGTGGCGACAAGAGCGTGGGAAAGAGCTCTGGACTCCAGCCACTCCTTAAAGAGGCGATGAAACCGCAAGATAGGTCGCCGCCAAAAATTAAAATCAAGCATGTGAAGGATGTACCGAGGGGAGAGAAACAGGACCCGGACGGGAGGAAGTAGACGGTACTGACATCAAGCGAAAAACATTGATTGATTAGAAATACTATCACAAATCGGCTGCAGAAATAAACCTATTATTTTCTTAATCGTTCCAAAGGAACGATATTTTGTCGCGGTATTTTTGTGTCGCGGTCGCGATAGGAACGTTCCATGAGTGGAACAGTATTTCCCATCACTACTGACTACTACACTGACCACTCTAGTGACGTCATTTTACACTACACTATACTCCATTCCATTTAAGAAAACAGTGCTCATTTAGATAGGGTAACATTTTTCTCACTTCTGATTGGCTCGTATGAAAGGTTTAATAACACTAACACAACATAAAAATTTAAATGTAAGATTGGTTGCATATAACATTGTTTTGGTTTATGTATTGAGTTATTAGCGGCGTAGTAGATTCCAGTAATTTTAAGTTTTGCATTTTGTGATTAATACATTTGTCAAATTGTTCTTAAAAGTCGGTTCTTTGTAGAATTGTATTTTAAATTTAAATCTTATATTATAGTAAATTGTTAACAATTAATATTGTGCTATATTTCAACTTTAAGTGAAATGAAAATACAAAATCATAAAATGCATATATGATAAATTACTGGGTAGTTATATATGTAACCAAACATACATCAAATCTCTAATATATTTTACAGTTTAAACTGCTCTTAGCTGAGACAACAACCACTGTTTTCTTAAATGGAATGAAGTAAGTAAAAAGTGCAGCCCAAGTGACAAACCTCTAATCAATCACAATTCAGAAATTGGCGCCCTCTATCGAAAGCGAGAAGAAGAATAATTTTAAACAGCAAAATGACAACAGTCATAGTCGTATAGGTTATGGATTTTATTGTTTTCCTTTACTTATTATTTGTAGCGACGTGTATAACACTTTAAGGATAATTTTTACAAAACAAACTGTAATAGGAATAACCTGTAGACAGAATATGTATTATTTTATGCTGTTGTGTATGTAAGTGAAAAAATGTCTGACAGAATAAATATCGCATGCAGAACTTGTATGTGTACAAACCAGACTTACATTGGTATCTTGGAACATTACGAATGCAATAAATTGCTTGCAGATATGTTAATCGAATGCACGACAGTAAAGGTACTCAATAAAAGTTACTGTTTTAAAAATAAATTACAGTAGATAATTACAGGTGGAACCATTCGATGACTTACCAAAATATATGTGTAATAATTGTATGGAGAAGCTAATCTCATCATGGAATTTTAAGTCAATGGCTCTTAATGCCGATAAGAAGTTTCGTAGCAACAGTAACGATAAAAGACTATCGGCTGTGGTGTTTGAGATTGAAAATGTTGGGATTGAAACGTATGAAGAAGAGATAAGTATTAAGGAGGAAGAAATTACTGTTAAAGTTGAAGAATCAGACCCATTAATTGTAAATAATGAAATTTGTGATGACAAGTTGGACAAACAAATTCAAAAGCCTTATTTACAAGTAACGGAATGTGTGGAGTGTGATATAACGGGTACCAAAGATGATAATTCTAGCTCCAAAGATCTTATCGTTGCTACCGAGGAAGTTATTCTTGAAAGCGAATCCGAAAGAGCAGATGAATATAACATAGAAAATGATTTTCCCATGCCAAAAGATGGTCGAAAACTTACAAAGGAAGAACGCAACAAGACACCTGTATTTTGTAAGGTTTGCAATCGCTCCTTCCTTTGGAAATATTACAAAGTTCATAGGCGAAAACATACAGGTGAAACACCGCACAAGTGCGACATTTGTGGTAAAGCTTTTGTCCTGCAGCATCATTTGAAAGTCCATCAAGTATGTCACAAGGATGAGCGCCGATACCTATGCGATATTTGTAAAAAAAGCTTCAAGCGCAAACCTGAATTAGTAAGCCATAAAGTGATACATAATGACTCCAGGCCGCACAAGTGTGAAACCTGCGGTTCGGCCTTTAAAAATATGATTGGTCTCAAAGCCCATGTAGCAAGACACAAAAAGGAAAACAAGTACATATGTGAGATATGCGGGAAATTGTTCCTCGATCCTAGCTCATTTAATGCCCATAAACTATACCTGCACACGGATAGCAAGAAGCATCCATGTTCCATCTGTGGAAAGATGTTCAATGCTCTGTCACGTGCGAAAGAGCACGAAAGGAAAATGCATCTGGATCACAGGCCATACATTTGTAATCATTGCGGTAAGCGTTTTAAGGGAAACGATACATTAAAGACACATATTCTGATCCATACGGATGAGAAGCCTCATAGCTGTAATATATGCGGTAAACAGTTTCGACAAGCTTCGTGTTTGCCTCGGCATATGAGAACGCATACTGGAGAGACTCCGTTTTGTTGTGAGAAATGTCCAGCTAAATTTAAATACTCACACCACCTTAAGAATCACTTAAAAGTCCATAACAGTTAATAAATGTTAGTAAAATAAATTATTTAACATGTTTCATTTTCCATTTATTTGCCTAAAAAGCAAATTTTGTGGTTATTATAATTATATGTCATTAATAAGCCTAGCATAATCGGTCTTCCCGACAGAATCGGATCAGTTGCATGGCCCGCGTATTTGTAAATAACAGTGTGTGTGTGACTCACATCCGACAGAAGTGAAATTTAGAAATCGATTGCCTATCGTAAAAAATAACAATGACGCAATAAAAATGTTTGGTAAGTAAAGCGAATATATGCACGCGTGCTAACCACTACACCACGGGGACCTCGATTCCAGGAATGTTTACTTTTTAATACCCAGTTATTTGCATCTGCAAATATATAATATTTCGACAGATAATTTCTAATTCCTACATGACAAGTACACTAATTAATTAATATATTTCGGCTGCCGTCGGTGAATTATGAAAATCTATAATTTCCTTGGAATTTCCGACGTAATTAAGTACTTGAAAGAATCTCGTCCCGGTAAATTCCAAGGAAGTTACAAATTTTCATAATTCACCGACGGAAGTCAAAATATATTAATTAATTAGTGTACTTGGCATGTAAGAATAAAAAATTGTCTGTCAAAATATTATGATATATTTTAACTGTTGCGAGATGTGTTGTGGGCTGCTGTTGCTGCTGTCCCATCCCAGACTACCGGTATCGAGGAGTACACGTTGTTCCAACTTCGTGTTGGTTTTGGTCTATATTAGATTGTTGCTGATCATTAGAGTTGGCCACGCGCACCAACAGGCAGCTGCGTCGTATCTATACGGTTACATACAAGCCTCAGTGTAGCTTCGACCTTCCATTAGCGCGGTACGTGTTGTTTAGAAATGTTGCGTACGTCGCGTAAATGACCCAAGGCGGACCAAGTAAGAGAATTTTTAGCCAAAATTCCCGACTTAACGTATGATGGCGCTAAAATTGAATGTGTAGTATGTAATGTCCCGTTGATGAGTTGGTCCAAAAGGGACTGTCTACGGCACGTAAACAGTGAACGGCATGCTTCAAAAAAAACTTGCACACGAGACTATGACAAATTTATATTTAATTTATGTGTTACTTTTATTGTGTGTAATATACCGTTTAATTTACTAGACAAGGAAGCGTTTGCTTTGTTTTGGAATAACTATTCGGAGTACAAATTACCAAGTCGGACATCGTTACGAAGGATAGTGCCATCTGCTCGTGAATGTGTTGAAAAAAATCGGTCGAATTAAATCGGAGTTGAAAGAAAAAAAATGTGGTTATGTGTGGACGAAACGACAGATCGTAAAAAACATTCGGTCGTTAATATAATGGCAAGTAAAATGGAACCGCATCAATCGTCACCTTCAATTCTATTAACTTCCAGATGAATACAACAATGTACTACCGGAGTAATTGTAAAGTTAGTGTTAAATACATTGGAAATGTATGAACTTTCAACAAACCAACTGTTGATGTTTATGGGTGATGGTGCCGCAAACATGGTTTCTATAGGCCGGTCTCTTAAAAAGCATTCTGTTTACTTGTTATACATTACGTGTAAAATTCATGCTCTCAATCTTGTGGCTGATCGTATCAGAAAATGTTATCGTGAGGTAGACGCTTTAATAGCGCATACAAAAGCAGTGTTTGTCAAATCCCCGAAACGTATTTGCGAATTTCATAGACTGTGCCCCCGTACACCTGAGCCACCAGAACCTATTCTTACACATTGGGGAACTTGGTTAAATGCTGCGTTTAATTATCATTAATATTATGAGAATATTAAGAACGTGGTTTTACAATTCGATCCAAAGGAAGCTGCCGCTATCAAGAAAAGCCAGTCGGCTAATTAATTTAGGTCAGACATTTCTGCTATAAATTCTGTAATGTTGTCCAACATTGTGTAGTAAGTAAATTTGAAATTTTGAATTTCCCGCTTCCCTGATAGTTGGCACTCCGGGATTTAGTTCGTCAGCGAGAAGTGAAAGGAAGAGGGATGAGGACGGGGAGCCGAAGAAGAGAAGTGAGAAGTAAGGTTATGTGAAAGCGTGGAGAATTATGTATTATGTGAAATTAAACTATTAAATTGTTTATGCTAGTGTTTTATTCGGACCTGAACAAGGAATTTACGACAATTGGTCGTTTTCGCGACGTAGGCAACATTTTTAAAACAAACGTAGAACAACGAAATAGTATTTAGGGCAGCGTACATGTATACACAACAGATCTGGTTGAGACTCGCAGTTATACTAAGGGTTGTATCGAACCTCCGCCACTGCCCGTTGGCACTAGTGAGCAACTCTACTTATAACAGATGACTTCAGGTCGGTGCTGTATGTGTAAATCCAATCAATTACAATTCAGAAATTGGCGCCCTCTATCGAAATGTGAAGAAGAAGAACTTTAAACAACAGAATGCCAACAGTTATATTGGTTGTATAGGTTATAGTTTTTAATGTTTCCCTTTAGTTACTATTTATAGCAAGGCGTATAAGACTTTAAGAATCATTTTTACAAAGCAAACAGTAATAGGAATAATCTGTAGGCACAATATTCATTATTTTATGCTGTTGTGCATGTAAATAAAAAAATGTCTGACAGAATAAATATCGCATGCAGAACTTGTATGCGTACAAACCAGATTTGCATTGGTATTTTGGAACATTACGAATGCAATAAATTGCTTGCAGAGATGTTAAGTGAATGCACCACATTGAAGGTACTCAATAAAGGATGCCGTTTTAAAAATAAATAACAATAAATAATTACAGGTAGAACCATTTGATGACTTACCAAAGTATATGTGTAGTAATTGCATGGAGAAGCTAATTTCATCATGGAATTTTAAGTCAATGGCTCTTAATGCCGATAAGGAGTTTCGTAGCAACACTAACGATAAAAGGCTATCGGATATGGCGTTTGAGATTGAAAATGTTGGGATTGAAACATACGAAGAAGAGATAAGTATTAAGGAGGAAGAAATAACTGTTAAAGTTGAAGAATCAGACCCATTAATTGTAAATAATGAAATTTGTGATGACAAGTTGGACAAACAAATTCAAAAACCTTATTTACAAGTAACAGAATGTGTGGTGTGTGACTTAGCAGGTACCAAAGATGATAATTCTAGCTCCAAAGATCCTTTCATTGCTACTGAGGAAGCAGAAGTTATTCTTGAAAGCGAATCCAAAAGAGCGGACGAATATAACATAGAAAATGATTTTCCCATGCCAAAAGATGGTCGAAAGCTTACAACAGAAGAACGCGATAAGACACCTGTATTTTGTAAGTTTTGCAATCGCTCCTTCCTTTGGAAATATTACAAAGTTCATAGGCGAAAACATACAGGTGAAACACCGCACAAGTGCGACATTTGTGGTAAAGCTTTTGTCCTGCAGCATCATTTGAAAGTCCATCAAGTATGTCACAAGGATGAGCGCCGATACCCATGCGATATTTGTAAAAAGAGCTTCAAACGCAAACCTACATTAGTAAGCCATAAAGTGATACATAATGATACCAGGCCACACAAGTGTGAGACCTGCGGTCTGACCTTTAAAACTGTTATTGGTTTCAATGCCCACGTAGCAAGACACAAAAAAGAAAACAAGTACATATGTGAGATGTGCGGGAAATTGTTCTTTGAATCTAGCTCATTAAATTCTCATAAACTATACATGCACACAGATAAGAAGTATCCATGTCCCATCTGCGGAAAGATGTTCAATGTTCTGTCGCGTGTGAAAAAACACGAAAGGACGATGCATCTGGATCACAAGCCATACGTTTGTAATCATTGCGGTAAGCGTTTTAAGGAAAATAATACATTAAAGACACATATTCTGATCCACTCGGATGAGAAGCTTTATAGTTGTAATATATGCGGCAAACAATTTCGACAAGCTTCGTGTTTGCCTCGGCATATGAGAACGCATACTGGAGAGACACCGTTTTGTTGTGAGAAGTGTCCAGCTAAATTTAAATACTCACACCACCTTAAGAATCACTCAAAAGTCCATAACAGTTAATAAATTTTTGTAAAATAGACTATTTCACTTGTTTGTTTTTCCATTTATTTGCCTAAGAAGCAAATTTTACGGTTATCATATTTTTATAAATGTCAAAAACATCTGCTCATTTATATGGTGGTATTTATAGCCCAACCTTAAGTGTTAAATGCCATTTAAGTGAGTGTTGATTGGGATGCGTTCGAAAATTCAATAGGTATTCCCCAAGTCCCTGTTCGAAAATGGCGGATAACTCGCTCTTGACAATGTTTACCGTTCTTTTCGAGCGCTCTTAGATGCTCCACTGTTACCAAAATGTCAGTGACCTTTGGGGTGCGTTCGAAAATTCGGTAGGTACTCCCCTACCCGCTCGAAAATAGTAGATAACTCGCTCTGGACAATGTTTATCGTACTTTTCGAACGCGGGTAGATGTTCCACTGTAACCGGCCTCCGGACATCGGAAAGAATTACCCGTCACGCGCAATGTTACTTTATTCGTTAAAAAAGTAAAAACTTTTGAAGTATATATGTGTTTTTTTGCAAATTCATATTATATAAAATTATAGAGAACATACAAAATATTGAAATCTAACCTAACTAACAATATTTCTAACTTCACCCCACTCCAACATCCATTACCCATTTGCGTCGGAATAAAAAGGGTAAGAGAAGTCACATAACCATCCACTCTATTAGCGGTACCCTACTTATACCCAACTTTTTCGAACGCACCCCAAGGGTAAGTAGCGATGGGCACGTAGGAGTACGGATTACATTTCCAAAGCAACTTTATAGACTCGTGTTTTGTCGGCTCTCGGAGGATCCGGTAGGTAACATGAACCCCTTTTCAGGAAACGAATAACCACAAGTACGAGGGTAGGTTGAAAAGTTTCCGAAATTACAATAAAAAAAAATAAATTGGATTCAACTTATATTTTATTTTTCAATATAATTCCCTTGAAGCTCAACACACTTGGTCCAACGCTTCTCTAGCTTCTCGATTCCCTCCCGGAAGTGACTTTCTTCGGGGTTCCCAAAATAATCGTTTACAGCCTCTATCAGTTCTTCATTCGACCAAAATCTCTTTCCACCCAGAAATGTTTTGAGTTTCGGAAATAGGTGGAGGTCCGCCAAGGCTAAATCAGGCGAATGCGGATGGATTTCGAACTTCAATTCTCTCAATTTTTGCTGAGCGATTGCACTTGAATGAGCGGGCGCAATGTCGTCGTGAAACGAGACTTTTCTTGACCATTCCAGGACGTTTTTCCTGAATTGCTGCTTTCAGTTTATCCAAAAGTGTTGTGTAATATTGGCCAGTATCAATGTTTGCTTTTTCAAGGTAATCAATTGGCAAAATTCCTTTTGCATCCCAAAAAAAAAACCGATGCCATCATCTTTCCAGCCGAGTAAATGGTCTTTGCCTTCTTCGGAACCGATTCACCGCGTTCAATCCACTGTTTTGATTGCATTTTTGTTTCTGGTGTGTAGTGATGAATCCAGGTCTCATCCATGATCACGAATCGTCTCTTGAAATCCGTTGGATTCTTCGTAAACACTTCCAAACAATCAGCTGAGGTTCGAGTTCGAATGCGTTTTTGCTCCGAATTGAGCAAAAGCGGCACCCATCTTGCAGAAAGGTTTTTGAAACCCAATTCATTATGTAAAGTATGAACTACTCGTTTATAAGAGATGCCCAAGGCTTCTTCAATTTCACTTACTTTTATTTGGCAATCTGCCAAAACCATGTTATTGATTTTATTTCTGGCGTGGTAGCCGTTTTCGGACGTCCTGAACTTGGTCCATCATTTGTATGCATGCGGCCACGCTTCAATTCCGAAATCCAAAAACTCACGGTGGAAAATGAAGGTGACGAATCTCAAAGAACGGCATCTAACTACGTACACTTGTTTGACTTGTGTTGTATATTATTACCAATGACGTCAAAATATGCGTCCTTCTCCCCACTACTCACAAACTTTCGGTCAAGTATTGCAAGATAGGAACTGAGACAACCTTTAGAATACAGACATTTTACCAACCTTGGAAAAAAGGAACATAATAGGTATACAACTTCTTTTGCACCCGAAAGTTTTAATGGAACAGTCGAATGAGAATAGTATTCATTTTCTAAAAGTAGCACATTGGTACTACGGCACTAAAAAAGTACTACAAATAGTGTTTTAACACTACTTCCGGCAACGCTGTGTATGTGTAAATCTAATCAAAATCAATAAAGTTCGACATACGAGTGCAACATCAGAGGCGTATCGCGCAAAAGTAGGTATGTGAGATACAGTATTATTAAAAAATAATATATTCTTACCTTTTATTGACGTTTTGGGGCAATAGTATTTTGTCGCAGTGGCCATCTAGACGTCAATGAAAGGTAACAATATATTATTTTTTAATAATACTGTGTCTCACGTACCTACTTTTGCGCGATACGCCTCTGACGTTGCACTCATTTGTCGAACCTTACTAATCAATCACAATTCAGAAATTGGTGCCCTCTATCGAAATGTGAAGAAGAAGAACTTTAAACAGCAGAATGCCAGCAGTCATATTGGTCGTATAGGTTATGGTTTTTATTGTTTCTCTTTAAGGATCATTTTTACAAAGCAAACAGTAATAGGAATAATCTGTAGGCACAATATTCATTATTTTATGCTGTTGTGCATGTAAATAAAAAAATGTCTGATAGAATAAGTATCGCATGCAGAACTTGTATGCGTACAAACCAGACTTGCATTGGTATTTTGGAACATTACGAATGCAATAAATTGCTTGCAGAGATGTTAAGTGAATGCACCACACTAAAGGTACTCAATAAAAGATGCCGTTTTAAAAATAAATCACAATAAATAATTACAGGTGGAGCCATTTGATGACTTACCAAAGTATATGTGTAGTAATTGCATGGAGAAGCTAATTTCATCATGGAATTTTAAGTCAATGGCTCTTAATGCCGATAAGAAGTTTCGTAGCAACACTAACGATAAAAGGCTATCGGATATGGCGTTTGAGATTGAAAATGTTGGGATTGAAACATACGAAGAAGAGATAAGTATTAAGGAGGAAGAAATAACTGTTAAAGTTGAAGAATCAGACCCACTAATTGTAAATAATGAAATTTGTGATGACAAGTTGGACAAACAAATTCAAAAACCTGATTTACAAGTAACAGAATGTGTGGTGTGTGATTTAGCAGGTACCAAAGATGATAATTCTAGCTCCAAAGATCCTCTCATTGCTACCGAGGAAGCGGAAGTTATTCTTGAAAGCGAATCCAAAAGAGCGGACGAATATAACATAGAAAATGATTTTCCCATGCCAAAAGATGGTCGAAAGCTTACAACAGAAGAACGCGATAAGACACCTGTATTTTGTAAGTTTTGCAATCGCTCCTTCCTTTGGAAATATTACAAAATTCATAGGCGAAAACATACAGGTGAAACACCGCACAAGTGCGACATTTGTGGTAAAGCTTTTGTCCTGCAGCATCATTTGAAAGTCCATCAAGTATGTCACAAGGATGAGCGCCGATACCCATGCGATATTTGTAAAAAGAGCTTCAAACGCAAACCTACATTAGTAAGCCATAAAGTGATACATAATGATACCAGGCCACACAAGTGTGAAACCTGCGGTTCGACCTTTAAAAATATTATTGGTTTCAATGTCCACGTAGCAAGACACAAAAAGGAAAACAAATATATATGCGAGATATGCGGGAAATTGTTCTTTGATTCTAGCTCATTATATTCTCATAAACTGTATGTGCACACAGATAAGAAGCATCCGTGTCCCATCTGCGGAAAGATGTTCAATGCTCTGTCACGTGTGAAAGAACATGAAAGGAAAATGCATCTGGATCACAGGCCATACATTTGTAATCATTGCGGTAAGCGTTTTAAGGAAAACAATACATTAAAGACACATATCCTGATCCACTCAGATGAGAAACTTTATAGCTGTAATATATGTGGCAAACAGTTTCGACAAGTTTCGTGTTTGCCTCGGCATATGAGAACGCATACTGGAGAGACTCCCTTTTGTTGTGAGAAATGTCCAGCTAAATTTAAATACTCACACCACCTTAAAAATCACTCAAAAGTCCATAACAGTTAATAAATTTTTGTAAAATAGACTATTTCACGTGTCTGTTTTTCCATTTATTTGCCTAGAAAGCTAATTTTATGGTTACTACAGTCGCTCACGAAAGTCATCGTACACTTATCAAAAATTCGCTTTTTGCAATATAAGTATTACTGTCGGTACGGAAACGTATTCATTAGAAAAGGCATAAAAAATTAGTAAGAATTCTACCAAAAATAAGTCTTATTTCACAATAGAGTCCATTCAAATTAGTAAATGCGAGAAAATGTAATAATAGAATCTCACGAAAGTGAACGTACAGCAATAAAATACAAATATAAATCTGTAATTCCCCCATTTATAATGTGAATACCGCGTGCCCCCACATATCAGGCAACTGTAAATTGCTTTTTATTCTATTACTATCAATTATAATCACACATAATATAAGAGTAATACAGTTAGAAAATGGCGAAAATAAATTTCTTAAACGTAAGTACATTGGTATTTCATTTACTATGTTCGCAGCACTCCAATGCTGCCGTATAAAGTTTTCTCACAAATCAATCTCTAGAAAACTTGGACAAGGAATGGACTTAAGAGCGACACGTTGGAAGGATTAATCTGAATTACAGCGTTATGAATATTATTTATTTTAAATTTGCCGCCTTTTCTTTGTACATGCGTAAATGTACCAATACCTACATGTTATATTTATTAATTTATATTTAGTGGTCCATGTAAAAACAAATGTAGGCCATGGAAGAAGTTTACTGAGATGAAGCGGGGAGTAAAGCTTTAGGTCCAAATGGCCTAGATGGTTTATTTTTGAAAATAGAAGTCTCAGATTCGAGATTCGTAATACTTTGGCGATTTGCAGCAACTTTTATTTCGGTAATTTTTTCCGTATCTGGATTAATTTCGGAGATGCGGTAGGGGTAAAGCTTTAGGTCCAAACGGCCTAGATGGTTTATTTTTGAAAATAGAAATCTCAGATTCGAGATTCGTAATATTTTGGCGATTTGCAACAACTTTTATTTCGGTAATTTTTTCCGTATCTGGTTTAATTTCGGAGATGCGGTAGGGGTAAAGCTTTAGGTCCAAACGGCCTAGATGGTTTATTTTTGAAAATAAAATCTCAGATTCGAGATTCGTAATATTTTGGCGATTTGCAACAACTTTTATTTCGGTAATTTTTTCCGTATCTGGTTTAATTTCGGAGATGCGGTAGGGGTAAAGCTTTAGGTCCAAACGGCCTAGATGGTTTATTTTGAAAATAGAAATCTCAGATTCGAGATTCGTAATATTTTGGCGATTTGCAACAACTTTTATTTCGGTAATTTTTTCCGTATCTGGTTTAATTTCGGAGATGCGGTAGGGGTAAAGCTTTAGGTCCAAACGGCCTAGATGGTTTATTTTTGAAAATAGAAATCTCAGATTCGAGATTCGTAATATTTTGGCGATTTGCAACAACTTTTATTTCGGTAATTTTTTCCGTATCTGGTTTAATTTCGGAGATGCGGTAGGGGTAAAGCTTTAGGTCCAAACGGCCTAGATGGTTTATTTTTGAAAATAGAAATCTCAGATTCGAGATTCGTAATATTTTGGCGATTTGCAACAACTTTTATTTCGGTAATTTTTTCCGTATCTCGTTTAATTTCGGAGATGCGGTAGGGGTAAAGCTTTAGGTCCAAACGGCCTAGATGGTTTATTTTTGAAAATAGAAATCTCAGATTCGAGATTCGTAATATTTTGGCGATTTGCAACAACTTTTATTTCGGTAATTTTTTCCGTATCTGGTTTAATTTCGGAGATGCGGTAGGGGTAAAGCTTTAGGTCCAAACGGCCTAGATGGTTTATTTTTGAAAATAAAATCTCAGATTCGAGATTCGTAATATTTTGGCGATTTGCAACAACTTTTATTTCGGTAATTTTTTCCGTATCTGGTTTAATTTCGGAGATGCGGTAGGGGTAAAGCTTTAGGTCCAAACGGCCTAGATGGTTTATTTTTGAAAATAGAAATCTCAGATTCGAGATTCGTAATATTTTGGCGATTTGCAACAACTTTTATTTCGGTAATTTTTTCCGTATCTGGTTTAATTTCGGAGATGCGGTAGGGGTAAAGCTTTAGGTCCAAACGGCCTAGATGGTTTATTTTTGAAAATAGAAATCTCAGATTCGAGATTCGTAATATTTTGGCGATTTGCAACAACTTTTATTTCGGTAATTTTTTCCGTATCTCGTTTAATTTCGGAGATGCGGTAGGGGTAAAGCTTTAGGTCCAAACGGCCTAGATGGTTTATTTTTGAAAATAGAAATCTCAGATTCGAGATTCGTAATATTTTGGCGATTTGCAACAACTTTTATTTCGGTAATTTTTTCCGTATCTGGTTTAATTTCGGAGATGCGGTAGGGGTAAAGCTTTAGGTCCAAACGGCCTAGATGGTTTATTTTTGAAAATAAAAATCTCAGATTCGAGATTCGTAATATTTTGGCGATTTGCAACAACTTTTATTTCGGTAATTTTTTCCGTATCTGGTTTAATTTCGGAGATGCGGTAGGGGTAAAGCTTTAGGTCCAAACGGCCTAGATGGTTTATTTTTGAAAATAGAAATCTCAGATTCGAGATTCGTAATATTTTGGCGATTTGCAACAACTTTTATTTCGGTAATTTTTTCCGTATCTGGTTTAATTTCGGAGATGCGGTAGGGGTAAAGCTTTAGGTCCAAACGGCCTAGATGGTTTATTTTTGAAAATAGAAATCTCAGATTCGAGATTCGTAATATTTTGGCGATCTGCAATAACTTTTATTTCGGTAATTTTTTCCGTATCTGGTTTAATTTCGGAGATGCGGTAGGGGTAAAGCTTTAGGTCCAAACGGCCTAGATGGTTTATTTTTGAAAATAGAAATCTCAGATTCGAGATTCGTAATATTTTGGCGATTTGCAACAACTTTTATTTCGGTAATTTTTTCCGTATCTCGTTTAATTTCGGAGATGCGGTAGGGGTAAAGCTTTAGGTCCAAACGGCCTAGATGGTTTATTTTTGAAAATAGAAATCTCAGATTCGAGATTCGTAATATTTTGGCGATTTGCAACAACTTTTATTTCGGTAATTTTTTCCGTATCTGGTTTAATTTCGGAGATGCGGTAGGGGTAAAGCTTTAGGTCCAAACGGCTTAGATGGTTTATTTTTGAAAATAGAAATCTCAGATTTTTATTTATCCTAAATTATGGTTGTCAGTTTTGAAGAAAAGTAAACATTCATAAAGCCATAAACGATTTCGATGGCATCCAAATAAAATATTTTCATGTGTATTTTATTACGTTAGCAATTAGTAGTAAAAGAAGTTGTACATTTTACTTTTCCATCGGCCGCTAGACACCATGAAAATATGGAGCTAGCAGTGGGGAAGAAATTTTGCAATAAAACCGGATAACTCCACCAGATAGAAAAACTGGAATAATTAAACACCTGCAAGCCACTACATACATATATGCAACTTCACCGGCACTCTCATTTGAAAATTTTAAATTGGCAAAACACATCCTAACTGAATAGGCAACACATCAAACTTAACACACCCCACCCAACATTTTTTCTTCTTTTCTTAATTTCGTACTGTTAGCGACATCTATATTCAAAAAGATTTCTAAATTTCCGCCATATTGGATGTGATGAAATTTTGTATGTTTTAGCCCCCCTTAACCTAAAAAATAATTTCTCACGATTTTCTGTAAATAAGCTTAGGAATTTCTCATTTTCTAATCTGGCAACACTATGTTATGGTTATAAATTGGTAACCTATAGCACAGGCTATATAACTTCTTAGTTAAATGCGCATTTGTTTACATAAATGGGTGTAGATTATTTAGGAATTATCAAATGAAGCAGCAGCATGTCTAGGAAGCCTATGGTAGCATGCAGAACCTGCTTGCGTATGAACCAGACCTATATTGGGATATTTGAACACCACGAACGCAATAAATTGCTTTCGGAGATTTTAATTGAATGTACCGCTGTGAAGGTATCTCCCCATCGAACATTTTCTGTGAAAGGTCATATAATTATTTAATTACAGGTCGAACGACTTGATGGATTACCAATATATATGTGCAATACTTGCGTGGAAAAACTTATTTCGGCATGGAATTTTAGATCCATGGTTATACATTCGGACAGGAAATTTCGCAATAACAAAGATACTAGCGCACCGCTTTTGCTGGAATGTAACGAACGTGTGAAGGATGTTGCACGTGAAGATGTCATCATTAAACAGGAAGAGATAATGATTAAGTCAGAAGAATCCGATGTGACGCTTGTAAATAAGGAAGTATGTCATAATAAACTAGATCGACAGCCTGGAAAATCGAATTTATTGATAGTGGAATATATAGATTGCACTAACGAAATATTGGAAGATGATAAACGTTCTTCTTCAAATAGTTGTGAAGAACTTAACGTTGAGGTATGTGATATTGATGATTCCGATTCAAGATCTGGAGATGTACATAAAGAAGATGAAAATCGAGGGAATACTTGTAGACAAACTAATAACGTCCTCGAAGACGAAACAGATACAGCGGATATGCATAAAGTTGAGCAACAGATTAATGCAGTTGATAATGGTATTGGATTTGACGAGAATGGTGTTCCGGTGACAAGAAATGGTTATAAGCTTACATGGCAAGAGCGACAGAAAGTACCCGTCTTCTGTAAACCTTGTAATCGCTCATTTCCATGGAAATATTACTTAGTACATAGGAGAAATCATATAGGTGATCTACGATATAAATGCGATACATGCAACAAGGTATTTCCCGCAATGTATCAACTGACAGCGCATAAACAGATTCATACGGACGAACGTCTTCACTCATGCGACGTTTGTAACAAAAGTTTCAAGCGGAAATCTAATTTACAGATGCATAAACAGATACACAACGAAGAAAGGCCACATAAGTGTGATATTTGTGCTTTGTCGTTTAAACAATTGCATGGTCTTAAGCTTCATATACAGAGGCACTCTAAGAAGAAGCAATATATCTGTGAGATTTGCGGGAAATCGTTCATCGATGCCGGCTCATTTAGCAGCCATAAAGTGATGCACATAGAAGGTAAGAAACATGCATGTTCGATCTGCGGAAAGAAATTTCATGCTCCTTCGCGATTGAAAGAACACGAAAATAGGATACATTTCGACTTCAGGCCGTATGTTTGCAGTCATTGCGGTAAAGGCTTCAAGATGAGTGGCTCGCTAAAGAAGCACATATTAATTCACACCGGGGAAAAACCTTACAGTTGTAATATCTGTGGGAAACGATTTCGACACCGTGAATGCTTACCAGGACATATACGTACGCACACTGGAGAGACCCCGTTTCGTTGTGAGAAATGCCCTGCTACATTTAAACATTTGCATCTCCTTAAAAAACATATAAAAGTGCATAGCAGTTAATCAAAAGCAAACATTCGCCGTTATAAAGAGTTAAAAGTACAATGAACTGCGAAAGCTCATAGTTCTTCATTCTAAAAATTTTCCAAAGGGAATTACCGATTTTCCCATGATGTCTAAGTAATATACCTTGGGATTCCCAGAACACTATTAATTTGCTAGAGGTATGAGTCGACGGACTTAAATTTATGTGTAAATAAAAAAAATTAATAAGTCGAATAAATAATTTGGTAATTTAATATGTAATTTTGTCAATAAATAATAATGATAAATGCAGTTAAATGAGTTGAAATTCGTAAAGTCTTTAGGGACAAACTGGTTTTTTAAAAAGTTAAAGGAAGAGTTAAAGGAGAAGGAAAAGTGGGGGGCACTTTCATACTGCAAGACATTGTCGGAGTAGCAGCCGAAACCTATTCTCTATACGCATCCATGCAAATAATTTCCCTATGAATATTTTATCAATTATATTGCAGACTAAAATTATTTTATGCCTTGAAAAATAACGGAAACTTTACAAATAAATGATGCGAGTACTGTCCGTTCTATTTTACCCTGCAAATTCATTATGAACTATGAACAAAGAATAATCCCCCAAACAATAAGTTAATATTTTTAAACATTCATGTGAAAAAAACTTTCTTTCAAGCTGATATAAGTTCCAATGTAGTTAATACTACCCTTTTCAAACTGTTCATTTACTGAAATATACTATTCTTATTTATAATAACTTCGTAGTGTTATTATTTTAACTGTACATAGAATCTGTAAAGTTGTGAATAGATTTCAAAGGCGTATCGGAAATGGGACTTGCTTAAACTACATCTCGCGGCTCGGTTTTAAAGTTGTAAGCAGACAAAATAGCGCCGAAGGTAACCGATTTCGTCTGAAAAAGGTTCCAATAAGTTTTACTTCGGGTTGTTTTATTATTCTGTGGTTGTTATATGGAACGCAGCTGACGTCACGTAGCCACTTGCTACACTACAAGATAGCGACTGGGCAATCCTTGTAAGACAACCTTTTTTGATCGTTCGATTTTATTTGACGATAAATTGCAGATCAGGATTGATCTATGCTTCAGAGATAATAAAAATAAGATAACAGCCATGACACAACCATAGTGTTTAACGAAACAATTTACCAAATGGAACCACAATCGTACGCATAAAAGGAACTTTAACTTATAATTAGAGTTGGTCACTAGCGCCAACGGGCAGTGGCGGAGGTTCGATACAACCCTCAGTATAACTGCGAGTCTTAACCAGATCTGTTGTGTATACATGTACGCTGCCGTAAATACCATTTCGTAGTTCTGCGTTTGTTTTAAAAATGTTGCCTACGTCGCGAAAACGATCAAAGTTACAAAATTTATAGTAGAAATGTTTGACCTAAATCATGATGGCGTTAAAATTCAATGTGTAGTTTGTAATATCCCTTTAATGTGTTGGTCCAAAAAGGATTGTCTACGTCACGTAAATAGTACACAGCATTATTCAAAAAAAAAATTTTCACACGGCACTATGATAAATTTAAATTTAATTTATGTGTTACCTTTATTGCATGTAATCTACCGTTTAATTTACTAGACATGGAAGCATATGTCTTCTTTTGGAATAAATATTCGGACTGCAAATTACCAAGTCGGGCATCGTTACAAAGAATTGTGCCATCTGCTCGTGAACATGTTGAAAGAAGAATTAAATCGGAGTTGAAAGATAAAAAAACTGTGATTATGTGTGGACGAAACAACAGAACATAAAAAACATTCTGTGGTTAATGTAATGGTACGTACAATGAAACCATATCAATCGTCACCTTCAATTCTATTAGCTTCCAGACGAATACAACAGTGTACTGCTGAAGTAATTTCAAAGTTAGTGTTAAATACATTGGAAAAGTTTGAACTTTCAATAAACCAGCTGTTGATGTTTATGAGTGATGGTCCCGCAAACATGCTTTCTGTAGGCCGGTCTCTTCAAAAACATGTTGCTAACTTGTTACATATTACGCGTAAAATTCATGTCTTCAGTCATATGGCAAATAGTATTAGAAAATGTTATCCTGAGGTAGACGCTTTAATAGCGCATACAAAAGCAGTGTTTGTCAAATCCCCAAAACGTATTCGCAAATTTCACAGACTGTGCCCCCGTATGCCTGAGCCACCAGAACCTATTCTTACACGTTGGGGAACATGGTTACAAGCCGCGTTTTATTATCATAAGTATTTTGAGAATATTAAGAATGTGGTTTTACAATTCGATCCAAAGGAAGCTGCGGCTATCAAGGAAAGCCAGTCGAAATTTCAAGATAGTCAGGTTAAAACGGATTTAAAAACTATTCAGAACAATTACTTCGGACTAATAGAGGCAATAAACAAATTACAAAATCCTTCGGTGTCGTTAGTGGAACCTCTGCAAATAGTGCAACATGTTCACGCACAGCTATGCGCGGTAGAAGACCCAAAAAAATGTTTGTGTTCTAGAAAGGTTTGATAGTGTTTTAGAGAAAGATTCTGATTTTGGCACATTAAGACAAATTTGTGAAGGTGCGTCAACAGAACCGTTAAGTTGTTCCAATGATTGTTTTAATTACGCAAATAAAACGTCGCTAGATGTAGAACGTTCGTTTTCTGCATATAGACACACTTTTTCCTCACGCCGCACTCG